>WAAE01017693.1:235808-362657 GCA_013400495.1 Nicator chloris | reverse complement strand
ACAAAAAACCAACCAAACAAAACCCCACAGAGTGTTAGCAGTGACAATAAAGTAAATCACTTAAATTGGAGCAATCACGCTCCCCAGTCTTCCTGCCCATCAGTGTTTGTAAAGGAAACAATGTGATGATTTTGATGCTCCTCATCTCAACATTTTCCAACACGAAAGCTCTTGGGCCTCCTTTCAAGCCACCTTCATGTAAATCTCCAGCAGCTCCAGGTTCCATCACATTTATGCCTCTACAGCTAAGACTTAGTGGCCTCCAGTGTCCCCATTCCCTCTTCCCTTTTGAGATGAGTATTTTAGGTATATAAAACTACAGCTTCTAGACTCCTTTTCATATTGTACTGTTCCCAGCTAGTTTTACTCTGGGATTCTGCTAGGATTTCCAGAGGCTGTTTAGACCAAGAAGAACTTGGTCAAGGGGGAAAAAAAGAAAACAAAACACAAGACCTTTCCTGCACAGTTGTTTCACAAGAGGACAAAATTTAATTGCAAAGTGAATTGGGGAGATCAGAGCAGCAGTGGCTGCAGGCAGTGAGGGGGAAGTTCAGTGCTAATAAATGAAATGTCCCTGATCCAAGGAGAGAAAATAATCAGCACAGCTATAGGACAAACTTGGGACATGACACCAGGCAGCAGCACCTGTCAAATTAATAACGCCCCTTTAATTTTGTCCAGCCATCCTATTAAGCCCTTTTCCTGTAGCTGAGTGCTATGAGCCATGCTGACTCAGGAAAATAAGGAAGAGAGCTGGGACAAAAGAAGGAGCTCAGGGAGGAGGTTCACAGCATGCAGAGAATTTTGAGAATCTTGTTATTAACTTGTTGTGTGCTGGGAGACACTACAGGCATTCAGCCAGCCTTGGAACTATGTGGGATGCTGGGACAGAGCCCTTTGTCAACAAACTCTGCAGCCCTGCTGCCTTGAGAGGACAATGCTCCCCAGATACTGCTGCTGGATTTATGCTGTCAGAAATCTTGGGTGGTTGAACTGCTCCTTGGCATGTCAGGAATGCCCATTGCTTGTCTACAAGTCCCTTGTGGATGGGGAATCTGAGCTTTCTTTCTCCCAGTTCTCTATGGCTGATGTGCTGTACTCCTTATCCTACCTCTCTACCCAAACCCTCTTCTCCATGTTGTTATCCAGTGCAATAAGGCTCAGAGCTCTGGCTTCAGAAAGAGCAGGAGAAAGAAAGGACTGGAATTTTTTTTCAAGCTGTGCATAACAGAGCAGTAGCCTTGGGTACACCTGGTCTGTGAGTGGGGGGCATGGGGGCAGCAATGGGAGGGCAGTGGTGGCAACAGACAGAAAGACAGACACTGGGTACTGCAAGCATAATTGCTGGCCTGCCTTTAGGTGAAAAGATTGCTGCTGCCATTCCCACTGGGACCAATTTGCTGTTGCTGCTCTTATCTCCGATGTACATCGGGCTGCAGCTACAAATCTCCTTTGTCCAGGAAGTCATCTGGACCTTTCTTGCCTCCCCCTATCCTCTGCTGTCGACAGAAAAGGGGACAATGCACGTGTGGCTGTCAGGACTAGGAGAGGTGTTCTGCTCAACTGGGAATCTAGCTTGAGAAGAAGAAATCCTTAGGTATCAAAACTAGCGGTCAACTTACTGCAGCCGGGTGCCCTGTGGAGGGCTTATGTGCCCAAAATCTGGCCCCTTGGGTTACGCTCTGAACTTGTTACTGGATATTCGCTGTGAGTGTTAAAGCACTCGGTTCATAGCGTCACACTTTTAATGTGCAAAAAGTACTTCTTCTCAGACTCTGTGACCCTGGGATCTAAGCCCAAAATCGAAAATATGAGGCCTCCTGACAAAAGCACTTATGTCCTTTGTGGTTTCCAGCAAGTCTATTCAATTCTCTGGGCTCCATTTCTTCTTCTTTCTTCTTATCATCAACTTTAAAAAAGGGAACTATCCTAACCTATCTTAAATAATGTTATTTTATGCATCCTGATTTTCTGAGGGAAAAATATGTTTCAGGATGCATTGCCACATTTTATTGAAGCCCAGTTGCATTTTCTTTTTTTTTAGTGAGGGTTTAATATATAATTTTGCCATTTTGCAATGAACACCATTAAGAGTTAAAGCCATACTTTTTCAAATGAGCTAATACTTCAGATTCCTTATTTAGCTCTTAAAAAAATATATTTTTTAACTTTGCATTTGGCATTTTTGTGGTGCAGACTAAGGAACATAATTTCATTTTGCTTATTCCAATTACACTTAGTGTACTGAGCACAGGTTCTAGTAAGACTGTATAAGGTTGCAAACAAACATAAGGGAAAGTCTCTGCTCCATAGAGTCTACAGTTAAAATTGATCTGATAAAAAGGGAGTGGTACAAAAAAAGATTGCAACTCCCAGTGAGCTGAGGCACATGGAAGCTTGCCCAGAATAAGAGCAAATGAGTGGCAGGGCCTGGTTCTGAACTGCTGTAATCAGTAGAATATTCTATTTTTGATAACTTCCTTGTCTTCTCTGTCCCTTGACTCCTCTGTTCATTCAGAATTTTTTAGCATACATAAGCATACATTTTTTAATGTACATACATTTTCTGCTTCTTTTTTGCCCAGTTAAGTTTTAAAAACCTTAAGTTAAGGAGCTGGAGTAGGCACAGATGGACCACAGGTGATGGGAAGAAAGGACAGATGAAATTACTTATTTCTTTTTATTCCTGATAAGTTATTCTCTTTGGATTCCTCATTCTGGTTTGTCTTCCCTTAGGTTTTTTTTGGTTCGGTTTTTTTGTTTTGTTTTTGGTTTTTTTTGAAAATACAAGTACTAAATATCAGGGAGCACAGCTGCTATAAGGGATAAGGTAGTCTTTTAAGTATCATGGTCCTGTAATGGGAATGCAAAATTGCAGGGATTCACAGCCATGGAACAGTTAATGTCTTCAAAAGCAGTCCTGTGACCTTCTTCGTTTACAGCAAGGACAGCAAATTCTGGCCAGGCTTTCAGGAGTGCAGGGGGAGCTCTCTAGCTCCAGGTTACTTGAGGAGTTAAATACCAAACTCTTCTCTCACTAACAGCAAGTGGTATAGATCAGCCTCAGATGAACGCTTCAACCAAACTGTGGAATAGTGTGGAATGAACCTCGATCAAGTCAGGTTTTCATGTTGCACTGAAATGTTGTGCAAGAGCTGCTGTATTGCCCATTCAGATTTAGCAAGCTTAGGAATACCTCTCCTGCTTGTTTCCACATCTTTTGGGTGCTGCAGCAGAATAACTTGTGCTGTTGAATACGTATTCTTAACAACGCTAAGGACCATTCTTCTACTACATGGTATCTTTTTGTCTGAAACTTTATTTTTCTGCCATGTCATTTGTCTTGGTTGTAGGGAGTTTTCTGTTACCTTTTACATCTTCAGCATTACTGTTAAACATACTGAAATACTGGAATTTCAGTGTTCTCCTTCCCTCTTCTTCAGTGTGGCTTATTTTCCTTTAAATGAGGGCAACATTATACTTGAAGCATTACTCAATTGGTATATTTTAACCCATCTTTGAAGATGGATATGGGCTGATGTGCCATCCCCAGTACAGACATATTCTAGACTGGGCCTTAGATGACATTTCCGTGTAGTTAATAGAGTGCCTGGATGCTTTACCATTTATTCTTGTCTTGAGTTTAGACAACCCACACTTTCACGTTCTTCAGTGCTTTGAGAAATTTCATCCAAAGTTGCGCACTCATTCTGTCTAAAAAAGATGTGCAGGTCTCTTCAACCCCCATGATCTTTCCTTACTATGAGCAGTTTGTTTTGTTTTGTTTTGTTTTTTCTTCTGTAGAGATAATGAATTTGTTCCATTACTTTCTGCTCCTATGACTAATCCCTCTGTACCACTTTATGTTTATCTGCCCTTATGGATGTTTTCAGCACCTCCTAGTTGAGCATCATCCATCACTCATTAGCAAGCTACTCCTCAGGCTCATTAATGAAGATGTTAAATGAAAACAGACCTCTCATGGTTCCTACAGCACCTCACTTACACCTGCTTACACCTTTGCTCTTACCTGCCCCTTGTCATTATCCCTTGTTTATGGTTCTTCAGGCAATTGCCAATCCGTGACAGTGCTCCTAACCCAAGACAGATTGAATTAAATTTGCTAACAGGAGTTCATGAAGCACTATATTAAACATTGCATCCTCTGAATTCCATTCAACCACGAATTTTAAAAACAGTCTAAAAGTAGTATCATAGGCCATGCCTAGAACATGCTGGACCCCTACAAGTTACAGAGTTGGGGTTTGATGATAGATAATAAATACTGTTAGCATGATCAATCCGGAAGACTGCCTTGGCTTAGGTCTCATGATCTCCAGAAATGACATTGCTTGTGTCATAATGTAGGCCTGAGATACCTAATTTGGAAGTTTCACCAGGTTTATAAGCCACACTGGTTTTCCCCTTAGAATTAATCATTTAATTGCTGGTATATATGCTTAGCACTTATCCTTACTCCAAAAGTGGATTCAAAACTCGATGCTACAGTGCTGGGTGAGAATTGCACCAGTGAGGTTCCCATTCTGATCTCATTCAAAGAAAAATCACACATTGGGACTAATGTTTCCCTAGTGATCAATTAATTCATCATTAGTATTTATTTATTTTCTATATAGCCTACAATCTGCTGATTCTCCAAAGACATGACTTTAAAGGAGTCCCAAGGGATCAATATATGCAAAGTGTAAGCCTAAGGGGAGAGAAAAAGTAGTCAATATCTCTGTGATCATTTCCTAAATTGTGTAAGCCAAAATGGAAGTGGTCAGGAAAACATTAGCGTTAATGAAAATTTAAAAAAAAAAAATTGTGAAAGAAGTGATCAGAAAATGTGAGATTACTTGATTACTTCCTATCAGAAGACCAGTCCTTTTGGCATAAAAACATTTTGCAGGAGCATGGGGAGGCAAAAAATTTTTGGACAGATGAGTGTCACAACAAATCATTTTAACTTTCTAGTTTCATTTCACTAATGTCAAAATGTTTAACTGCAATGAGGCAAAAAGGTTTCATTTTGATTGTAGCATTGCATTTAATTTTGTTTAGATTGGCATGTTAATTTTGATACCATATATTTATACCTAATGTTGCAAATTGTTATAAAGCAGTGAGAGAGAACTCCCCTTTCCATGCTTTTGAAATACAGACTTCAAACATTTGCAGAGTTAAATGTTATTCAGTGACAGTGACATTCTCTCACCGGGGCAAATGTCACACTCCATAGTGGTAAGAGGCAGCCTTCAAATTTTTCTACCAGCACTGTTTTCCTTTGAGCTCCACAGACTTCTGGAGTCTGCCTGCCTTGTCACATATAATTAGCAGCTGTTGAGTGAATTGATCAGTTAATTTCCATCTCACACTCAGATGCATTTAATCCATTAGCTGATGATTTGTAGAGATTTTTTTGTCCTGCACATTTCCTCACCTGTGTTTTGTCAATAGTTAAATGGATTGGGTCACCATTACTCACTGCTTTTCTAAGCCCTTTTTCTTTGATTGCCTTCTTCCAGACCACGTGGTACTTTAACAAACACTTGGCATCAAGTCATTTAAATGTCATAGTGAATGTCACCTATTTTCATTTATTTATTAATTGGTATCTCTTCTATTGAACAGTCTTTCCAAATAAAACTCATTCTTCCTTTCTATAGCCTTTAGCATGATCTAAACAGTTCCTTACCATACTGTTATCTGATGCTCGGCTAAACACAGGTAAAGGCAAGCCACCTCTGAGGTGTCCTGGGATCATCAGCAGTTCCAAGAGTACAAGTTGGTCATGGTTGGTCTTAAATAGCTTTTTGAGGAAGAGAATGTTCTTGGCTAATGCTGCTTCTTCTGTATGGCCTCACGTATACAGATTAGATTTTCTAAAAAGCAACACAGCCCTCCTACAGCTGTGATCACTGCCACGAGGGCCAGCATCCAGGTGCCAGGACACGATTGATGGTGAAGGTGTTGTAGAACTCTGACATCCTGACATTCAGGGATTCACATGTGTGTCCCGTTGTCCTGCTGTGGGAGGGATGTCCAGGCAATGCAGAGAGTCAGTGAGGTGCCTTCAGGAGCAATGTCCACGAGCGCATGCGTGTGGTTAGAAGTGATTTCTTGTGGGGCAGGATGTCCCTGTAACCCTTCAAGGAGACAGGGCTGCTTAAGTGTACCACAGGCCCCTAGACTTGGCAAAAGGTCCCCGTGTCTGCACCTCCATGTTTCTATTCCTGTTGCTAAAGGGGGCAATAATCAACTCAATACCCCTGACAGAAGAAGACTATGAACTGTGAGACTTTTTTCCTTCTTCCCTATAGTAAGTGGAAAGCCATCAGACTATCACAGTCTGTAGCTCTCAGGAAGTCTGTGAACTTCATGAAAACCAAACCTATTGTTAGGAGAGTTACATTCCCTGTACAGTACATAGACCTTCACCTGGAAATTGCAAGATGCCCTCAGAATGAGAATGATTGGAAGCCACCAGCTTAGATCATTTAAACTAAGTTACATGAACACAAAGATCACAACTCCTGGAGAAGAAATGTCCACTTTACTTGAATGAGGGACATGCTCGTAATTTCCCAGTAGGCCAAGCACAGCTTCCACTGTGCAAACGGTGAAGCAGATTAAAGCTGCCCTCAACTTTAATACAGTGCCACAGCCCGAGGGCACTACAGCTGAGCTGATCTGGGCACCAGTCAGATCAGAACGGAGCTTGGCTCAGCGAGATCCCTGCTCTCATTTGATGTCAAATTGAACGCAGCCAGCAGAGCTGCACCACACAGCTCAGGGGACCTCAGTCCGGACAGCTGTGTCCTGGCTGCCTGGCTGCTTGCAAAACAGCAGCCAAACAAGAGCTCTCAAAGAGGCTGAGGGTTTCAGGAGCAAATGGAAGTATTTGCATATGTGCATATATCAGTATGTATCCAACTATAAACCTATGCACATTCTAAGTATGTTTATGTTTTTATATGTATGCACACAGATATCCACATAAGTGAATTTTATGCCATATGCGTTATTTCCTCTGCATGGATTTGTGAAATGTTGTGCATGTGCACACACACTTCTATCCAAACTTTCCAAATACCCTGAACAATTGTAAATCTTCAGTGTTTCGCTCAGGCTGAAAAGACTAGCTTTTCTACTTGTGTGGCTGAGTCAGAATTTCTCCCTGATTGAAGGAAATACCACCTATACTTCTTCCTGAGGGATAAATCCAGTTTTTTCCTTTCTCCTTCCTTCCCTCCCCTCTGTGCAAGCTTGGGGCATCAGTGTAGCATGCACAAGCAGAGGCTATGGGAGGAATGAATCTCAGAGCAGGTGGTGTCCTCCTCTTTCCTGGTGCTGTGCCTGGTGCTTGGTTGAGATCAGCTCATTGTAAGGGTCAGTGAACACATCTTGTCACATGAATGTAAACATATTTGGATGGCTACAAATGAGGTCACAGGGGGTCTCAGGTTGCTTGGGAAGTCAGCCGCTGCCACTCTTAGTCCCTGTGGCTGATAAGAGAGTTTTTGTTAGGAGCTGACCACTGTCTGTGAGCACAAGGGTTGCAAAAGCTCCTATGTGAGAAATGGTGAGTTGGATGACAGAAAGGAAAGCAGTAAAGAGGCAGATGCATTTCTCAAACAATTGGGTCAAATACTGTTCAGTTTGGGAAGCTGTAGTTGCAGGAGGAGAAAAAAAGTATTGGGTGAGGGCATTGTACCACTGGTTTTCCTATTCTTCAGTCACATCCAGCAGACTTCACTGGAGTTCTGGGGGAGGGAAGGAGCCTGTGAGCTCCTCTTTTAAGACATACACAGAATTCTTTAAAAAGTTAGTGAGAATCTCCTTATCTGTGCAGGAACGCACCTTGGTGCACTACTTCCCTGGTACAGCCTGTCAAATCTGTTTGCATCTCAGTGCCATGCTTCCACCTTCAGAGTCAGCAGAGGACTTTGTGTCCTTCCTGGCTTTCCAGCACCCCCACCCCTCTGTGCCAGAGCTGTGCTCTGCTTTCCTTCACTTTCCTTCACTTTCCCTCAGTGCTGTGCTGCTGACTGGGCTCTAAGCCCTTTGTATCCTTTCATTGTGGGGTACCTGGCTTCTTGTTCTCAACGTCTTTCCTCAGCACCTCAAGGGAATTCCTGAGGCACATATGCCAAGGCATATGCCCTGTTCCCTGCCTGCCCTGTTCACCTTGGACCCCAGCAAGCCTCTCCACTGCCTTTCGCAAACCAGGTCTCTGTCTCTATCCCTTTACTGTCTGCAGTGCAACTGGGTGCACAGCTTGAATCCAAAACAAGCTTCCCTGCCCAGCATGATGGGGAAGCACCTCTCCTTCCGCATTGTCACTACTTCCCTCCTGAGGTAACTCATAAATTGCTCTGAGTCTTTAAATGGGCTGTTATTTCTTCCTTCCATCAGCACTCTCTCACTCTTGACTCACGGTGCAGGTTCAGCTTCAATGAATTTATTGGCATGACAAGGTACACAGGTGATGCCAAAGTTGACAACTTAATTCATCAAGCGCTACTGTCTTTCTCTCATCTGCACTACACTGTCAGTCCTTTCCTCTTTCCCCCTCCTCAGCTCTCCTTTCTGTCTGTCTTTCTTTGCCTTTCTGTCTGTCTGGCTGTGTCCCCCTCTCCCCCTCCTTCTGCCTCTAATCGGCTCCCCAGGTAATAGTTAGCTATCTCACACTCAAGGCAGTCTGTCTCTCTCGACAAACGGAGACGTCAATCAGAGGGCTCACCACAGAGGGAGAGGAATTGGTCTTTACAGCATGTTGGCTGTTTTCTTGCCTTTGCAGCTTGCATGGAGTCCAGGGCTGAGGGCTGCAGTATTCAAACTGACTTACGGACACCACATCTTCTTTAAGGTTGTTTGGGACTCCAGAAGAATGAGGTGTTGTGCTAGAGGGACAGAAGAAAGGAGAAAAGCCCATCAACCTGAAATGTGTATAGGCAGGTAGAAATATAATTTAAGAAGAAATCCAACATCTTGACAAAATCCCCCCAGAGGATAAAGTCTCTTTTAAACAGAGTAGCAAATGATCTCTCCTTCTCACCCCCCCAGTCCCATAATCCTTTGTTGGCATGGCAATTGCCAAAGTGTATAAAGGAAGAGACAGATCCCTCAGGTATCTGTCAGCACTAGATACAATCTACCCAGGACAGTGTGTGTGTGGCATTTAATCCTCCATACATCAAGCATATGCCCAGGATATAGTGTCACACTGTATTTGTGCTGCATCCCTTGTGCTCATTTGTCATGAGTGTCTGTGCCCAACCCAGTGGCAGGTTGATCCATCGTGTGATGCCATCTCAGCTATATCTCTGCTTTTCTTCAGACTTTGGCAGAGTTTTCAGAATTGTGTTCTGATGCAAAGTTTCTTTGTATTTTTTATCACTCTTTGTACTTTGGGGAAATAATTTTTGCAGACTCCTGTATATCATGACCATCAGAAAGGAAAGTGTATGAGTGTATCCTTATCTTTCATCAGTATCCCCAACTATATTGATTATGTTTCTACTCCTGTACAGATTGCACAGTATTTTGAGGGGCCAGCTTTTTACCTTCGGTTTATGAACCACAGGGCTGATTCTCTCCTTCTTTGAATTTCCTGTCATGTAAAAGAGTATTTCGTGTTCTCTTTAATTTATACCAGCAGTGAAGCATCAAGCCTGTTTCGTCTGCCTTGCATTTGCCCTTTTTGTTCTGCCAAGGAACTTTGCAGCATGTTAATTCCTCATAAAGAACAGTCTGAGGCTTTGCAGATTCTCTTCTCTCCTACTCACCTGTTGGAGCTGTTGATGGATAAGGCATCATACCTCTTGTGACACCAGTAGGGTACCAGTCTCTGGGGATGCCATATATCTTTCACGCACTAGTTCCCTAAGAGTGAAAATGAGAACTGAGCCTTAGAAAGGTGGATCAAAAGTGTGTGGTACAATCACTGAATGTGGAGTACCAGACCACTTGAGTGATTCCTTCAGGTTTTTAGTAGTGTTGCTTAGCATGATAACTGTTTTTACAGAGCCTCAGATGTGCATGTGCTGTCACAGTAAAGAGACATGGCTTGTGTTTTTCATCGGACCTAATTTTTGATTTCCTACTGCTGTGGAAGTGTTTGCAGGTTTTTTTGTTTGTGTTCTTTGTTGAAAATCAGAGGAGATACCTCGTTCCTGCTCTGCAGCCAGTAGCACTGGATTTCTGGGGTGGCAAGTATTTGCTTGGAGAACCTTAGATGAAAGTTGTCTATAAAGACGTTGTCCCACTCAACATAAATGTGCTGGCAACCCTTCTGGATGTCACTTCATCCTCCTGAATGGACAGTGTAGTCTAGGATGATACTTGAGTGGGAAGGTTGGACCAGATGACCCATTGTGACCCCTTCCAACCTTATCCATTCTGTGATTCCCTCAGTTTGTAACAGTAAGAGACCAGCAAACCATTAACTTTGAAGAGGGCAGCCTTGAACCATTCTGGGGGAAGAAGGCAGTGTTTTTATGTGTCCTAGTAAAGCTGCAGACTACAAGGAATAAGCCTCACTGCTGGCAGTATGGGAGAGATTCTGCTTTAATTGAAATGGCACCAATTCAATGTCATATGTTTACAGAGCAAAGCTCATCCCTTCCTTCCCTTTAAGGTTGTCTTTGAGATGCAGCACATCATTACCACATAGCAAAGCTTGGAAAGGGAAACAGTACGAAAATTTCAAGATGTCAAGGTGCTCTCACACGTAGCTGAACCAAAAGAAAGCACTCTCTTTTGGCAGGGAAGCTGCAACAGAAGATACTGTCCTCCAGAAATCTTGGCTCTTGGTTGCTTTGTGGGAAGATCACCACAATCACATCTCAGCTCCAGCCAGCTGCCTACTTTGTTCAAAGATGCCTTTACTTCAGGAGTACTGCATTTGTTTTTCCCTCTTTTCTGCTGGATCAGACTTGTGTAGATGAGCATTTCTAGCAAGGGGTATTCTTTGCCTTGAACTCTTTGGCTTTTCCTTCTCAGATGGCTGATGATAACACCTTAGCCTTTAGAAATGAGGCTGCTGCAGCTGTCACCAAGCTCAACAATGGCTAGCAAGTGTAAGTCTCATAGCTGGCATTTCTTAAGTGTGTGTGGTGGGAAAGGGCAACAACTCTTGGTCCAGAAATAGTGACAATGCAACTCAGCATTGTGTTCTTGTAGCCCAGAAAGCCAATTGTATTGTGGGCTGCATCCAAAGCAGCGTGGCCAGCCGGGCAAGAGAAGGGGTTCTGCCCCTCTACTATGCTCTCTGAGACCCTCGCCTGGAGTGCTGCATCCAGCTCTGGCATCCCCAGCACAGGAAGGGTGTGGACCTGTTGGAGTAAATCCAGAGGAGGGATACCAAGGGGATTAGAGGAGTGGAGCATCTCTTCTACAAGGAAAGGCTGAGAGAATTGTGATTGTTCAGCCTGGAGAACAGAAGGATTCAAGGTGAGCTAATTTGATTCTGTGTGATTTCCAGTGCCTTCCAGTGCCTGAAGGAATCTTACGAGAAAGACGGAGGAGAATATTGACAAGAGCATGTAGTGACAGGTTGGGGAAATGGCTTCAAACTGAAAGAGGGCAGGTTTAGATTCGGTGTTAGGAAGAAACTCTTCACTATGAGAGTGGTGAGGTACTGGAACAGGTTGCCCAAAGATGTGGATGCCACATCCCTGGAAGCATTCAAGGCCAGGTTAGATGAAGCTCTGAGCAACCTGATCTGGTAAAAGATGTCCCTGCCCACAGCATGGGAGTTGGAACTCGATGATTTTAGATTTAATATCCTTTCCAACCCAAGACATTCTGTGATTCTGTGTAAAGGTCCCAGTATGGGATTTTTATCTTTGTTCTTTATACTTTTAACTGAAAACAAACCCAACATTTCCAAAGTGCTGCTGTAGCTTTCTGCTCCTCTAGAAGCCTGAAAGCAATCTTGAAAGGTGGTTATAGCAAGCTGTCCTGCTTCATTGTGCTCACTTCAATGTATAAGAAAGGAAAGCCTGCTAATAGAAAATATTCTACATGTACCACATGTGTTTGATTTGAGTGAGAGGCTTATCACTGAGAAGCTGCTTCAGTTGAAACTGAGCCAGATCTTTGGGTATGTGGTATGCATGAAACACTTTGAGAGTCATATTTATCACCCTGTGGCTTGTCAAAGAGGATGTGGGATAAACCATGGGGAGCCAAAGGAATCTGAGAACAGCCTTTGGAGAGAGATGGCTTTTTCAATCAGCCTCTATGTGGATGTTCATCTGTGGTTCATGATGGTTGTTCTGTTGGTTGTACTCTGTCCCTAATGAGCTGAATATCAGCAACAGCTCTGAAAGAGATCTGAAAACAAACAAATAAAAAATTTGGCTCTGTTTTTCCAGCCAGAGTGGGGTATTAGCTGAAATTAACTTACTCCCCCACTTGCCTGATCAGGACCTTCTCTGGACCTGTACCTCTTGCCCTGGAATGACATAGGCTTTTCTCTGCTATTTCTCTTCATACCTGGCCAGTGCTCCCTAATCTATGTCCCAAAGAAGGAGTTAACAGGCAGGAACCGAGGGCTGCTGCGACTCAGTTAAAAAACCATAATCTTGTTTATTTTCCCTCATCAGGCTAGTAAAGCATTCCTGTTTTGGCTGCAGCATTTCCTTGAAGCCATCACCCATTCTTGCTGTATAAGGACTTGCCCAAAGGTCATTAGCATCAAAGGAGAAACTCCCTTGGCTCTGAATCCAGCCCTAGAAAGGCTGCATATTAGGACTGAGCTGCATGCCATATACATCCAACATGCTTAATGTTTCTGTGAAGAAGTTCTTCTTAACAAAATTCTCAGAAATGTCTTTGGAGGACCTGGACGCAAAAGACAACTTTTTGCACAGGATTTCTCTTCCAGGATGGCTGAATATATCTGCCGAAAAAAAGATTTTGTATTTTTTCAGTCTCATAAGTAAATACCAGATTTAAAAAGAACAGTCTAAGGGAATATGTAAACACACTTGAAACAAAGACCAAAAGATGTGTACATCTGCAGTCCTTAAAATGTTTGGGATTAGGTGGCATTCCAAGAGTTAATCCCTGGGGATTAGCATGGCAAGCACTTCTGTTGTTGTTTACACATGTCCTGTGAGGAAGGCTGTGTTGTCACAGCAGGCTCCTCTAGGAGGGTTAGCCATAAAGCTCTTGAAGTCAGTTTTACAAGCGGAAAGAACCGTAGCAACACAAACAGCAAATGCACAGAGCAGTGCTTTAAAGACAGCAACCGCAGATGAGTGGCATAAATTCAGTATGTTAACAGAAAATAAAAGGAAGGTTTGTAGCAGAGAACTTCACATGCAGAGGTGCAAATCTGGTGATAAGCAGATATTGGGCATATGCCTGGCTTGTGTTTCGTGCTTTCATTTACATGCTGAGCACATAACTGAGGACCTGCTCTCCTGGACTGCATCAGGATCCAAAACTGTGGGTTCTGTAAACCTGTGCTTGGTGAGGGCACACCAAAAAGCCAGGTGTGGGTGAAATACAATCAGCACTGGGTAAAAGCTGGAGCTCAGGCTTGGAGCTGGAGCTGCTTTAGAGTGAAAGCCTGGCATCCGGTTTTGCAGTGGAGGTGCTGGGCTACGAACAGGAGTGAGACTGCTTTTAACCCGACCTACACTGTCTCCTTAGTCCACTGGAAAACAAGGCTGGCTTGACATTTAAGATGTTCTTTTCTGTGTTTCTTTCAGTGTGGAAGATAAATAGTTTCTCTCCCAGAAATTTGATGGAGGCAAGTTTATAAAAAGTAAAATCAATGAGATTGAGTGTAAGGACTTGAGCCCCGTTCTGTGCTGACTTTTCCAGCAGTTCAGAAATGGGACAGTGCAACACGTTCACACTCTGTGCTGCTCTCTGCTAAGAAAGAATGTACTGGAAGGGCTTCCTGTGCAATGTTATATGGAAAAATAGTCCAGACACTATATAACTATATATTGGATGAGGCAGAGCATTCCTTTAGATAAAATGTTTTGGCTTGTAGGCTCTTACTTTCCAGTGCGGTGTGCTCTGACATGCTACCCAGCTCATGGGTAGCTTTGCACATGGCTTTGATTTTCAGGATCCTTTCTGCTTCTCTGCTCCCAGGCAGTGCGATATGCAAGTCCCATCTGGATTTTAAATCATTTCCTGCCTGCCATCTCAGCAGGTGAGGCTCAGCTGCATCATGGGGGGAGCTCACCAAGATGCAAGACCCAAGCTAGCAGCCCCTGTGCCTCCTTCTGCCTGGCCTCTCTTGGCAGCAGCAGTGCTGCTTGATGGAGATCAGCCCCAGCGGTGCAGAGCAGTGGGGGAACACACCATGGGTTGGGAGCTGCAGATCCTTTAAAGTGGTTTCCATGCTCTGGCTGCCATAGACTCTTCCCTAAAGGCCATGTGATGAGGCACTCCCTTTCAGACAACATAAAGAGGGAATTTTTACACCTTGTGAAAACTCTGTAGTGTATTTTGAGAGGTTTTGCTTCCCAGGGGATTAAAAAACAAAACCAAGCCTTCAGCATTTGCCTCTACTTCACAGAAGCGTTAATGCTGGACGAGGCATTGGCAGAGTGAAACAAGCCTAGCAGAGTGGAAGGTCAGGAGGCTCTTTCAGAGCCCACTCTCTTTAATGAAGTTCAACAACTTCCCTCTCTGCCCTCTCGCTCTGCTGACAGCTTCGTCTCCTTCAGGCTGAGGCTGCACCGTGAAGCAGACCATAAAAAAACACATCTTGGGTCTGATGTTGCATTTATTTTGTAGAATGCTTCAGAAACATAACCGTGCCACATCCCAAAGGGTGTCTGGATTTTACTTTCCAGGCCTCAGCTTGCTCCCTTTTCGGACTTTAGCATAAACGAGCTGTTTCTTCTTAGGGCTGTAAAGAGCTGTGATTAGCCTGCTGCACACATAAGAGGGAAATTAAACCATTTAGTTATGTTTAGCAGCTCAGCCCCTTCTTCAGGTTCTTTTAATACCACTAAACACTTTAACTAAACAATGACTAATGAGGCCAATTTGCTGTCAATTAATTGCTCCAGGAAAGGACCCCTAATTGTGGTGAGCGAGGTTGCTGTTCTAAAGCATTGAAGGACCATATGATGGTCAGCATCCCCCCTACCTCTGCCTTGGGGCTTATTAGCATTTGTTATAAAGTGCTGTTAATTGGGATCTGGGGACAAAGAAATAAGAACTCTCAAGGCTAATTGATAGGCACCTGGGGAGGGTTTTAGTGGCTGCAAAGTTCCTTTGACTTTGGAGAGAAATCCTGATGTTTTCTTTGTTTTGCCCTGAGAGCTGGTGACTCCTGTGTATTAGTGGGTGGGACTCAATTTTATCCAACAGATGGGGGTCCTACTTGCCAATAGAGAGGAAGGAAGTAGGCTGGAGGAAGCAACTAATGAGGATATACAGAAGGGATTGAGACTTTTTCCATTTGTATCCAAGGTGCCCTTTTTCGGACAAGCAGTTAGACCACTTAAATGAAGCTTATGGGCTTTCTTAGGCAGTTTCAATACTGTTTGCATCTGTGTCTTGGAGGTATTAAATAGCTTTTGCTGTATTATAGGTCTGTAGACTGGGAATAAGAGCTGTATTTTTCAAATGTGTTTTGTGACTTATTGAGAAAATACTGTAACTGTTGAGCAGTCTTGGAACTGGAGATTGGAGAGTAGCTGCCCCACAGTGGAAAACTCCATCCAAGGGTCTTAGATACAGGGTACTGTTTACCCAGAGGGAAGAGTCGAGGCATCTGACTGAATTTTGTGTGAGTGCATTTACACAGCTCAGAGTTTTCCAGCTAGGTGCCCACTGTCCCTCTGTTTGCCTTTTCATTCTGTCATACCCGAGTTGAGTTCCTAGTTCTGTGCTTCCTGCCCTTTTCTCACAAACCCATCCTTCTGCTGCATTGAGGTGTCCTGTGAAGCATCATGAAAGCAGAGTGCCATCAGTGCAGGAGCCAGGAACTGCTGCCCCCAGCCTGTAAGTACCCCTTGTACCACTTCTGCTAAGCGGTGTTTCCCACAGCTGCCACTTTGTGCCTGTGCTGAGTCTAGGTGCTCTGATCAAAAGGCAGGGGTCTGAACTGTCTGGGAGCTGTGGCATGGGTCAGGTTCAGCATAAACTACATTAGGCAAAGATCTCTAGAAGCAGTGCTTTAGCAAGGTTGGCCTTTGACGCTTCCTTGGTCCATCCCCCATTGCGCTCCGGGAGAGGTACTAAGGAGATGGCCTCCTGCACGTGAACTCGTGTCTCTTAACCTTTGGGCTCACTCATTTACTGTCATTAGGGGTGTAGCACTCCTTGCCTCATAGCCTTGAATCAGAGCACGGATCCAGCCCGCCCACACCATCCCAGGTAATATCTCAGGAGGAGTTTTGAGCTCTGAAGGGCTTTGGTCATAAAAGGCAAGGATAACAGCAGCAGATGTTTGCACGTTTGCTTGTTTGTGGTTTCCTTGCTGCCTCCCATATGCAGCCCCTGGTCTGTAATAACTGCTATAGCGGGTGTTTTTGTGGAAACAAATCACCTGCTTTCATCTGGAGAGCAACAGTGATTGTGCTGGGGGAGCATGATCTATTTTTCATGTCTCAGTCTTTCTTATTATTTAAATTAATGTGAGTTGCAGTTGTCATGAAGTGAAGGATTGATGGCAATTAACTAGAACAGGCTTGGTGCAAGCTGTTTCTGCACGAGCCTGTTCTACCTAGCTCTGTCATTGTATCTTTCTTGGGACTTAAAATTTCCCACGCCTTGTATGACCTTGTACCCCTCCTGCCCTGCAGCCCTCCCAGTCCAGGGCACCCTACAGCATCTCAGCCCTTGTCTCACTCCTGCCTTGCAGCTCTCCTTCTCTTCCATTCTCTAGTCCCATGGAGAATGGTCACTGGTTACTTTGGGATTTGGTATTTACTGTCGGTGTCGTGGAAGATGAGATGCTGGGCTGGCATCAGCCTTGTCCTATAGGTGTGAAATGTAGAAGACACAAATATGTGCATTTCAAGCCATTCTTCTCAGTGTTCATTTCCATCTCTCCAGAATCAGTCCCTGCTGTGGGTGGGGCATCCTCCCTCTCTGGGGATGGAGCACTGGGGTACAAAAGTGTGCTTCCTTTCATGTGTGGCTCTGCTCCCCACACCAACCAGGGGGATCCTAAGCACACTGTAATGGAAATCCATATGATTTACACTGAAAAAGTGGAAAAACTCTGGCCATCTTATCTTTTTCAGCAGTACTGAAGACCCTGACTGTGCTTTCCCATGGTCCTTGGAGCCAGAGGGGCACAGCAGCAGCCTGGTTTCCCCTGAAGGGAAAAGCTGTTAGTCAGAATATGAAAATGCCTGGAAACACTATTTAGCTGTGGTACTTGCCCTGCTTTGGGGCTGCAGCTTGTGGATTTGCCTCTGCTAATGGTTCAGTGAGGCCAGACACAAAAACATTTTCCACTTGAGGGTCAACAGGAGATGGATGGGCAAATGAAGGCTGTGACACGCCAAAGATTCTGATCTCAGGAGGTTTTATTCTCAGCAATCCTTCTTGCAGCAGTCTGGGACCTGTAAAAACATAATACAACCCACACATGGGGAAAAATAATAAGGTCAAAGCTTCTCATTTTAAGGCTGTCCTAAAAAGGTGTGTGCAAAGTAATGACAAGTGCCAAGGAGGCAATGCTAACTGTTGCTCGTGCTGACAGTTTTGGCATTTTAACATGCTGGCTTGATGCCCTGAAAATTAAAAGTCTCTGACTTTTTATCTGAGTGAAATTATTGTCCACTGGTTTTGGATTCTAAGTAGATAAAGCCAAGCCAGGCTTTAAGTTTAGAGGGAAATTATTTCCTGCCCTATTCCCCTTTGTCTCAGCCTTTCATTTGCCTTCTGACGAAGGTGGCAGCTGAAAGGAACCAGCCATTATATTCCTAGCAGGATTTCAGCCTTGGATGTCCTTTTTACCCTCGTCTGAATAAGTGGCAAGCCAGATATGACCATCTGGACACATGCTCTTCCTCTTGGGCATTTGGTAGGCATGGTCAGAACTGCTTTTACTGGATGAATTTGCTTGATCCTCTGTGAAGTAAAATGTCTTGACGGCTTTGGAGAGTGGCAGTTTATACATGTCCCAGCTGGAGCTCTGCTGCTGCCCTGTAGTGGCTTTTGCTGCTCTCTCCTCAACCATTTGGGCTGGCATTGCACAATTCTGCTAGGACTTCACACTGGCCCACAGCTTTACCTGCTAGTCCTGCTTCAGTTTAGTCCCTCTTGGTTCGCTGCATGGCTTTTTTTCCTCATGCAAATGTTAACCCCTTGAGGTTATGGTAATATTCCCAAAATGCGGTCTAGCCACTGGTTTTACTCCTGGGCTCTGCTTACCCAGGTTTGCCAATGCACCATGGAGAAGTTGTGCTGAGGATGCTCCAAAGTCGCTGTCCTTGTGTCCTCTTGTGACAGAATACCTGGGCCACAACTCTTGAAGAAATAGCAGCCTGTGATGTTCTTTCCCAGACTAAGCCCTTCTGTTCTCTCCTGTGCATGTTGGTCTTCTATCAGGTCTGAGGTGGCCCTCAAAGTTGCTTTGTTCCCAGTAAGTAAGAGTAGCAGTTTGGATTTCGGCACCAGGACTTCCAGGGCTCTGCCAGCCTGCAGTTCTGCTGGCTGGAACAACGTGCAGGTCTGTCCTGAGCCATGGCACTGGGTGTTCCCCTCAGCCACTGGGAAAGAAAGGAGGTGAGTTTTCTGTATCTCCAGGGATGAGTTTCCATCCCTTCTCTGAGGAGCCTGTTTCTGTCTTGACTTTCTGAAAGTAAAAGATTTTTCCTCATTTTGAGTCAGAATTTTCCCTACATTGCAACTTGTGTTAGCTGCTTTTCAGTGTTCACTGTGCACCTCTGAGAAAAGCATGCCTCTCTTTTCTGCACATTCCCACTCACTTTTTGCAGAGAACAATAAGATCTCCCTCAGCCTTCTCTTCTTCAGACTGAACAGACCCATCTCTCTTAGGTTCTCCTGGGAAGTCATGTGCTATAGCACTCTGACCATCTTGAGAGCCTTCCAGTGGACTTGCGCCAGTGTGTCAATGGCCTTCTTGTACTGGGGAGCCCAAAACTGATCTAATGCCTTAGATGCTGTCTAATAAGAACCATGTAAAGGGTTTTAGACACTTCCCTCCACTTGTGGGGTTACACTCGTGCTAATACAACCCAGGACACTTGGGCTTTGCTGCAAGGGCATACTGCTAACTCATGCTGAACCTGAAGGACTCCCAGATGTCCTGGACTGCTTGAGCCTAGCATTTTCTCCCTTCCAGAAAATATCAAGATGGTTGGACCCTAATGAGGGGCTGTGATTATAAGGCTTATTCTATCTGTCTAAAGCAGTATTGCCTCTTCTTAATCAAGTGGTTGGCAATGAACACCAAGGAACAGGGATGACAGTATGATATCCTCTGATCCTTACATTAGAGCTAGTTCACCAACCAGAGCTGGGTACATGACAGCCACTGCTTTGCTTTTCTTTTCGTCTCCTTTACAGCCTTTCTTAGAAAGCCTGTACCTGAGTTACAGGCCAGTCCTAAGGGCTGTCTCACCCCAGCTCAGTCATCCCAATCGTTTTTCACACACATCCCACTGTGAGTCTGTGTGAAGATCTAATTCTTCCTGGTTTTCCACCATGATACTTGCACTAGTGCACGGGCATTTGAGGTGGGCCCCCAGCTGTCCTGCTTTCACAAGGCATGCAAAAGCCTTCTGTATTGTGTTGCCCCCCAGCTGCTCCCTCACTGCCCTCTGCATTGTCACTTCTCCACAGATCACGGCAATCCTTCCCCAGCGTGCCTGGCTTAAATCCCTCCTTGCCTGAGTGAGTGAGCCTGTTGGAAAATAGATGTCCACCTCACTTTGCTCGACAGGTCCTCTTCCTTCGAGGGGGTCTGATGGTCATAGATACTCAAGCGTTGTCTGTGAGTTTGGGGCCTACAGAGAGGGGCTAATGAGCTGTGGGTTGTAAACAACATGCTGTGACTCCAGCAACACAGCTGGAAGTAGTGAGTTGCTCTCCTCAGGCTTCATTTCTTTTTCCCCACCTAGCTTATAGGCAGTTTTGCCTCAAAATGCCCATCAGCCACTCATGCCAGGGAGGGGGAAGGGGAAGCTGCTGTCTGTTTACTCTGAGGCAAGCAAAGCAGAAAATGATATTGTTTCTTTCTCGCTACACACAAATTTGGAAGCTGAAAATATAGTAAAAAAAAATTAGGATATTCCTTTTTAGTGAAAATCCTTTACCACCTGACATGGGGTGTGAAACACGGAAGCAACACATGGGTGTGAGAGAGGAAAGACTGCAACAGCTGGCACACTCCACACCTGGAAGCGTCTGTTCAGGTCCGAATTCACGGTCACTGGTGCCATGACACAAACTCAGCTTGGAAAGTTTTTAAGGATCTTAAATGCCCAAGTCATGGCTGATCTTGTGATCTTAAAGACTGTACTGTGCCTTTGGTGCTCTGCCATGTGTGGTGCAGTCATCCAGAAGCTGCCTACTGCAGGTAGCCCATGCGGGATCCCTCTTGGCTGAAGAATGTCACAGAAACCAATAACTAATACACCCTCTGAGTCAGTGCCTTGAGGCCTGGCATCCTGCAGGAGGGTGCAGAACTCCATCTGGGTCTCTCTGGAATGTAAAAATTAGCTGGGATGACATTTGGAGCCTGCTGACCCCTTCCATGCAGCCTTGAGGTAGGGCAGGCAGGGTCTTCTGATGAAGACCCCCAAACTTGTCCAAACATGAAGCATTGCCGTTGCAGAACAGGCCATTTTTACCTGTAGACCCTTGAAATACAAACTACACACCAGTACATACTACCCTGATGTAATTTCAGAAACCAAGATAGTAGTGAGAGGAGTGCAGCCTGTGAGATGAGTTTGTGGCTGGCTCTGGTTAATAGGTAGGTAGATTAATATGCCAGGCAAGCTGCCCTCCTTAATTCTGTTTCTAACAAGGTCAAACTTTCTTTTGTCTTCATAGTTCCACCAAAGATCTCCAATATCTCCTCGGACATCATCGTGAATGAGGGCAGCAATGTGACCCTGGTTTGCATGGCAAATGGGCGTCCTGAGCCTGTCATCACCTGGAGGCACCTCACTCCTACAGGTAAGAAATCCAACTGGATTCAATTTGTGAACTGTACAGTAGTTTCCTTCTCTTCCAGCATCAAAGAAAATTTCAGTAGCAATATAGGCAGCTATAGAAAAGTGGAAAGAATCTTAAATGTATTTCAAGCTTGTTTTATGGTGTGAATTCCCAGGCACAATAACCAGGTTTTCCAAGTGAACAAATGAAATTACTTCAATAGATCCTCTGCAGAATTGGACCTGTAATTCTATTTAGCTTAGGTCTTCATCTAGTTGTCCCTGTCTCTACTGCTGGTAATGCACAGCACAGTGGTGGAGATGAAATGCTGCTGGTGCTAGACTGAGGGAGAAGGCTTTGTGTTGAGACACTGCATAAAAGAGTTTCTCTCTGAAAACCATGAGATTTGCTTCCTACTGATTTCCCTACAAGGAAGAGGCAAACAGTGGCCCAGTTTATTTCATATTGCTCTCTACTTTGGGAGACAGCCAGAAGTCTTGTGTCTTCTGAGGTGAGTAAAGAAGGCATTTGATCTTCAAGATATGTGAAGGGCAAGATGGTAACAGAATTAAGGAGAACTCACCATCTTTGTTCTGTTATCTGACTGTGCCCTCCATGCTCAAGGATGTGGCAAGTTTGGGAGGAGAATGTCCTTTCAGTAGCAGAGTCTGTGGGGTTAGCAGCTTGGGTTGCAAGGAAACCTTCAACCCCTAAAGATTTAACAGTAGGATGAGAACAAGACGTAGGCTTCTATCCCTCCATATCATGTCCTTGGAGGAGAGAAAAACTCTTTAGCTGATTTCTTTTCCTATCAGATACTCTTTAATCTAAAATGCATGGGAAAAGCTAATTGATTAGCCCCATATGAATGATCTTCTGTGATACTCCCATATATGTAAAGGGTTAAAGAGGATTTGAGGTAGGCAGAGAACAAGCATTCTGCATATGCTACAGGTAGGCCAGCTTTCTGCTGCAGTTCAGCAGCAAGAAAAGGGTAGAGTGTTGCAGAAAGAAAGTTGGAGAGAGAAAAGTAGAATGACACATTGGAAAAGAGCTTAATCTAAGGCCTACATCCAGAACACCCTGGATTTGGAGCCTGTGGTTGAGATCAGGGTTACTTAGATTTCCTGTCTTGTCTCTTCAGCCAAACCAAAATTCTCCTGAAATTTCATGTATATGAAAGCCAGATATGCAGTTTGTATTTCTGGCCCTTTTCTTGCAATTGCAAGAGAAAAAAGATGGGGAAAGCCTGCCAGGAAGAGGTGAGAGGAGGGCTGATTAGGGGAACGCTACTCCTCTGTGGTATTATCATCACTACCTGACGTTTCTCTTCTGGGGGTTTTTTTTCAGAATTAAGTATAACTGTGCCATTTGCATTCCTAGGAGAATAGAACTTTTTTTTTTTTTTCCCCATCTTTAGTTATATATATATAATCTTCTATCTCTGGTATTTCTGTTCTTAAGGTTTACTTCATAGCAAATCTTCCATATTACTGCTGCATCAGTCTTTCGGTTCTCTAACTCTTTCTTGTATCCAACTAAAAGATACTCCCTAGCTATTCTGTGAGCTCAGCCTAACACTGAGTTAAGGGTGTTAACTCCTCATGAAATCTAAGACCTGGAACACATGAGATGCATTCTTCAGAGCAGAGAGAAGATTCTTGTCCTGACTCATCTCTTTGGCTGTTGCTTCTTTGTGGGAGGTTTTTTCATTTGTACCACCTACTTCACTGTATCAGACACAAATATTTTTTTTGCCTTTTTACAAAAGTCTCCACAGAACAAATCCTCACTCTGGCTATTCCCTCTGGTTAGCAACAGAACTGAAGAATCCCATTCCTACTTTGACTGCTGGGACCATTTTCTTGGCTCTGTTGTTCAGTTTTTCAGCATGTCCCTTCACATTTTTTCCCCCATGCTGTGTGTCTCAGACGTGTTGCCTTGTTAGCATCCCTGAGCACCATCTCACTGACTCCTTTCCAATCCCTCCTCAGTTATCCTCCCTACAGTGAAGCCTGCCAAGCACCTCCTTCGTAACAAACTAGAGGTTATGATGAAGGGCAGGCAGTCCTCAGTCTGTCACCTCCATGTGTCACTGATTGTGGTTCTTTCTTTTTCCCCATCTGAACCCATCTGCTGTCTTTTACAGACACAGAGGAACTGCTTTCAGGCAGACATCAGGTCCTTGAGCAGCATAAAGCCCAGTAAGACACTTGTCTCAAAATGGGAGGCAGAAGGGTTTCTTTTAAATGTTTTCCTTGAGGTTGACAATTAATATAAATTCCAAATCTCTTGCAGAGCTGCTGCAGTTGGAAACGTGTCTTATCTTGGAATCGCCCTTTTCCAGAACTGCAAGGCATTTTGGCTCCATTTATGCGAGTTTTGAAGACATCTGCTATGCATCAAAGAGCTATTTTAGATCATTGTAAAGGTTTCTAAAATATGTCTCTCTCCTTCAGTTTTTTCCGTGGTTAAACCTGTGACTGCAGAACTGGAAGAAAGAGTGTTATTGAGCTTGTGTGGGAGGTTTTGAATGGACAGGTAGTGAAATTAAACCCATATTGGGGGCAGAGAGGGCCAAATTACTTTTTCTTTGTGTACTGTCCTCAAGGAGTTCATTATCAACTTTGTCTGCTGTTTCTTTCATTCATTGACTTCATCAATAGCGTTTGTTGGTTAATTACCTGAGTTAGGACCACAGAAATTATTTAATTCTTGTTGGCTGGGAAGTGGAAGATGCAAATGCAAAGGGAAGGCAGTGTTGGTACTTAGGCAGAGAGGGTAGGGATGCATGTGATAGCTCATTTAAATGATGCAATCATAGTTTGTCTGCCTATCTGGGAAGTTAGAAAAATTTATTTATAAACTGCTATGTTGTTTCCTGTTCTGGTTCTTCAGTGAGCAGTTGAACCAGACATTTTTCTCACTTCAACTATAAGTCCTGATGCCCTCAAGCAACCCACAGGAAAAAAAACCTCTCCTAACCCTGTGAGAAAACTAAAGTGTGATTGAGGTTCATGACTGTAGCACTGACACCTGGGAGGAAGGCAGGTAAGGGGAAAAAATACTTTAATAATTCAATGGCAGATGACAATACAGATCAGCTTTAATTTGATGAAAGCAGGAATGACATTCCTTGGAACGATGCAAGTCCTTGCACTCCTCTTACATTCCTCTTCAGATGATTGGCAGATTGTATTTTGACAGAGCAGGTGGAGAGAGTCACCCAGACCCTTTTCTTTTTCACCTGACAGGCCATTGTTCTGTAGGACATTGGCAACCCGGTCTGAGTAGTTGTGGATATTTTAACAGGCATTGTCTGGGAGCACAAACAGCTTCATTAGCTCTTCTCCAGCCAGCAGAGCTCTTTTCTGGGATCACTGACCTGCAGCTTCCAGCAGCAGGCCAGCACACCTCTCCCTGCACACAGTCTGATCCCTTTCCTGTGATTCAGAACACAGCTGCAGGCTTGTTAAGCCTGCCATACCCGATGACTTTTGCCACCCTGGTTTGTGATGGTAAGCTGTGGCAAAGACCGTAAAACCGAAGATCTGAACTGGATTTGTCAGGAAATTGTGATGTGTTCAGTTAGAGTGGGGGTGAGTATTGATCATGTCCTATGCAGTCTGCATGAATTAGCTGTTGTCAGTATTAGGAATACTTCTCTAGGGAACACTCTGTAGTCTCATCTCTTGAAAGGGACAAAACCCAGATTCTTTGTGCCAAGAATGAGTGGTACTCTACTGTTTTATTCTCCTTAATATTAGCTCATAACCTGCCTAATCCATAACCTGCCAATCTTAATCCAAAAAGGTATGTGTCCAGTTCTGGGCCCTCAGTTTAGGAAGGACGTTGAGATGCTTGAGCATGTCCAGAAGAGGCAACAGGACTGGTGAGGCGCTTGGAACACAAGCCCTGTGAGGAACGACTGAGGGAGCTGGGGTTGTTTAGACTGGAGAAAAGGAGACTCAGAGGTGACCTTATCACTCTCTACAACTTCCTGAAGGGTGGTTGTAGCCTGATGGGGTCTCTTTCTCCAGGCAGCAACTGACAGAATGAGAGGACAGAGTCTCAAGCTGCAGCAAGGGAAATATAGGTTGGATATTAGGAGAAGGATTTTTATGGAAAGGGTGATAAAATACTGGAATGGTCTGCCTGGGGAGGTGGTAGAGTCACCATCCCTGGAGGTGTTTAATAAAAGACTGGATGTGGCGCTCGGTGCCATGGTTTAGCTGAGATGCTAGGGCATGGTTTGGACAACATGATCTTGAAGGTCTTTTCCAGCCTAGTGATTATGTGATTCTATATAGATTATTTTTTGTCACTGAATGCAATAACCTCAAATATGTTGTAGCTGCACCACATCCTGGACGAGGTCTCAACACAGGACCATTTATCACTTACTACACTGATATGGTCTGTGAGGAATACCACAGGCAGCCTACCCATCTGTGGGTAGTTATGTTAGAAGAGCTCTGTTTTCCCTGTACCTTGCATCAGGATAACAACGAACACAGCCAAGAAAAGACTCCAGTAAAATAGTTCAGAGATGGTAGCCAATGCCTGCTTTCAAGCCCATCTTCGTTTTACTTCACGTCTCTACTGACTTACGTTCTTTCAGGCTAATGTGTCTTCTCCCTACCTGTAAGCTGCTGAGATCACAGTCCAGAGTATAATTTATCATTTCTCATCTCTGTGTCTTATTCAGAGACAAGTTAGGTGCCTGGTTGACTGAAAAAGGGCTTCCTGGGGAAAAGAAAAATTAATGTACATTCATATTTTTAGCAATAAACTCTCAAGGGAAGCCCTAAAGAGTGGCTTCTTGTGAATCAGGTTTGCAGCAATATGAACATGGACAGTTGTTGCAAGGTCTTTGGATTACCAGAGATCTCACTGCCAATCCTTTTGCTGTGCGTGGGCAGGCAAATGCAGAAGAAAAAGCCATCTCCTGTGCTGAGAAGCCTGTATTTGAGTTCACAAGAGCAGTACCATTTGTGTTCCTGCCTCTTTGCCACAAAGCATCAATGGATGAAACCTTCCCAAGGGCCTTGCTCTGGCAAGTGCCTTTAGTACCCATGTTGATGGCAGCCTGAGAGCTGGTGACAGGGAGACAAAGCTGTATTGACCAAAGTTGAGCAATTGAGTCTTTTACTGGTCATGTATAACCAGCTGAGGAATGAGCAATTCCCTTTTCCTAGAGAAGCTAGAGAGTGTGAAACCTGTATAAAGCCGCTAGGTATCCCATTCTGGATCCAACTTCCTTGGCCTCAGCCCAACGAGGTCACTTCATGGAGAAGAAAACACTCTGGATTCTTCCAAATTCCACCTGACAGTCTAAAGAAACTCACTTTGGCTCAGAAGAGCTTAGTTATTACAGTGGTAATCACAGCATAAGAAGAACCAGTCTAGTGCAAAGCAGATAAGTATTGATTGCAACACCCAAGTTTCATGTCACAGCATAAAATGAAAGGAGATGAGAAGGCTTGTCAAATACGCCAGTCTGATTTTCCCTAGAGGGTGCTAGAAATTCACATTGAGTCTTAGGGAATTTACCGTAGCCTGGGAAGTTTAGAAGGGATGGAGAATACAGAAATGTGCCTGCATGCCCTGTGTAATTGAGATGGTATACATATAATATGTTTATAAACAGCTGTAGAACTCATTGCCATGGAAAGTTATTTAAAGACAAGAACTTGGCAAAACTCAGCCAGCTTGTGTGTTCCTGAGGATAATGTGAACAAATCTGGATATTCTTGTTATTCACAATAAAAATATTGAAAAGGATGTTAAACTTCATGCTTCGGGGCCCAGAGATCAGGATAAGACCTAAAGTGAAAGAGACAGATTATCTCACACCCCCGCTCACTTGTGTATTTTCCTTCAGTGCATGCCAGTCTCCTTGTAGAGCTGAGCATTGAAGCAAGCAGAGACAGAGAGCTTTCTGAAGGCATGAGTTAAGAAGCCCATATTGGTCACAATGGGCAACTTTGATCATTATGTCCTGTGTTTGCTTCCTTCTCATTGCTGCCTAAGTCCTAAACCTTGTGTCACTTTGTGTTGCACAGGAAAACCCAGTTTATGCCCAAATAAAGTATCAAGCAGAAAACCCTCCGCCAGAGTCACCATAAGTCAGTCCTGTGGTCAGTAGCTAGCAATGGGAAGATTTTCTGGTTATCTAAAGCATTTGAATTTAGCCCATCTTTCTGCTGCTCTCCTAAAACCTTGGTAAAACACTTGTAGGGAAAAGCAGCCTTGTTTTGGGAGACGTGGGGTGGGGTTTTTTGTTTGGATTTGGTGGGGGTTTTGGAGCATTACTGTGCCAGCTCTTCTTATTCACAACCTTCTCCCCATGAGACTGTCTCAGGAAACTTGAGGTTTACAAGGTATTTGTTTAACAAAACAACTGAGGCAACCGATTATTTTTTTAACAGGTCTCCTTTTCCTCCTTTTTTTTTTTTTTTTTCCTTCTTTCATCTTCAAAATACTTTCTGGTAAAAATGGGGCCTCATCTTCCACAAAGACCTTTCACTTTGCCTCTTATACACTCCCAGTTTGTTTTAGCACACTTTCTGAGATGTCTTTTTTTTCTTGATCTAGTCTTCATCTTATCCAATATGTAGGGGGAAAAAAAAAGTGGGGGAAGAGGATGCTGGCTCATAAAGAGCCTGGGAAACAAGCCAAACTTTCAACTTTTTCAGGTCTTCTCCAGAAGGCATCCAAAATTGTTTCAACCTCTATTTGCTTCCCACTAACACTTGCTCCACATCTCTTATATTTTTAGAAGTCTGTTTTTCCTAGGCCAGACAAGCTAAATCCCCATTGCTCCTTCCTCACCTGTAACAAACTTAAGTCATGATGGTGCTCTCTCCCCAGCACACTTTACCTTCTTCCTTCTATGCCCAGCAACAAATGCACTGCACGAGATCCTTCCTCTTGTAATCATCTTGCAATAATGCCCCATTCGGTTACTGTGGGCTGTGATGCTGTTTCAGTACAAACACTGTTTATGCATGAAATGTTCATTTTTTTAACAGTTTTGATTTCTCTCTACTGTCCCAGGGCAGAGAGGGAGAGCAAGGCCTCATGAGTATTTTGGCATTTCTAGGGAAACAGACAAATAAAGCTGCTGTGAGGAGGAAATTTACCCTGCTGCCTTCAGCAGTGGTTGGAGGGGAGCATGTGGAGTCTTCTGGTCAGTGCTTGTCTGCTCCACCTCTGGCAAGATTGTCTGTGCTGCTGCTGCTGCTGGCAAGATGTGGCAGTTCTGTACCAAGTTAGTTGCCTTCCTGCCACATAAAAATGTTGCTCCTTGCAGCAAGTTGGAGTCTGGTAGAGTTGCCTCATTTTTATCTTCTCCCGGATGGGTACCAATTCTAGTCGGTCATGCTGTTAAAGTCTTTTCCATGGCATTTTAAAGGCTGAGCTGGATTGTGTCCATATGAAAACTTTCCCCCACATACAGAAAAGCAGCATTTTCCTAGTTCACTGCATGCTGTAATATTACTGTCTTTGCAATGCTGTGCCTCTACCCTCAAGCTTAGTGATACTCGGTGGGGACACTCCTGTTTAGCTGGGGCAGCAAGCAGTAGCTAGCTGCTTTCCCTCCCCTACCTCCATGAGCCAGTCTTGAAGGATTCCAGAGGGCTGGATGTGGGAGTGAAAACTGAGCATCCCAGAAGATGAGTATTCAAAATCTCCCATAATTAATGATGAGAGGAAAAGAAATCGCCATGTGCTTTCACAAGCAGGATCACAAGAGCAGCTTAATGAACTTTCCAATTCTCCATCATTCCTACCCATTCCACAGACCCACTGAAATCAAGGGACTTTTTTGTCCTGACTAGGACAAAAAGAGGAGAAGTCTGCTAGGCCTGCCCTGCTGAGAATGGTAGCTGCAGTCCATCTGGCTCGCCTTCCCTACCAGCTTTCCTTGTTCTCCAAACACACCATTCAGCACTCAGGTAGCCAACTACAGCAAAACCGAGTGTCTGAAGAGAAGGTTACTGAGTGCAGGACACTGATGAGGTGTGGATGTGTGTGTTGCTGTGTCTCCCTCTAGTGATCTCAACTCACAAGTCTGCTTTGGGTCCTTTGTGCTTGGAGCTGCTGGTTTGGTGACAGAGCTTCCCTGGATTCACCAGGGTAAAAGGTGGATATTTTAGGACTGGGTCCCATTCCCCTTGCCATCTGGAGGTCATACTCCCCATTAGAAGCTCCGTGTTTGCAGCTGTAGTTCGCACCTGAAAATTTAAATGTGCTTGTAAAGATACAGAGAGGTTGATTGTGAATTAAAGAGAGAAAAAATTCATAGCATGTTAAATTGAATAGTTTCAATTCAAACATCCTTAAGAAAGCTAGCCTTAAGAAGAAAATGGGGAAGCTGCATTTTTTTCCCCTTGTAGCTGTAATCTATAAGTAGTTTCACTTAAGGCAAGCATATTTCTCATTCTCTCTTCACAGTAGGAGAGAGACACACTAATAAAAAGGGAAAGTTAAGGTACTAGCTTATACTTGGTCCATGCATTTTTTTTTTTTTAAATTTAAAGGGAAAGACCACCATTTTGTTAGTATGCTGTTATGTGACTACAACTGATCTCAGTGGCTGTACTGACTTTAGTGCCTGATATATTCTGCGCTGGAGCCAGACCTACTGTCTCATCTCACGACCCCAGTGAGCATGGATGACAGCATCTACTGCAGCACAGGGGTCCTGCCAGGACAGGATGCCTGGAGGGAGTTTTCTGTACAGCCCCAAAGCCTTCACCCCTTCAGGCATCTCTTGCACAGTTATCCTACTGTCTCTTCCCTCTGTCTCCACCCCCACACCAATCCCAGTCATGAAGCTGCTTATATATTCCAGCCCTAGAGATAGCTGGAAAATAGTGAGAGAGAGAAGAGAGGGATATAGGGAGAAGCAGATTATTTGCAAGAGTCTCCTGTATGTAGATAACATAGGGTAAAGAGAAAGCCAGCTTTAAGGGCAAGACATCCTGAAATTGCTTCAGCAAGGTCAGATGTCACTCAGCCTCCTGCAGTGTGGAGCTTTTCTCCCAGGCCTGAATGCAGTTGTAGTGGAACTGGGACTCTCCCAGCTGAAGGCACTGAGCTATTTTGGTAACGCCAGGCTGCAACAGACCCTAGCGTTGTGAACACTTGTGCTCTGTTTGCTTCGTCAGCCTCCTTTCTGAGCCTTTCAGAAATATGTCTTCAGAACATCCCTCCCTTTCCTGTCTGAAGAAAAGCATGAGAGACTGGAAACATGATTCAGGGGGTTATTTTTTTCTTAGGAGGTGCATGTACAAAAGCACTGTTCTTATTCTTCTTCAGATACTCTTTTCTTTCGGAACAGCACCTGATAAATATGACTCTTCTGATGTACTCAATATTTTTTTGTGCACTGGCTGAACAAATCATCCTTTCTCATAAACTCCCAGTGAGTGCCCACCGCAGTGTTACTGCAGCAGAGGAGCAAAGCAGAGGGGCTGGGAGGGGATGGGGAGTGCAGGCCCATCCAGGGAAGCAAGAGGTGTTGTCTGATGCAGCCTTTGAATTTCACGCCCCGTTTGCAGTGACTCGAGCCGTTGGAAAGATAAGCATATCCTGCCAAAGGATCGGTACAATCTGCAAGGTAGAAAAGTGTAATGCAGGTATTGATGGCCTGGAAAAGGCATTGATCATGGAAGATTTCAGTTGTATTGACTGAGGGCAGTGGCAGATTGGAAGGGTGATGCAATGAGGACAGGACCATGTCTATGGCACTGTAGGGCACGTTCAAAGAGCCCACTCCTTGTCTGGGCTTGTATCTCAGGAAAGGCACCAGCGGGAGGTGAGATTGCTGCAGTCTGGGGAAGGCAAAGGGAAGAGCAATGCAATCTGCCAGGGGGTCCTTAGGCTCTTCATAAGGGTGCCTGTGGGTCACTGCCCAGTTGCATGTGCCTGGCCGAGGACTGCTGGAAGGATCATCCTAATTACGAGCGCTGTAATGGTCACCATATGTCACTGACACCCTCCTTACCTGCCGTGCAGCCTGTAGATTTGTAAAAGCTGCATGAGCATGCAGGTGCATGCTGCTGCATGCATTATTTGTGAGCACTTGACTGTGTGTTTATTTGTGTATGCACCATGCTGGTGTCTGTCCATGCAGTTTGCTGCACAGGTAAGCTTTTTGATGTTTACCTGCCTTATGCACCAACCTCAAAGGCTTGCATTTCCTCTAAGGTAGAATTGTGAAACATAGCAGTAAGCATGAAAAGTAGGAGCAGAGTACCTGCCATGGTTCTGTACACCTGTAGAAATCCTGGCGGTGCATGCTAAACTACAGCTGCATGACAGGGACAAAGATTTAGTATTTTTAGAGTCAATCATGATAGGAGACAGAATTTCAAAAGTTTTCAAAACTGCAGAAGCTCAGGTTAGACTCTTCAACTCCAGCCTCTCTCTGACATGCTCGCTTTTATCTACTGCATTTATCTCTGCTGTACTTGGGCATCTTCCAAGCAAATAAATAATTGGATCCTGCTTGTCTCCCCTTCTGCCTAAGGGACTTAAAGTTAATTTGTGCTGAGTGTTGGGCTTTGGGTATGTGGTGGGTTGACCTTGGCTGGATGCCAGACGTCCACGAAGCCACTCTATTGCTCTACCTCCTCAGCAGGATGGGGCATGGGGAGAAAATAAGATGGAAAAAACTTGCGGGTCAAGATAAAGGCAGTTTGAGAAAGCAAAAGCAAAGGCCACTTACAGAAGCAAAGGAAAACAAAATATTTGTTTTTACCCTCTAATTGTCACCAGCAGGCAATCTTCAGCCACCTCTCAGGAAGTTGGGCTTTAGTACACATGGTGGTTTCTTCAAAAGACAGACATCATAGTGATGAATGCCCCCAGCCCTTTCTCTTGGCTTTTATTGCTGGGCAAATGCCTAATGTTATGGAATATTCCTTTGGGTCAGATGTCCCGGCTGTGTCCCCTTCCGAGATCTCACTCACCCTCAGCCAGCTGGTGAGGGGAAAATGTTATTGAGACAGCCTTGATGCTGTGCCAGCACCCCTCAGCAGTACAAAATACTGGTGCGTTAGCTACACCTTTCTAGCTCGCAGTGCAAAGCACAGCTCTCAGAGGTCTGCTCTGGGGGAAATAAACTCCATCTCAGCCAAACCCACTACAGGGGAGAGGCTGCTGTGATAGAAGGAACTCGGGGCATATATAGGTAGATGGTCTTTGTGCTGTGCAATTCTAAATGACCCCATTTCCTGTGGGGAGATCTGCAACCATTTGACTGCTGTGAGGAGGATTCCTTGTGGCTCTTGGGAGCTTTCCAGGGGATGACACAGGGAAACCTATGTTCCCTAGATATTTCTTCAGCAGGCTTCACCTCGGATGCCTGGAGCTGCATGTACCATAACTTGAGTGAACTACAGGCTCATGGAGAGGCAAGTCACGCCTTGCAAGAGGCTGGAATGGGTCTTGGAGGTCATGCACGGAGTAGAGCCTTTAAGGGAGTTGGGAACAAAGAAAATTCATACTTGCCATGCAACATCTCCTGCACGAGACCCAGGGAAGATGAGGGAAGGAGACTGTTAACTTGAACAGACAAAAGTAATTAGAGGACTAAAATAATAGATTAATGAGCAGCCAGTGTCAGGGGAACTTATTAATTATCAGTAGAGGATTTCCTTCAGTGTGCAGCCTGGCCGAGGGCATGCAAGATAGCAACTAAAACTCAAGTCCCATTTAAGGGAGCTGCTAAGGAATTAGCAGCACTGGGTGTCTGGAGAACGATAGCAGAGGTTGACTTAAATGCTTTCTTTAAATCTCATGTTCCGTGTGGCTCAGGTAATGGCTGGGGATGAGGGGGATCTGGGAAACACTAGATTGTATCTAACCAATGTTAATAATGGCTCAATAAAAATGCTCTGATAAGAACACATTAAAGTTGCACAGTTAAGCACTCACAAGCCAGGTAAGGTGAGATTTAAGGTTACAGGTGCAACCTTAACTCTTCTCCTGCTGAGTGTACCTTAGCAGGCAGCCTCTAATTAAGGGACATTGGGCTATTGCTCAAGTAATATAACATAACATCAGTTAATACTCTCTTTGGCTTTGGACAGATGCACATAGTGTCTCGTAATATTGTGGGTTTGTCTGTGTGTGCCTGACGAAACAGAGTCCATTTAAATTGTGGCACTGAGCATACTGCATTATTTGTACTGGAACAAAGCAAGGTGGTTTAAAACATGAGGTCCATTTAGACTGTTCAGATACAGGGCAATCCAGCACCCCGTTCTCTCAGGTCAACATTTTGCATGTCAGAAAGCAGAAATCATGGAAGATGTTGACCTTAGGGGCAAGTTGTGTTGAAAATAGAGCTTTCATTTCTAAGGACTGATTTCTGCTCCTTTAGCTCAACATATTGTGGTTTTTTGCCTTTCTGAAGCATTCAGAGTCTTCACAGGATGAGATGGTACTCTGTCCCATCAGACTGTGCCACAAAACAATTACTTTTGTCTATCACCGAGGAGGTAGCTGTTCATTTATCAGCATGTTTTCCATTTAACATTCCTGCATTTACAACTCTGAGTCTCATTGTGTGTATGAAGGTTGTGATGTAATGGGAAAAAGACAAAATGTAAAGGGCAAATCTGTTCTTGGGGAGCATTGCAGAAGTGAATGGATTCAGTGGTTTTAAACCAGATGCTGAAGATCTAACATTCTTATTTAACAGTAATGCTGAGTTGTTAGCCTGCCCACTGAACACAAAGTTCTTTGAGGAGAAGCCATCCCTTCTGCTGTGCAAGTCCTTGAGGAAAAACCTCTGTCCTTCCCTGCATACCCTTACTGCAGTAGCCTGAGATTTCTCAGAAGCCACCGTCCGTGCATTCAGCACGCATGATCTGCAGCACTCCTGTTATCCCACTGCTATCCCACTGCTCGTCCTTGCAGCTGTGTGGAGAAGGCTGCTTTGGTTGTGTTTGGAGAAAATATTCAGCATTGTTGGACTATGAGTTTTTTTCAAATTTGTTGGGCATCATGTGAGCTGAGATGCAAACTCGCAGTGAGTTTGAGAGCATCAAAAGAAGTTCAGATGCCCTGAGCTTTATTTTTTGCATTTTGGATCACTATCTAAAGAACAGATGGAGTAACAGGAATGGCAAAGGCAAGGGCAGCAGTTTCAGCAGCAGCTAGAGATCTGTAGATATTTTTAAAGCTTTCCAAATGTGTGTTGTCTGTCCTCAGCAAGACACAATTACGTTGTGAGAGCTGTCTCTTAGCGGCAGGCGCAGGCTGGTCAGAGTGGAGCAGAAGCTCATCAGGAGTGGTACGTGTGAAAAGGAAAGGTCGCATAAGCCCAGGTGGCCCTCCAGGAGACAGACCAGGTGGCCATGGGAGGAACAGATCTTATGTGCAAAGTATGAAGAGAACAACTGCGAGGAGGAAAGGTAAGGAATTTCGTAGAAAGCCCATAGTATGGTGAAATATGCTGATTAATTTCCACAGACCTGCACAGATCTGAATTGAGCTAAAAATTCCCTCGCTCAGAGACTTTGGGGATCACTGAGCAGAGTTTGTTTAAAAGAAATGAGCTTCATCTGAGAGGTTTTGCAACTTGTGCTAATGAGAGTCTGTCTGTCAAACTTAAGTGGCATCAAGTGGCCCAGAACAAGGGCTCTTGGGCGTTAAATGGTTCCTACCAAATACCAAGCCCATTACCACAATTGGCTGTTGTAGCCCTCTAAACGGCAAAAGTGATTAAATTGGTCGTTATGAAACACTAAAGATGCATAATTATGAAAAATAAGGTTTGAGTAAGAGGAGACTTCAGCTCACATGCTGCTTTGTATCTCAAGAAGGAATCAATGTAGAAATGTTTTAAAAGCATCCAAGGGTTGCCCCTTGCCTGGTTTTCTCCTGACAGTCTGGAAATTATGAATGTGTTTGGAAGTGAAGGTGTTTTTCCTAGTCTGATATAAAAGCTGGAGACTGAATGTCCCAAGTCCCCCTCTCTACATAAGATTGTGTTTCATTGTCCAGTCTTTCTCCTCTCTTTGCTAAGGTGAGGTCCAGTGCACAAGTTCCCTTTCTCTCCCTGGCACATCAAGCACTCTTGCCTTTTCTGGGAGGGAGGGAGGGATTTAAATTCTCAAAGTGTCAAGCTCAGGCACTGCTGCTGGCATGGGCACAGGTATGTTTTCTTCTCCTAGGAAATCCGTAGCTGTTCCAGAGCGCTCTTCTCCATGCCATGGAGAGAGGCTTTATAGGAGGCAGTTTTTTTTAACCAAGATTTGTTGCAAAAATCAAGTGTTAGGCTTTGGTCACTGTGCACAAGAGGGCAAGGGGCACTGAGTATTCATGGAACTCTCTACAGATGGGCAGGGGAGTTGAACAAAGTTGCAGAGCTGTTACACATTGTTGAGCATAGGGTGTTGTAGTGGTGTTGCTTCAGAGCATCCCTCAGGTGTTGTTCTCCAATTAAAAGGCTGGAATAGCACCAGGCACAGAGCAGAATGTAAGCACAGGGGTTCTCTGGCACAGCTCAGTTTACCCAGACCCTAAAGTTCTGATGTTCCTGGTTTGCACAGACCTTCAGCAGGAATAGATTATTTATTCATTTTACTTTCTTTTTTAGTTCTCTCCCTCTTTAGTGCCACCCCAGCCCTGGAAGAGTTTTATAGCCTCCTTAGAAAGAGTAATAGTGGTGCTGAGTTATGTACAGCCCCTGGGGCCCTCTGTTCTCCTTGGGCTGCTGCTTCTCACTAGGTGTGAGGTTGCTGAGCCGTTGAGCCAAGTCCTCGTTTCTCTTGTCGGAACTAAGTGGTCACTGGGGATGTGCTGGTATTTACATTCCATTATTCCTGTATGAGATATGTAATGGACTAGGAGATCCTACCCAAAACTCTGCTGACCATTCGTCTCCCTCATCTGTCTGTCTCTGCTCACCTTCCTTCCTCATATGACAGCTGATGTTGAGTATCTTTCAGGAACTTGATTTGTTTGTAGATCAAATGCCTTTAAAAAATGATCAGACGTTGCTTGGCATCAGAGTGTGTCATTTAAAGCTGTAGTTGCTTTTAAGAAAATACTCTCTGTGTGTCATTTATGGCATTATTCATATCCCAGAAGACAAGTAATGTCATCTGCATATCAATGTGAGATTGTGCGAGCCACTAGTCTGCTGATTTGCCATATAAAGTTGTGTTTTTCCCAATACTCCTGTGGCTGCTGTAGTCAAAATAAAATGTACCGTGCCTTAAATGGAAAGCCAGCTATCTTTGCCTTTTGCAAGGACTACATTCTTCAGAGAGAGAGTTGTAACACACCTTTTGGCACCAACCTGTGCCTCCAAACTTTATGCTACTCAGCCAAATTTGACCTGTCTGAAAAACTACTTGTGCTAATTTAAACAGAGTGAGATGCATCCTTAAAAGTCAGACCACTCTTGAGGTTCTGATTAGAGGACACGTTGTGAAAATGATTTGATTTCAATCTTTAGATGTTTTAAATTTTTTTTCTAATTTTTTTCACAGCTTCTTGGAATTTGCACATAGTTGCTGGCTTAAATTCACAGTTGTAAAGGAAAAGATTATTCTCTGTAAGGGTGAATGTTTCCATGAACTCTGTTTATGGGAATGCAAAAGTATTTCATCATTGCAGCTCTATTTCAGAAAACACAGTGACCACTATGAAGTTCTTTGCCCACACAGTAGCTTGTAGGTCTTTTTTAAAAATCTACATTTAATTCCTCTGAAATCATGAATAAACTTGTTCTAAATTTCCCATATTGTTGGCCTAGCTTATGCTAAATAATAATAGAGTTGTGGTTGTCATTGTCTATGAATTTGATGGTATGGGTGTTTGTATCAGGACCTGGCTCACTTGAGGATTAAGCTGTCTCACTGGAAAAACTTCTTGACAGAAAAAAAGAAATTAGCCCAGATGCCTTGAAGGCCTTAATTTGTGTTCAGGCCAAAGTTATGTACTCGAGAGATTACAGGAGAGAATGAGTCAAAAACTGATCTGGATTTCACACGTGGAACCTCTTCTCAGCATATTTCATTTATAATTTGGCCTGTAAGCCCCAACTGCATGTTAATCAGTTGCTCTTGACAAGGATGGCTGGATGACAAAAAGTGTGTGTGTGAAGCTCAGGTTTTTAACCAAAGACATTTTCATATCATTTGGAAAGGCCTCAAGACCTCCTCAAAGTTTATAGCCTTCATGGTCAGGATTTCCGTGTCTGGGAATTGTACAGGGAGTTGTACCTAATCAGGAAAGCTGCATGTTTTCAGCCCCAAGATGAATATACTACCTGCAAACATTGCCCTGTGACTGTGGTCTTACTGATATTTGCTGTTGTTTTGCTGATCTTTATGACATCACTTCATTTTGCAATTCCTGTTTTAATCTAGTGGTTATACAATGTCAATAAATCTAGGCAGTAATGTTACAAATTCCTGTTTCCACCTGTCAAACTCTAGCTTGGAAATTCAATTTTAACGTTGTAAATAGAATCCACTTGGACTTGTCTTCACAGTGCTGTGGCAAAGGGTGTGCACTGTCTTTATGATGCTGGAAATAGCTTCACAAGGAGACAGCTTTGTTCGGGAGAGCTGTCCAGAAGAGACTTTTTGAAAGTGACTTTAAATATAAAAGTACCATCAAAATACTAATGATAGCAAAGGCTATTCATTTAGCTAGCTAGCCTGCAAATTCAAAGGCCCCCTACTAGCTCTTGTTTAGTAGACATCAACCTAGCAGAGGAATACCAAAATTATCCCTCTATTACTTGACTGTTCCCTTTCTGACCATTTGTAATGTAGGCTCTCTCCTCTCCAGAATTCCCCATGTCAGGAAAAGAACACGGAGAGAGGCACCCTTGTCGATAGCTCTTCCATCAAAGCCTGCCTCATTTATATGCAGGCAATAACTAAATGATGCCTGTGGGGAAAGGCAACAGAGACAGGCCTGGTTGAGCAGTTTTAAGCGATCCTTTCCCATATGCATTTTTCAGTGTTCTGAAGGCCATTTTAAAAGGTAACCTTACTTTAAATTCCTGGACTTGCGAGAGTGTGAAGAAGCAGGATTATTAAAACCATGCAGCCCCCTTAAGTATCTGAAAGAGAGTGCATCTTGTTCTGAGGTGTTGCACAGGAAGATAAGAACATTTGCTGCCTCAAGATGCTGTTCCCTAAATGGATCTGGCAGTCTCCAAAGCATTTGTCCTATAAATGTGGTGCTCGGGACAGGAATGTAGCTGGAACCTCTTCTCTTGCCAGGAGCTGTAAGTTTTGGGGCTATGAGAGCGAAGGAGCAATAATTGTCAAAGAGCTTGGAGCAGATGCCCATGGGGAAAGAAGGCTTTGCTACAGGATGCCTGTCTCAAGGAGGAGCCCCGCCCATGACAATTCACAATCAGCATCCTCGAGGGTACCAAGAATGAGGCTCCCTCTGCTTCTGCTTCCATAGGTCATTAAATAGGCACTGCTCTGGGACTTGTCTTTTCTCCTCATATCAACATGACAAACCAATATTCATAGCCTCTTACATCCTTTCCCCCGCTCAGTGCTGGCAGCTGTTCTCTCACCCCCTTCCTGCACTTGAGATACCTGCTGCAGTAATGGGATCCTTCTGCAAGCTCTTTAATTGAAAGGAATTTCTGTCTGGCCTGAAGATGTCAGGAGGCTGACGGAGACGTGTTTCTATAAAATGAGGCTTGATCTACAGTGCAACAGGCAGCATCTGGATCACTGAGAATCCTTCACATTCACTGGCTTCAGCTGGCTTTTCGAGGGCGGGGGAACATTAATTAAGGTGCGTTTGGCAGGGTATGGGTGCTGGAGACCCCTCCAGCTCTGCTGCCAGCTCTCCCTCTGCAGCTCATCCTGCGAGGTGCCATTGCCTCCTTTCCACGTGGCGCGTCCCCCTGCCTGCTGTGCCACTTCCATTTCTGATTCCCATCAATTTGAAACAGAGCCCTGCTGACCCTGCTGACCGCTGCTCATACATCTCCCGGCATGGTTAATAATAATGGCCTCTGTGGGAAATGATGGGCTGAGACAGAGAGAGGACATAATGATGCTCTGGCTGGGGGTAGGGAGAAAGAGGAAAGTGAAGTGACAAGCAGCTAAACAGCAAGAGAGGGGTATGATGATAAAAACAAACAAACCTGCAAATGTCTAAAAATCCACAGTGATGGCATCCCTGAAACAAATGGAGAGAGACAAGCTTGAATCCCTAAGGGAGAGAAGAGGGGAAAAAAAGAGGGAGAGAGAGAAAAGCGAGCAGAAAATCAGCCAATAATTGAAATGGCATCAGGGAAGAAAAGAACTGGAAAGCACAGACAGACTTGGAATTGGCAGGTGGCAAAGAAAGAGGATGAAAGACAGAAAGAACATGGAGGAAGGAAGATGTGGATGTAGGGAGTGAAACAGAAAAGTGGAGGGGATAGCTATATGGACCTAACAAAAAGAAAATGGGCACTGAACAGGAGGTGGGGGAGCGTAGAGGGGAATAGAGGGAAGAGACCCATGCATTGGTGGAGGAAGAAAAGCAGAAGGGCACTGAACCAGAGTACAGAAAGGAGAGAAACAAGGTATTTGGGCTTAGAAAGAGCGAGGAAAGGAGAAAGAAGTGGAAGAAAGAGTTAAAGAGCAAGTTGAAGAGTCCCAGGTCTGTGCCAATAAAGTTCATCGGAGACACAAAGAACAGGATTTGGAAATGTGATGGCACCTGATTTTTCAAAGCTTCATTAGTCGCTATCAGCTGCTTGGGATCCCAGAGTAAATTCCAGGGAACTATTTCATTTTTGAGTAAGCAGAGTTTTATTTTGATGGAAAAGCTTTTGGCCCTGCACTGCAGCCCCTCCATCCATGGCAGATAGCAGGCAGATTTTTTGTGGGTATTACCATAGCAATACAATGACCCCAGCAAGGAAAGCAGCAGGCATCTCTTGGTTGGGCAGATCAGCCACTTCCTTGCTCCGTGTTTGCTGGGTAATTGTCCCTAGTGCCTGATGCTGTAGCAGAAGAATGTTTCCTTCTGTTGGTAACGCAGGTCAGTGCTGACATCTTACACTGTCAGAGATGTTACTCTGATGTGCAAACTGTTGCTGCTGCCCTTGGCACTTATCAATAACCAATTATGTGTTCATCTGTGTTTCCTGGCTCACAATATTTTTACCCCCACACAGAGGAAATCAGAGAAGATGGTTAAATTGCCTCTCCATAATTTCTGTCCCTCAGCTGTGGCTGGGAGGAAGCTGAGTGGCAGTTGTTGGAACAGCAGCGCCTTTGCTGTGCCGCAGGGAGGTTAGCCAAAGCACAGGGGTGAGCTGTGGCTGCTCAGGCAGAAGTGTGTGGGCAGATCTTTGGCAGGGTTCACCACTCTTCTTAGCTGCTCACATGCGAGTAACTGAAGGCCATTTTGCAAGCAATCCTCCGTGGTCCTTCACTGAAACACTAGCACTCATGTCCTGGGTTCTGTGCTCACGGCTGTCCCTGCCCTCCTGTGTAACACTGCATAAGCAGAGGATCTTTGTGGGCATCCTTTTCTTTTCCCCAAAGGAAATGTCTCCAGAATGAGAATTTTAGATTTAATGTATTTCTAAGGCACTTATGGGTTTTTTTGATGGGGTGGAAAAGAAATGCTTTTATAGTGAGCACAAAAATAGAATCATAGGATCATCAAGGTTGGAAGAGACCTTTTAAGATCGTTAGGCCCAGCCATCCATTCAGCCCTACCATTGTAAGTGCTAAACCAGTAAACCATATCACCCAGAGGCAGATCCAGTCACCTCCATGGATGATGACTCCACCACCTCCCTAGATAACCTTTTCCAATGTCTGACCACCCTAAGAGTGACTTTTTTTTCCCCCTAATATTTCATCTGAACCTTCCCTGTCTCCATTTAAGGCTGTTTGCTCTGGTCCTCATACTACAGGCATGGTAGAAGAGACCAGCCCCCACCTGGCTACAGCCTCCTTTCAGGCAGTTGTAGACAGTGAGAGTGTGCCCCCTGAGCCTCTTCTTCTCAAGACTAAACAAACCCAGCTACCTCGGCTGCTCCTCATAAGATGTCTTCTAAACCTTTCACAAGTGTTCTTGCCCTTCACTGGAAATGTTCCAGCATGTCCTTTATAGAGGGAGGGGCCCAAAACTGAAAGCAATGGTTTAGTTTGGGGTTACAGGTGCAAATGCATGTAAAAATACAAAATTTGCTTACTTCAGATCTTCCATTTGTCAAATTAAGGCACAAGAACAAGTCCAAAAAGCAACAAGAAAAACGGCACAAACAGAGAAAGAAGTATTTTTGAAAGATCTGCATCAATATTCATGGAACTATTTTTCGTTGCTACCCTTTTTCACAGCTTTTTTTTCCAATTCCTTAGAAACCACTCTTACCTCTCCCATCTTTGCCATTTCAGCTTCCAGCTCTCTCATGCAGAGTGCTCAAATAAGCTCTCATTATTTTTTTTCTTTTCTGGAAAAGATGAGACTCGTTAGTATCAAATAACAAGTGCTTGTGGCACAGAGCAAAGGAGGAACCTGGGTGAGCCTCCTGGCTGGCATTCAGATGCAGAGATTTGGTTTTCAATTAGATAATGCACTCTGAAAACAGGACTGCTGGAGCACATGGGACAATATTGACTGAAGCACAAACCAATTCAGTGGGTGACCTTCATGCTCTTGCTGTGTAGCCAGTGAGGATGCCTGGCGTGTAAATGCCACCCTATCGGTATTCATTTCGTGCGGCTCGTAACCAACGTGCACCGGGGAATGGATGAAAGGCAGCGTTCAGGTATGTAATATGATTATCAGATGATACATCAGTCTGTGATTCCACAAAGCCAAAGGGTCAACAGGACTGGAAAATGTATTTTGCAGCTTCTGGGAAGACGAACTTTTTTAAAGATTACAGTGTCCTCAGTAGAAAATGAATAAATAAGTACATCAGATAAATAGATATTGTGTAACATGGTGCCCACATCTCATCAGCTGACCAGCTGGCTCCCAGTGAAACTGCTGACTGTGTAAACATCATTTTTCATACTTGATCAGGTTTGTGTCTGCACGTATGAAATGAGATGAGAGCAAAGTTCTAGCCTCTTCACTGTTTGGGGTGTAGAGGAATTGAGGGGTCCATTCCCACTATTTTTCTTAGCCCTTTGAGATGCTGGTCTCCCTCACTGAGATCTCAAGATACTGTCCTGTTGGCAGTCACTGTATCTGGACTCCCAGGGGTGAAGGCAAGGCTGCCAGTCTGTCTGTCAGTCCTAGCTCCTCCCAATAGCTTGCCTAGGGAAGGTTTTGTGCTGGGCATTTGCATCCTTACCAGCCTGCTAGAGGTTCCAGTCAAATCACCTTTGCCTCACAGAATAATGTACTTTTTCTCAGCAGTCAGCCTTTACTTGACCTTTGACTGGATCACCTGACTCCCTCATATTTAGGAGGATGAGAATGGAGACTTATTACAACTGGCCGAAGTTGTGCTGATTAAAGTTTTAGCAAAACACACTCAACTGTTTGCTCCAGAGAGACTACAGCTGTGGTACTGCCATAAATCATTAACATCAACCTATTAAAATAGGTTCCCAGGCATTTGCACTGCTTCTGCTGAGCTCCAGTGTGAGGAATAGCCTATCATGCCAATTCCTACCTCAAAGATCATCTGTGTGATCTCACCAGCACCATTGTTCAGGCTGCTTGAGTCAAACTACCAGGTTCAAAAAGGGGGAGGCAACAACAAACACAGACAGAAGGTTTCTGGTTTGTAAATGGACACAGATTCCCAAAAAAAGCTGAGAGCCATTATCACAAGGCACCCAGAATAGCTTGTGCTGCAGTCAGTGAGAGCAGCTTTTAAGACAGACACTTTCTTTTCTCACAGCTCAAAGAGCAAGTAACAAAAAGAAGTAAACCTCAGAGCAGAGAAATGACCTCTGAATTTTCTCAGGGGAAAAAAAAAATGGATCTCTTGAACTGAAAAAAAAAAAAGTTGTGGCTGGGCATTGTGAAGAAATACTCCTTCCATTGAGGGAAAAAAGGAAATGTGATAAGATTTTGCTGTAACTAAATTTTAAGGCCAGAAAGGATCATCTAGTTTGGTTTCACACGTAGCACAGTCCAGGAGGATCTGCCACGACAATTTCTGTATCAAGTCCGTAACAGACATTGGAAGAACAGCCCATCCTTCACAAGGGCTAGGTGGCACCACTGTGGCCCTTCTCTGTGGCCTATGCATGCCCCAACAAAGTGCCTGAGCACTGTGTCCCCTCTCAAGAGACTCCACTAATCCTGGCATCTCAAAGGCATGGCCTTCTGCCCTTCCAGACCAGGTCTTCTTTCCACAGAGAACTTCACGCAGCCTGTGGGTTGTATGGAGGAGCAGCGGAATGAAAGCTAATGAGGTAAAATATAATCATAGCAGTCCTTCACACTCACACGCTGCTCAGGGCGAGTTCTGGGGATGGGCTGTCATTTGTCTTCCAAACTGGCTCGAGCTGGCTCACCTTTCCCCCACTGAAATGCTCATGATTTGAGTGCCTTAGGTGAGAGAAGCATAACAACTTCACTGCACTTAGGACATCATTGTCAAATTGAAGGACTGGGGAGGAGCCACTTCACCCGAGGAAAGCATTTGCATTCAGAGACTGCTTAAGTGCAGACAGCTTCCTCTCCGTGGTCTTGAAGGGGAGCCAAGCACCCTCTTGCACTTTGTGTGTTCAGGGAAACACTTTGAGTTTTAGAGTGTGGACAAGGAGGGGGAAAATGAGCAGGTGGTTCCTGGGAATGCACAGCTTTCTGTCCCACTGCAAACACTCGAGCGTGGAAGATGTTCATTTTTACCATTTCAGGTGTCACTCTGGAGAGAGAGACAAAGTCCTGCAAATAGGTGAGGACAGGAAATCCTAGCCCTGAGGAGAGTCCCATGTAGCCAACAAAAGATTTTGTGTAATGTTTCCAAGTTGCAGAGGGTGTTTGACGTGAAGACTAAATGGAGCTGGAAAGGGAACATTCTGAAGGGAGCATCCCATTGTGTTTTGGGCTGTTTAACTGCATTTACATGTGTGCATTTTTTGAGAGTCTGACTTTGTATCTTCATGTGTCCTAACTTCCGAGCAGTGGGATCTGCTGTGAATGATAAAATAGAAATCGGAAAAGAAAGTGCAACTGGGTGTGTGCTGTGCCCTGAAGAGCCAGGGATCAGACAGTGCACTGGAAAATGGATCAAACAGAAAAAATCAAGAGCTCCATCAAGAAGGGGAGAGGCAGGAAGGCTTTGCATAAGTTCGAGAGAAATTTGATATGTTAGATCGTTGGAAGAAATGTTCATTTATGTGCAACCAGACACAATTGATATCTGCTCCAACTTGCTTAAAGAAATGGAGCATCTGGAAAGTATTTGATGCTGGAAAGTCAAAGGTGGCTCTAGGTTTTCATTCTTAGCTGTATCTGTCAGAGCTGCCCAGCTGTTTGCCCTCTATGAGCCAGGGTTGTTCGCTTTTTTTGTGGGACAGTGGAGACCAAGGTGCATCCTCTCACGTACATAAAGGTCTCGTGGATCTCCCTGTCTCACAGTAACCTGTAAAAGGGAACACTTCTTTGAAAGTGTGAAGTGTACAGACTTCTAAAAATCTTTGCAGCTTTCTTTCTGAATTCTTGGGTTGGACTCCACTAGAAGGCAAAGCAAATCACTCGACTAGATTTCTGTTTTATCACTGGGTGAAAATTGCTATTATCACAGTTTACTGCTACCATATTTGTGTCTACCTATTTATTTATCATCCTGGGATCTCAGAGCGGTTTACAATAATGTGCTGTCTGGATGTTAATCCATGAGACAGGGAGCCAATTATTTTTGATTCTAAATCCAACTCTATCCAAATTTGGAGTGTCTGTCCAACAAGTTTCTTCCCTTGTTAGTGCCTCAGGAAGCAGGAACTGTTCCCTTGCATCCATCTAGAGCCGACCTTGGACAGGGCGTGCTCCTACAGCCTAGCACAGCTGTTAAGGAGCAAGGAGAAGCTGGAAGCTGTGGTCTTTTAGAAATCCCACCTATTCTCTGTATTCTTCTGCACCCAGCTGCCTTGGTAACAGCATGAACAACTGCAAGGAAATGAGGTGAAGCTCGTGGCTGTCCTTTGGAACTTGAGATGCTCCAAAGGGGCAGGTCTACTTGAAGCATGTGAATGATCTCCCCATAGCCAGCATGGAGTCACACTAGTGCTTACAGCCATTCCCTGGATTCTGGTAGTGCTGTGGACCTCATGGGAGGGAGCAGGGCTGGAGTTTATGTGGGCAATTTAAGCCTGATGGGACAAACAGTGAAGACATGGGAGCAAATGTATCTGGATAGGCCCAGCTGTACGTGGGCACATTTAATACAAAAGCCATGTTGCCTTAAGCAGGTTCAAATCTCAGGTTTTATACTGTAATTTTTCTCACTGTGTGATAATGCAATTTAGTGGATAGACTTAATACAAAGCTGTTAGCTAATTTGGAATTTTTAGGGGGATTAGTAAATTTGGGAATTCATGTATTTTGAAGATTCCAAGCTTATTAAAATTTGGGATTTAGGATAGGCTTGTCACAAGTTAGACAAATTATCTTGAAAGTCAGAAGTAGAAAAGGATGTTCAAGGAGAGATGCATGTTACCATACCAACAACTCAGAGAGCCAGTGTTGAATGTGTATATTCCCTGTCTCCCAGATCTTCTTCTGACTTTGAGGGAGATGTCTGAGTGGTAAGAAATATGATATATTATTCGTGGATCACAGATAATCCTACTATACCATTCACATAAAAAGGGCAGAAATAGCGGAGACATATTCCCTGATTTAGGGTAATATTTGTGGAACTGAGATTTACAATCTCTGTCCTGCAAATAGTTTTCTGTAACTGACTAGTGATAGAGAATGCTTAACAATTTGGATAGAGCAAGCTTGCCACTATTCCCACATGAGGACTTTTCCCCTGCTGTGTGACCACAGATACTCCAGCAAGAGCATTTTGAACAGACCTACATGTTCTTTCCCAAGAGCATTCAGACTGCTCAGGAGCATACTGTAGGTGTCTGTCCCAAGAACCATGAAAGAAATTGATGATTTGAAGGGATTCTCAGTGTTAGCAGAGTTACCATGTGAGAATTAGATAAGTGAGTAATCAATCAAAAGCTAACCATGGCACCAGAAGGTGTTGGAAAGATAGAACAGCATTAGAAAGACCCTTTGGGTCTCTGAAGCAGAACATTTCTTGCAAACAGTCACCTTCCCTTTAGGTACCAACAATAACTTTCTAAAGCTGTGGGTAGATGATAAACTCTGAGAACTCTCAGTACCATCCCTGGAAAACTGGTTTTTATTCAGGCTCGGCCTCTGAACATTAGAGAGTCTGGGCAAATACGGGTTTTAGTATTTGGTATGGAACTTTACCTTCAATAGACTTTTTTTCTAACCAGCTGGACTTCTACCATGGCCTCCCCATGAAAGCAATCAGCATTTATTTGTTGAATGATTATGTAATGAATGAAAGTGATTAATTGGAAAGGAGAGGGTGGTGCCTTTGTAGAAGGAAATGCCTTTGACAGGTATTGAGAGAAAAGTGTAAAATCTTCGATCCAGAAATAATGGATTAGATACTAAGAGAAGCAGGAGAGTAACTAGCTAAACTTACCTAGCTTTGAGGGAGAAGCAAATTCTCAAAAGAGAATCAAAAGGGACTTGTAGCAAGTTGTCAGCAAGCTGGAAACAGAAGCAATGCTTGATGACAAGTAAGTGGTGCTTATAGTTATTTCAGGCTAAGAGACACAGGAGAGGTATTTTGTTGAGATGGGGGTTTTATGGTTTGTTTTTGTTTTCTTTTAAGAGGATTAATTTCTTTTCTTGAAAGCTACTTCTGGTTTGCAAAATTAAAAATTATGTAGATTCTTTGATTTTATAATACTTTAAAAAGGAACTTTGAAGAATATATTTTCCTATACATCTTTTTTATTTCCCTCAGCATTAGATGTGGTAAAATGGTAATGTATGCACGTTCTGTATTTGCACTTTCCATTCTCTAAGTTTTGGGAACATCTCCATTTCTGAATGACCATAAAATTGTTCATTATACAATAACTTCAGAAGTTAAGAAGGTTAGAAAGCTAAAACTAAAAAAAATTGTGTTGGAGGAAAAAGCAAAGGTGAAAAAGTAGATACGTATGGGTTCAGCATCAAACAGAATAGGAAGATGGGCAAAGGGTGAGAGAGAAACACAAGAATGATATGTTTTAATTTTTTTAGTGATTATTTTTAAAAATACTTTTGAACTTGTAACAAAGTTTTCTAACAAAACAGTTCTCCTTGTGGGAAAAAAAAAGGATGATACAAGCAATAGTACATCAGCTGTGGAAAATCAGGTTTTTCAGGAGTAACCTTCAACTGGAGAATTTTGTCTGGCTGTAGAGGACAACAGAGGCAATGAAGCACTGTGTGTGGCCTGAGAGGCTGCAGTAATGCTGGGAACAAAATGGCTTTAAAGATGTTAAAGGACAGAAATAGACATTATGCTTTACTTCTACATGTTCCTTCTTTGGAATACATATTTAAGCCCTTCCAGTGTGCATTCAGCTGTGACAAGTGCTCTATGCAAAGGTACCTGGTATTGAACTAGGCAGCAAACCTTCTTGTACCTGTGCAAATGTTGAAAATAAAGAGAAAGTGGAGTGTAGAAAAAGAGTACATAAATACAGAGATAGCCCTCCTGACTAGGGAAACCCATACCTCAGCAGCAAGCCGAGTTTATTGTTAGCCAACAAAGTATATATTGAGAGAAAGACTGCAGAAATAGCAGAACAAATCATTTTAGCATAGCATGGTGAGGCTTGAATTAGGAAGGTGAGAATCCTGACATCTGCTTTTGCATCTGGCATGGAATACCTGACTCTGTATAAACAGCACCCCTTCTTTGTGCCTCAGTTTCCTCAACCATAAAAAGATACTAGTTCATCTTTAGAGCACTTTGGGCTGCACATCTGAAAAGCCCTGCGCAGGAGCTACCTACGAATTATTTATCATAAATGACAGCAACTCGTGTTCACTTTGCACTTTCCTCTATTACCAGCCCTTTCTTCACTCATAGTTTTCCTTATTTATGTCTTTGCCTCCCCATTACCTTTGTATTAAAGCTTGCATCTGCATTGATTTTACATCACTGCGCAGTACTGCAGCCATTACAAGTTTACACTTCTGAGACATCCTTCTGAATCTTTAACCAATTGCTCCAAGAGCCCTGACTGCAGCATATCCATCTTCAGATAACCCCAACTTCTCTTATTCTGATGGGGTGTTAACTGACCACTTATTATCCAGGGAAAGGGACAAATACACTGGGCACAACTGTGTTCCTGCAGCTTCTAACTCACTCTTTCCCAGTGGATATAAGGTTTTTCAAAGCAGGACACTGTCAGTTCTAAAATAAAGAACTTCAGAAAGCACATGGAAAGGTTGAATGCTTTTTCATGTCATGAGGAGACTTTTACCTGTTAGGAAATGCAGATCTTCTAAAAAATGAACACCCTTGCTCCGTTCCTCTGGCTGAGTGTTGTTAAATCATGGTCTTTGCAGCACACTGGCTTTCCATGTGCTATGGCAGCAGCAGCATTTTCCATTGACTGTGGAGAGAGCCAGGCATGACAGCCCTGGAGGAAAGGATTTCTGGTTTACTCACTGCTTTTCTGAGCATGGATTCTCCCAGCACACCCTCAAGTCCTCATCAGCTGTCCTGGTAGCTGGAAAGGATATATTTTTTTAATCTTTTTTCTGTCTCGATTCCTTTTATGCAAAACTTTATTAAAGCACCTCCTTATTGTGAAACAAAGTTTGATATTGAGTGTGTTCCCACACAACAGGAAAAGAACTACTCAAGCATATGAGATGTGTCAATAAGACACTGAAAATACTTAGTCATGTGCTCAAGGAAGAGTTTACCCCTGAATTGTTTCAATGGGTGACCTTGCTATTGCAGTTTGCTTAGGAGGGGTAACTAGAACCACGTAAAACATCTCTCACAGCTCTTCCCCAAAATCCAGCATAACTCATGTGAAAGTCTCCTTTCAGCCAGCAGGAGCTTAGGGAGAAGGCCTTATCTCCATATCATCCAGCCTTACAAAGACAGCAGTAAAGTGTTAGTTATTGCCTTTTTGCTTGCCGGAGGAACAGTTTATACCCATCAGTAGTCTGCTGGGATGAATTGAAAGCCTAAGTGACCTGTCAGTCAGGTTTACATTGACTAGAAGACTCTGCAAATGATCTCATCACTTGAGCAAAGCAGACCTGAGTCCCTTCAGTGTAAGTGTAGGTATTAATAAGTGTTTCTATGTTTAAGATGCTGCATAACTTCAATTGCTTTTCACACGTTACTAAAGGACAGCTTTACAATGATGCTGGCACATAAGTAATTGCTTAGAGACAGCAGGGCGTAGGAAGCAGAGGAGCAGGTATTCCTTTCATTTTTGAATTAGTTACAGGACTCACTTACCAGGGGTCCTGATGCCAGAATAACAATATCCTGACATTGCCATAACTATGTGCTGAGTCAAACTGGGTTCCTAATAGACTTGCCTAGCTGCTGAATGCAAGGGATTTGAGTTATCCCTCACAGAGTGAATGGTGAGACTGGAAAATAAAAGATCCTGTGATTAATTTACTAAGGAACAGAAGAGATTCGTTTTCCATATGCTTAGTCTCAGTGTTCAAGGGAAATTACTCATGCTGTTGTTCCATTTGAGAATGTAATCGTTTGGTGGGGATGAAAGCTTGGAGACCTGGAAGTTCAATCAGAGCTTGATTTGGGAAATAGCAATTTCAGTGTTATCCAAGGACAGATGAGGTAGCAAGACTGAGGGTATGCATCTGGATGAAATACTATAAAGGACCTTTTCTTTAAACTAAGGAGGTACTCCCATGTTAAGTATTAGGCAGAGTTATCTTTCGGTTTCCTTATCTAAGTCTGGTCCATATTAAAACTCACTGTCAGATTATTTACAGGCGAAAGCACCTGACCAGTCTTAGAATTGCCCAGAATTGTAGCACATGAATATAAATTGTACTTCACATAATCAGATTTTTGGGCCTTGCTTCTGTCTTTTGTTTGGCAAGTTGTATGAATGACTGTTTTCACTTCCATTTGATTTTGAGGATTGGTTGCTTTCTAAAAAAACTCAACATTACTTGATCCACTCTGAGTTAAAAATTAAGAAACTGCAGACGAAGTACAGTCCGAAGCTGTATTGGTGCATGCCAGCAGCATGATCTCTTATAGTGGAAATTTTACCCTGTGGGTTTTACATCCATATGGGTTCCCACCAGCAGTCTGGTATGGTGGAGGAGTGCCAAGGCTCAGCACAGCCCTGCAGCTCTTTACAAAGACCCTAAAAAAGTGGAGTTCTGAGAAAAGTGTAGTGTGGGTTGTTTACATGAATGAGCCTTTGGTATAATTTATGTTCTCAGTGTGAGCAAAGACTAAAAACTGGACACCGGGGACCAAAGAGCAATGGTAAGTGGCATAGTCTTTCATTTTCTGTCTCCATGTAAGGCTGACTTTGCATAGGAAGGCTGCCGCAAAGATCTGGAAAGGCGGGCTTCCCTGGCGAGGAACAGCTCTGGGTTTTGTCGCCTACCTACTGCCCTGGGAAAATTAATTGGAGCTGTGTGATGAGGATGAAACAGCAAGGTAATGCCTACGGCAGAGCCTGCTGCTGCCAGTAAAGATTCTTCAGTGCCCTGAGGCAAAACTGTTTTTAGCTGGGACAGGGGACTGTTGATGTGCTAATTCAAAGGAAATGTTCAGCTCTAATTGCATCGGAGCGGGAGGAGGTGGATTGGTTTAACAATAGATGTACCGAAAAGAGGCATTGCATAAGGAAGTAAAGAAAGATAAGGACCTGGATTTGAAGAAAATTACTCCAGTCCATTCTACCAAATGGTTCCAATTAGCTCTGTTCTGCTGGACCTCTTCCTCCTTTTCAGTGAGCACATCTGCAGCCATACAGCTATTGTTTGTCCAAGATAAAATCTAGCTTCCAGGAGAGCTGTCTTGTTATTCCTGAACTCAGTATTGCATTTTAATTGAGAATCATAGGGTTGTTTTCCTCTTCCTGGGTTTCAGTAGGCCAATGCATTTAATCCCTGCCTTCGACACAGTGAGTAGATGTGGAAATACTGACTGACTCAGAATTTGGACACACATGGTGATTTCAAGCATAAATCTTCTAGGAGATTTGAAAGCTTGGGGGCTAGTTTCTTTTAAAATGATCACTCCCTTTTACTTGCCTAGATGCTTCTTGATTTCAGATTCAACAGGGGAAGGGAGTGCCTGACTAGAAGGAAAAAGACCACCTTAAGCTATTACTTCACCATCTCAAGCAAGAAATCCCCCTAGAGTGCTCATTCAACTGAGATTTCTACCTCCATTCTGCAAGCTGAGGCCCTTCACCTTTTGAAGGGAGACATGATACAGAGGAGATAGTGGGTTAAATTGTTTGTCTGAACAGGTGACCCTGAGAGGTTACTCCTGTGCCCTGTGTGCCCCTTCCTCCATCTCTAAAACACAGATAAAAATGCTTATTAATGATTAGGGTTGGACAGGTGTCCAGAGACAGTTGAGAGTGTCTCAAACACCTAACTGCTTCTCTTCATGGCCTTTTTCATTCCCTCTTCTCAGCACTTATAGCATATAAGGCTTTTCTCACCTTAAGGCTGGTGTATGATTGCTCTTTGTTCACCTGTCCAAGTAAGATTGGAAGCCAGGGTGCAAGTGTGACACAAATATGGTCCATTCATAGTCATTCTCACTAATGAGGTTTCCATTTTCCCACTAGGAAGGCTAAATGCTGTCCTGTGACCCAGGGCGCCAGTCACAGACCTCAGACTGCAGGGGTAAAGAGTTTCATTCTAATCTAGTACAGTGACATTTGTTAACGTTGGCTGTTCATTAAAAACTTTGGAGCAGCAGACATGTTCATAAAGCTCACAGCCAGCTCACAGATAATTCATGAGCATAATAAAAGGCTTCATTATTCATGTAAGATCTTTGCTGTGAAAATTAAACCAGCTCTAATACCTCACGTGCTTCAGTGCATGTTGGGAAGGTTTATTTGTGGCGTTTCACTTGTGCTTTGAGATCCTGGAATTAAAGTTGCTATGGAGAGAGAAAGCAGGATGGACCGAGTTTACAGCTGTTGTTAATGCCTTCATTAGCTGAGGCCTTATGAACACATCAAGTGTAACTGCATAGCTGTAGTTCAAGCAGTGTATCACCACCTACTGCGCATTGTACTAAAGCAGCACAGCCAAACAGCACCAGGAAGAGTATCCCAGTATGTACATGTATATGTTCCAGACGTTAACTTTATGAACATCGGATGCAAGAGTATTGCCCCCTCTTTCACGAGGGTTCTTTCTTAACCTTCTTGCTGAAGATTGCAGTTCTCTATGGGCAGAGGAAGGGATAGCATCCTACTTCTCTCGCCTGCTTTAGTGTAACGTCAGCTGAGATTGCTGAGGTTGCTGTTGGCTTTTTGCCTGAGTTGGAGCAAGAGGTGCTGGCATGATCAGCAGGAGCAATAATCTCTAACCAAGAGGTGAGAGCAAATGTGGGGAAGGGATGATGTCTTCAGATGTTAGGCCTGCAGTGAGCACTGACCACATCTTAATCAGACTCTTACTGAATAGATACCCAAATTAGTTGTAGACCAGGCCTAATACCCCTAATAGATTCATTTCAGTGCAAGCTAAGCGATACAACTGGTACAGAAATCAATGACTATTTCTATCCAGCTTGACAGTAGTGTAAGCTGTCTGATATTGCACATTTGAAAGGCATATATTGTACATCCTGAACAGAAAGCTATGCATGCTGAATGGCCTGTGCACAAATGGGCACTTGAACTGTGATCAAAACAGACTGTTGCACGTAGATGAATGTGTGAGCATGGAGATACTCCCCTGACAAGCATCCACATGCATGCCAAGGGAATTGTACCAGCCAAGCATTGTTGGTAGTAGCATGGTATAATCATTTTCATCAGTATAAGACTTTAAAGATCCCATAGACAGTGAAAGATGCTTAGAGAAAGGGGAAAGCTGTTATATTTTATTTTTGCTTTGTGAACTTTGGCAGTGGTGAAATTACTTTTTAACCATTTCTTCTTATTCATCTGATGCATTTTCAGTGATAAAATCCTTTGAGCAAATATCAAGGTGAAACTGCCACCAGGGATGAGAGGAAATGTCTTTTTGTAGAATGTACCATTTACAAACAAACAAGTTTGCACTTGTGCACTGAGCCTCCCTGCAAATTGCTCCTGGTTTTTTTGTCGCCTTTCAGTCTGTCCCCTGCAGGGATACAGTGGGAGCTGGGCAAGCACAGCTGTGTGAATACGGTTGATAGACCCCTTGCAGTCCCTGAATAGGCAGTGTGAGAAGGGATGTGGAAGGTGAAGTCAAGGGAAGGTCTGAAACGTGTTTGAGAGCACTTTGCTAAGGCTGAAGAACAAAGCAGGTTCTGCACAAGCCCCCTAGCACTCTTGTAGTGCTGTATCCATAGTCAGTGACCTCTGGGACACCAAACTGTTTATGTGCTAGCCATACTGGCCTGCTTGGGAGTACGGCTACAAACAGTACCTCCTTGAAAGGGCCTGCATGTATGTTATGGAGTGTCCTCCTTTCTGGGTGGGGAAGGGACCCATATTCAGCTGCATCCTCCAGCCAACACATGAAGCAGTCCTGCTGCATTTTTCACCTCTTGGTTAGGGAGGGCAGAGCTAAACTTTGTTCCTGCCCCACCTGAAGAAGGTGTGAGATGAAAGAGTAGCGCATCTTGTCAGTGCCTGGAGTGGAGGACCTTGGATTTCATCAGCTTTCAATCTGCTCCTTTATTAAATATCTCCCTTCTGCCACTGTGACCTTCCAGAGTGAGTGCCTAGAGGAGCCAGCAAGAAAAGGTGGCTCCAGTCAGGTTTGCTGGACAGAGAGCAGAGTCTTTATTGTTCCCTCCCTTTTGCACCATTCTGTGCATAGACAAGCCCAGAGCACCGAGAGATGTGAGACAAAACGTGCTGCTTGCCATTAACACGTTGACATAGTTCAGTTCTGCACAGCCTTCCCCACTGAGGCAGTCTCTGGCAGCCTCACCGTGATGTTCTCCTGCCTGGAGGAAAGAGGGAGATTGAAAAAGGTCTTCTGCTTCCAACCAATCACAGAGATGATGAAATGTTTGTGGCAGGCCACTATACAACATATCTCCCCATCAGTTTAAAGGCCTCTGACTAGGAGCCCTCAAAGCAGACACTGTCCTGCTGGTCATGCTGAACTCCTTACTCCTCTTGAGCACTCAGAACACAGAGCTGGCCATACGCAGCTTCTTACCTTGAAAGTGAAAATTTTACGTCCAAGCAGTGAAGATATACTGCATTAAATTTTGTTTCGTGGCTTTCTAATAATTTATGGTTTTTTTCTGGGTTTTTGAAGCAATAGATCTTCTCTGCAAAGCAGGTCTCAGCAACTTGTTGGTCAATATTTAATCTGTAACTACCATCTTCACATCAGAACACTCCTCACACTTGATAGTGTAGTCTGTGGTATATAGGAAGAGCAATTTTCAAGTAGGATTCAAAAGGAAAGGTACTTTTGTCTTGGGAATGCTCCCTTGAGCAATAGCAACTCCTCTTCAGTAAGAAGGAATACAATTGTCTTCTCAAATGGCAAGGAGAAGAAGAAAAAACAGTCTCAGCAGCAAAGTTACTCTTGAGGAGCCAGCAATTGGCAGGAGCACCTGATCAAGGTGCCTTAGGAGTCACCAGGATGGATGATGAGCAGGTCAAATCCATAAACTGGACCTAAAGCAAACAATACTTGGATAATGGGTATGTTTCAAAGTTGCTTTAGTATTGTCCCTCTCAATCTGGTTGGAGACAAGGCCTGAGAGAAGCCTTGAGTCTCAAGTCATGCATTTTTCTGGTCTGTAAAAATGGCTGGGAAAGACACAGTTTCCCTGTTAGGTTTTGTATGGCTCAGGCATCCTCCAGCTGCAACAAACAGGAAGGGTTTGTGCCAGCTGGAGAAGCAGCATGTGAAGAGACAGCCACCTGCCCCCATGTTAGAGCAGCAGATAGCAGGAATGGCCTCTCCATGCCAGGCCTGATCACCAGGCATGCCACTTGTCCATGGTGAAACGGCCGGGCTTGAGAGGAGCTCGCACCAGGTGGATGAGAGAGAACATCACCTCTCCCCACCCTGACTGCCCAGACATGGGTAGAGATGCCAGGCCACCTCAACTGGGATGGCTTACATTGTAAGGGGAGATATTGCCATCCCTCTGAGCCTCCCTTGGGTCTGCTGTAGCTCAGAAACAGCCCTCAATCCTGCAGAGAGCCCCTTAAAGAAGGGCCAGTGGCTTCTCCTGTGTGTGCACACCTTCCCAGGAAGGGTGGCTTGTACTCACACTTTCATTTTAACTCCTGAGCTCCCTGTCACTGATGCCAGCTGGCTCGCCTCATTAAGTTACAGAGAAGGAGGCCCCTGGATTGATGGCAGGCAGGTTTAATGTGATTCTTTCTGAGCACTCAAGTGCAGCATGTAGGAGGTTGCTGGGCAGATATTCCCACAGGCTCCAGGAGAACTGACTGATTGAAGTTGCTCTGAATTGATGGCTAATGGGGGAGCTTTCTTTGATAGCTCTTTCATTCTGGGTGCAGCTGGATAGAAAAAGATATCTTCACATGAGGAAGAGGGGGTTTATTCCCCCCGCCCTTTATTAACAGATGCTTCTAGTGCTCTCTAGCAGCAGAATGAGATCTGATGAAAACCTAATGGTGTAAAGGATTCTTAACTCCTTCTTTTTTCTTCAGCAGCTCGCTTATACACACCAACTGACAGTCAGGTCAGCCAAAAAGTTGATAACTATGTAGAGTGAAAAATCTCTTGGGAAAGTTTAGGCCACAAGAGTTGGATGCAGCCTCTCTGTGGCTCCAAAAAATGGGTTCTTGGTTTGGTGTAGGTGTGATAGCTGCAAGTAGAGCATCCAATGCCTTAAAGCCATGGGCGGTTATGTAGTGATGGTTATGTAGTGAGGGGCAGAGCTGGTGTAGGGAGCCAGGGGGCTGCAAGGCAGGAGGGTCCAATATCAGTAGAGACTTTACAGAAGATTTCATGTCACTTGTCCATGTTATGCGTGGTTCAAGCTGCTGTGACAAGAATGAGACACGCTCAGGTAGAATTATATCAAAACTGATTAACAGAAACTGGCTAATGGTAAAAATGCTGTTTTACCCACCCTATGGAGACCTCTGTTCAACCAGCTCATTGCAAGTACTTTTCCACCTACATTATCTAATCTTTTAATGAAATAATGGATTTCTTCCCATTTCCATAACTTCTACATCTCCTAAAGTTTCCGTCAGCCAGATGTCCCTGCAATCTGTGTGTATCCATGAACTGACATATTTGTGACCATGCCATTTCTCATTCCCATATACAGATCAGGGTATGTGTTAGACAGGCCAGAAACTCCAACAATTTGATCCAGTGTGAGATCAGCAGGCCAGATTTTGGTTGGTATAAATCAGTGCTGACGTGGAGCACAGTAATTTTGCTCCATTTGGGGACCTGACTCATAATTTCCAATCTAGGCCCTGGCATCTGGCAGACTCTGTGGCAGGCACTAAAGAAGCTGTTTGGGTAGAGCTTGCTTTGCCCATTTCCTCAGCTTGACACAGCAGCCATTTGTCTTCAGTGATGTGTGCTGGGCCCCATCTTAAACTGCTGCGGTAAATTTAAGAGAGTCAGAAAGTAACTACACCTTTACCTGGGAACTTGGCCATCACTTTGCAGTTAGAACCCCTTTGCTTTTATGAGAAAGGACTTGGATTGCAGTGACTTTTATTTGTAGGTGATCAGAAAATGCAGTTTTTCACCTCAGAGACAGCAGCTTCACTGTTTAATGCCATGTTGAAGAGCAACAATCCTTGAACTGTCTCTTAAAAAAAGGTCATCAAGTTCATGCCATAACATGGGTGAAAATGTGTATGTTTGCTTAGTTGGGACCCAAGAGAAGACTTTGACCTGTGGGACCTGACAAACTGACAGCAAGCTCCTGGGCAAAACAGGGAGGGTACATCCTGGCCCTTTTCCTTGGTAAGATTCTGTTCCCCTTTTAGCTGGAGGTGTCATGCACACCCCCAGTTACTACAAATGGTGTCATTCCTCCTCTTCCTTGCCTGTCAAATGCCATCTGGGAAGGAGGGCTTCCACATATTTGCAGATTGTCTGGCCAGCTGGGGTGATGTCCTGTGACTCCGTGCAGCTGCTGCTGCAGGCAATCCCATAGCACTCCATTGTGGCACCCACCTGCCCAGGCTAGGGCTGGGGAGCCATGGGGGAGGAAAATGCTGGGGTAGGTTCACGATGGCTTTGGGTGAATGTGAGGAAATCCTTCATATGGGAGTTAAATTGATCAAGTGCATTGATGTATTCTATCAGTTTTAATGGTTCGAATTCCTGTATGCTGTTCCCTTCCTTTCCTCCTCCTTGTTTTGCCCTCACCTTCAGAAAAACGCTGGCTACTGGAAGCTACTCTGCGGTTGTCAATATGTCATGGCTGCACAGGGCTCATATTACAGGGGATGAATGGAAAAAAGGCCTGCAAAGGACCTCACAAGTTACCTAGTCCATATCCCTGCCTAATGGCACAGTCAGCTCTTCCCAAGTCATTCCTCATAACTGTTTCTCTGGTTTGTTTGGAATGACTTTACACCCTCAATACAACATACAGGACAATTTATGCTTGTGCTTCATTATACTTTATATTCTCCCAAGTTCTCCCAAACTTCCCCATTGAAGTTTGAGACCATAGCTTCTTGTCGTCCCTGGTGTGAATCAGGTGCAATCATCTGTTGCTTTCTTTATTTTGTAGGAATCTTGTCCATGATTTCATCACTTTTATTGTGTCCTACTTCAGTCTTTTTTAAGCTGTGAAGGTCCCACTGGTTTTTCCTTTCTTTATAGCTCATGTATCCTAATTTCTGGATCATCCTTCTGCTCTTTTCTCGACCCCTCAGTTTGTTCACATCCTTCTTGTCCTCACTCCTCCATATTTGTCCTGCATTTGCCTAGTGGATTTCTAGTTTGTTAGATAAATACATTGACAATCTGTTGATTGCAACTCAGCCTGATTGTAGGTAATGCAAATATGGGAAGGCTTTCATGATTCCATCGAATCTACAGATGTCAGCTGATTGTCTGCTGATTTCCCATCGTGGGACCTGAACTTGGAACTGGCCTGGCAGCCAGTTGTTCTGAGCTGTAGGAGCGACACGTCTATGAAACCAGCCGTCTGTGTTTTGGCCAGGGCACAGATGGATTTGTGCTACTGCCAGTGCAATTCCCATCTGCCCCCATCATCTTCAGCAACTATGGAAGTCATTCCTGGCTGCTACTGTATAGCTCAGCCACAAGTCTGAAACAAGATCATTTGAAACTGGAACAATTGTTTTTGTGTGGTGCCCTAGTTTTACCTGGATGGTGCTCCAAATGCTGTTTCACTGGTAGTTTATGTTATTGCTGCTGCTTAGAAGGTGCTCCCCAAGCTGAGCCACCCAGGATGCAGGGATCATTGGAAGAAAATCATAAAGATCTATGGCAAGCCCAGTCCTACTCTTTTCATTTAAAAAAAAGCACCTCCATCTATTTCAGGGATATTTTTGGTGAAGCAAGAAGAGGGGGACATGAAAAATCTTACTTCCATATGCTCTCTCCCATGGGAAAACAGATCTAGCTGTAATAACCTGCACATGTGCCCTAAGCTCCTAAGTTCCCCCTGACACAGCTGCACTGAAGCCAGGGCATTCCATCGATCCCAGTGCACTTTGGCACAGTCACACCAGGGGCAGATCAGGCCCTGCTCCCTGAGCTTCACACAATGCTCATGTTGAATTACTGCATTTGAGCAGGCAAAAAAGGCTTGCGGTCTGACAAGCTACCTGTTGCTTGTTCACGTGGACACTCTCTTGTTCTCCCACTCCCTTTCTGCCAACCCCAAACTTCTTTCACTGACCTTTGGCCTCATATTGTCTATTATTTCTAGAAAGAGAGTGGATCTTCTATACCATTTTCCCTGCTGCTACTCACTTTAGCCTGATATTTAGCCTGAAGCAGGAGCACAGGCAGGCAGACCAGACAGATGAGAAGCTAGAAGGTGTAAGCAGCCCATTTCAGCTGATGGCTGAGAGGTACATGGAGTGCATATGAGTCCAAATCAATTTGCAGAATTAGCCAAGGTACTTGGGCAGAGCAGGAGCTTCAGCTCATTCGCCAGCACGGAGGGAATTTCTATGCTGTTGGGATCCCATGTTGGGCAGAGCATCTGGGCTAGGGCACCACATATGAAACCTCTCCACGGAAAGCCATTAACACAGTAGGTGACATTCCCAACCCTTGTGAATTGCTCTGGCTGCCTTCAAACCAGACAAGGTGATGCCAGCTGTGAAAGTGACCATGAGAGGAAGGTTATCTCCCAATCAGAAGGGACTTCATTGACCTCCTTAGACTTTCTCTGAAACAGTGGTGCTCTGAATAGATGATCTTCCTCTCCCTTGCAGCAGATTCACCCCCTTGTTGAAAAAAGAAAAACAGAAAAAAAGTGCCTTTGTTTTAACTTCCTTTTTGAGAGAAGGGGAAAAAATGCAGCTGTTCTCAGAATTGCTTGTCATAGCTCCAGAAACTGACCAGCTCATGGGTTTTCTGTCTCTTACATGATTGTTTCCCTCCTGAATGAAGCAAACCTTGATGTTCTGCTTAGGGGCAGGGGACTAAGGGAACAGCTTTAGTATGGTCTTATTCTTTATTCTCTCTGGTCCTGGCAAGTGACCTTAGTCCCTGCTTGCCTCACTTTCCATTACTCTGCCTTTCTGGATGTCAAGAGAAGGAATCTAGAAAGCACTTTCCCACTCCTGCTGTCTGGTATTGCTGTGAAGTTAATACAGGCTCTCTTGCAGCCACTCTGCATTGGCTGCAGTGCTGCATTTGCAGTTCAGCTGAGTCCAAGCTCTTCATTCATCTCTTTTCCTCTTATCTAAGTTTTACGGGTGCCAAAGGTGATCTCTCCCCCTCTACTTGCCCCCAGTCCTGTGTTAACTTCCATTTTTTTCTCTGGAATGACCAGGAGAATCTCAGGAAAGTTCAGGTTCCCAAGTCATTTTGGCTTTCAAACTGACAGCCCAGCAAATATACTGCAGTGGGAAGGTGGAGATACAGATACAGACTGCTGGGATCATCTGTCCAACAGTCAGCAACAATGTAGTGCTTTATTCACTTACTGCATCTTCTCATATCATAAAGCACAACCCGAATGAAGGACTAGAGAAAATGGATTTCATACTCCATAAAGAGCCCGTTTCTTACACTCCTGGGTAAGGTGATGAACTTCTTCAAGTAGGTTCTGCTGTGCTGGAAATGAGAGACTCGAATGTCTGTCATTAACAGTGAGTGAAACATTGTCCTGACCCAGGCCCTGCACCTAACACTACGCACTGAAGAACCTAGGGACAACACCAGAGCCTTTGAAGGCTCCTCTTCATTTAATAATAATGACAGGGCACTTCAGATGTCATGAACCACAGGAAAACGCATTCATGTTTTCCGAAGAAGTGCGGGATGATTTATCTAGGGAGTGTAAAACTACTAACTATCTTTGGTTCAAAAGCGTGTCAAGGTTTCATTCTGGTCAGGATCCCTTAGCATAAGAGGATGAAAAAAAAAGAGAGAAGAAGAAAAACATGAGTAAGGAGAAAATTAAGCCAGAAGCTACATACACAATGTTGGTCTTGTGTGTGAGTGCTCAGGGAGTGATGGGGTGTTGTTTCAGTAGAACAGGACTCGGTGGGTGTACATGATGAGTGAACCTTAACTTTGAAGCTGGTAGGAATGGGTCACAGGAAGTTGTAGTGGAAGAAGCAAAATAACATCAGCTACTGCAGTTCCCCAGAGCTTCTTGATTCCCTGCCCCTCTCTGCCACTGGTTTATGTCCCTTGCTTGTGGATTTTGGCCACCTGTCCTTGATGCTGACACACACTAGAGCATCCCAAATAGATTGGTGTTAGGCCCTGTGACCAGCTCCAGCCTGAGGGTCTTTGCTCTGTCCCTGTCCACTCCACCTTTCAGTGAGCAGGTTATGAAGGTGGCTGACACCACATTCATTCCCTGTAAACACTTTATGCACGCAGGGTGTTTTGTGGGGCTGGTTAAATGTTTGCAGTGATAAAGGGGATGGAGAAGTGTGCCACATTTAAGTTAGATTGATCCAGTGCACTCAGAGAACACCAAACATCCTATACACTCAGGTTTTCAACTCATGTAGTCTTTTTCCAGCTATTTTGAGCCTGATGTGTCCATTATCTACAGCCTATTTGGTTGCCTAAATTAGGTTCTTGTCTCAGTAGGCATGAGCCTTTATGTCACCAGCTCTGGCAAATTTTTGTCTGCTAAAATAAATGCAGCATTATTTGGAATAGTCATCCTGGTAAGAGCAGGACATGGCCCTGCTCAGAAAAGAACTCAGAGCTTAAAGAAGGCTGTTCCTCCTTGCAGCCCTCGTTCTCAGGGTGTATCTCACCCCTAGCACAGCCCTAGTGCACGTTGCAGTTGCTCAGTGTACTTGCAAACCCTTGGATTGCACACAGCCTTCCTGTCCCCAGCTTTGGGTGCGTGATGGAGAACAGGAGCTAGGCGCAGCTCACAAATGCATCACCAAAAGCCTGCGAGCCCACAGCTTGCTCCTGCTCCCTGCAAACCCACTGGGACGAGTGCTGACCTGTCTGAGATGGTGTAAGGTGGAGCTAACACCATCCATGACAGCAGAGTACACCTGGCATGAGGCAGGCGTGGCAGGGATCAGGGCCTGCCTGTGCTTTGTGTTTGGGGTTACGCTCACCTGGGCTTAGGTGCACACACAGCAAAGGGCACTTCCAAGTCCATTTGCAGTCTCCTTTCCAGGTTCTGCTGTGCCTTTTTGTGCATGTACCAGCTTCAAGGATTCATTTCATGTTGCCAAATCTTTGCCCTCATTTGAGGATTATCTCAAAGTGGCAGCAGCTTGCACTCGTCAGATTTAACCATTTTACAGGTCTTGGAGGACCTGTAAACTAGGTCCTCCAAGAACTGGCGGTATGTGGTTGCAGGCTCCTCTGGAAGAAAAGCAGAGATGATGGTAGCTGACTGTGTAGATAGTGGGAGTGAAGAAATCTCTCTAGAGCTGAGTTGCCAGAAAGATCACACTCCAGCTCACTTCCACAGTCCAGGATCTTAGCCCAAATCCACAATCAGCAGCGGTCCAGTGCTGTAAAGAGTTGATGCATAGGCACATAATGTGCATATTCCTGGCACTGTCAGGAAGCTGGTAATCTGTACCGGGGCAAATGCTGGAGAGCGCAATGTCATAAATTGTCTGGGATAGGTCACCTCAGTACTTCTGCCAGGATCCAAGTCTCTACAAGCCAAGCAGAGGAACCAGCCTGTGTAGCTTGGGATGCAGCAAACATGGCACCGCTGGGGCTCAAGGAGAAGCTGGGTCAATTATCTGATCCCACCACTGTTTTACCTGTCAATTCTTAACCTCTTCAAGTTGCCTTGAGAATACCTGCTGATTTTCTGTGTTTTTCAAAAAGCTGTTGATTCTACCTTAGGTCTTAACAGAAATGTCTGTGTTGAGCCTCTTCTTCATTTTCTGTCAAATTTCTATTCCTGAAGAAATGAAGAAAGAAAAATGGCCTATACGGAGCTGAGCTCCATGAACGTGAGAGCAGAGTAGGAGCCAAATTGCTGGGAATGGCAAAGACCACATATGTGAATGAATTTGCATGTAGCTGGAGCTGAGCTGGGAGTAGTAGTGAGTGTGTGGTGGATTGTGCAAGGATAGTGTAAGATTGCACTAGAACAGGACCAGGGGGAGGGAGATGCATCTCTGATTCTGCACAAAAGAGTTTGAAAAAGGATTTGCATATGTAGCATGCCTATAACTGAGAGTGGAGCAGTAATTAGGAGTAAGCGAAGGTGAAGCTGAAAGAGGAATTTCATGTTCAGTGAAAGATCTTTCTATGTAAGCTATTGTTCAGAAAGGTTATTAGCAGACAGCAGTACAAACTGTCCTGAGCCACATGCTCTGCCTTTGTCTGACTACAGGATTTTTACAAGCCTTTTTTTCTTTGAGAGCTGACAGCATAATAGTCCTGGACAATGCCAAATCATCATCTGCACACTCACTAGGGGAGCTGAGCTTTTATATGAGAGTGAAGAAGATAAAAACAGCACACTCAAAGCAAGACAGAAAAGACTGAATAAGGGAATAAGAGAAGAAGAGAGAGATTTAAATGCTGTTTGCTGGGCTAGTTGATTTTTTCTTCCCTTTAGTTTTTTCCTCTCCCCTGCTCATTATATTCTGGAAGTCTTGTTCCAAAACCGCTTCGGTCATTTTGTGCGCCTGTGTTTGCAGAGCATGAAGGCTCTGGCTTTGAGGTAAGTACCAGATAGATGCTTTAAAATATAGCAGGTGGAAGAGGGAGGGGCAAAGCCCTATATAAGTGAAGTGTAGGACAGATGCTGTCTCCTTCCCCAAACAGCATTCTGCTCCTGACAGGCAGCTCTACAAACTGCACTAATGCTTCTCCAGAAGTATTACATACATGAGACTGCTTGGGTCAGGTCCTTAAAGTGGACAGGCATCCGGTTTCAGTCCAGAAAAAGGGGCTTGATTATGATTACTGCCTGCAGGCCAGGACTGGATTCATGTTGCAAGACTGACAGACAGCCAAACTTTTCTAACACTCAGGCATATTAAGAAAGATTCATCAGATTCCCATAGGCAGGCTTGGGTAGGGAGTGTATCTCATAAGCCTGTGTTCTTTCCCTCTGTTCCCTTATCTCCCTTCCCTGAGGCTTCCTGCACATCCCTCCCTCACTGCGCGGTTCCTTTTGTAACATGGCAAGAGCTGAGTGACAATCAATCTCCTGCCCCTTTTTGACCACTTCCCTCACAAAGATTGCAGAAGCTGTTACAGTCATTAAGACTGAAAAAAACAGCCATGAAGCATTTTTGCTGCCAGTCTGTGTTTGGTAGGAGGAGGATTTCCTTCAGTCAGGTCCTTAAGTTGCCCCAGATATACGATGCGTGCTGGCAGGGATGGCATCTGGCTTTATCAGCTCTGTTGAGGGGAACAAGCTCCATATAGTAACCCTGTCATGCAGGAGTAAGGAAACATATTGCAATTTGTGTTGGTAAACCCTTTATGCTGTTGTGTGTTACTATTAAAGATATGATTGTGTCTGGCACTATGAAATGCTTTGGAAATGGTTTAGGACATTTTAGCTCACTGTACCAGTCACATTGTCTGCATGCCTTCACCAACAAATCCAGGTGCCTTACTAACCTGAAGTCCAGCTTTACAGGGCTGAAAAATCCTCAAAAATAGCATCATTCTCCTGCATATAAAATCATCACAGGGTTTTTTACATATATTATCTTAGATTCTTCCAAGGCTAGTACAAGCTGAGGAGCAGGAATTCTTTTTTCCTAGTGAGTAAGACTTCTGTCCCTACCAAGGAGTGAAATACTGCAGCGTAACAAATTAACATGCAGAGAACTGGAAATTCCATCATGAGCAAGGGGGGGTTGGTGGAAAGGCAAAGAGATATTTCTCTAGATAGCTGCTTTGCATCTCCCTACTAGTTTATAAATGGTTGTGAACACGGGGCTGGGGTATCATGGATGGAGAGATTCTGAGTGTCTTTATATATAGGTCTGCTCTTTGCCAGTATCCTTTGCCAGGCTACCAGGTTAGCTACTGTGGCTGTGTTGTCAGAAGACCTGGAGATCAGTGCTAGGAACTTCACCTGAGGTCTGGAGCCCTCTCTAGAGACTTTTCTGGCTTCTTGTGTGCTTACTTGGGAACAGTATGCTTTGTAAAGAGCCTCAGTTTGCTTTATTACTTGATTGCTTGTAAAGAGCTATTAAAAAATGAGTAACAATAAGCCTGTAATTAACATTACATTTATTATCATCTAAGTCCTGTATTGACTGTTGGTGTTTGGCAAAGACGCTGACATGCAATTTAAAAATAAATAGACTGAATGAAAATTTAGCTTTCGGAGTTTTTTTGTTTTTAAAATTTCCTCACAGCAAATTAGTGGTGCCGTATAAACTCTTTCTTGGGACTTGGATTGAAATCCAGTAGAAGCCAATCAGTCTGAACTAATTTTCTAAAAAGAGCTTAGGTACTGGGGCTCAGCACTTCCAGAGACTGTCCTTCTCTTTTCAGGCTCCAAAGGGAAGGAATAATTTTTCTTGCCCAGTGTGTGCTGCCCTTTTTGACCTCCACACTGTGTGTGGGCTACTCTTGGGAAGGTGCCCTCCTGCATGAGCTGCGCTGTTCAAAAATCCCCTTCATGCTGCTGCCCCCAAACCAGGTGGTGGGTCTGAGAAACAGAGGCAGTTGAAAGAGCACCACAGCTCAGAGCAAAGCCTGCTGGTCATCACTGTGCTGCTGCAGTGCACTGAATAGCAAGGTGCAGTCAGCCTGCGCTCCACCTGGCCATCACTGTGATAGCCCTGAGTATCCTGAGCAGGGTAATTCTTGCCTGTGTTGTGACTCGTGCCTTTGTGGCCTAGGGTCATGACAATGAAATGAAGAGGGTGTGTGAGAGCAGGACTGCCAGTCTACACCTGGGTCTTCAGCCAAGTGGCTCCTGCTTGCAGAAAAGTTGTGTACTGTACACACAGCAGGCATCCCCCTGGAAGCCATGCCAGCTGAGAGGCTATACCATCAGGAAAGAGTAGGCCAGTGCACTCTATACTCTTGCATAAAAAATGAGTTGTATAATCTTTTATTTATCAAAACTCTATTCTTTTATTCTGGGGGTTTTTTGCTTTTCCAATATTGCTATCTAGTTTCTGTCATGGTCTTTGTTAGTCTACCCCAAGCAGATCAACTTTAAAAAATTTTCTGACCATTCTTTTAACTGTGTAGTAGAAAAGTCAAAACTGAGGTGGTTCCCACAACCTCTCTGCAGCTTTTCTGCTTTCTGGCCTGCAACCAGAGCAGTCCTTCTCCAGAGCAAGCAGGGAGACTATTAAGTAAGGGACCAGGGGGCTGAACCAATTCTGTTCAGTCATTCATTTCTTTCTTTCATTTCCTTCAGTGCTGCTGGTGTTTGCCTCTAGAGCAGTTCTCTGAACAGAATGCAGGGGATACATAACCATGAGGGTGCATGGCACTGCACAGTTATTAGCAAGTATGGCCTTGCAGTGCCAATCAGGAGTTCCAGGAATCTTAGCAAAAAAAAAAAAAAAAAAGGGAAAATAACAAAAAAATTAGAGGTTGGTAAAATGAAATGAAAACCACCTATCTCCTGTTCACAGACTGGGATGGAAGGAAACTGTTGCTCGAGAGCCCAAAGAGAAAAAGGGAGACCTCCCTACCTAACAGCTCACTGAAAGCTTGGCTATAGATTCAGGGTTTGCGTTGTGCTCTCTCCACTGGCAAGTTGGGATGCTGCTGGACTCATCAGGGGAAAAAGGAGCTGAGATGAAGGCAGCTCTGCTGATAACAGTGGCCTGTTCTAGCCTCCCACGTCAGCACTATCCACAGAGAAGGAGGGAGGCAGGCCCTGGGCTGCCCAAGGTTTGTACTAGAAAGGAAGAGATAAGTCAGACATGAAAAGGAATGCACTGGTCAGTTGTAGTAGCTCAAAATAAATTGCTGCATTCTTCTCAGCAAATTACTTTATTCTGCAACCACAGCCCCCTCCTTCCCACACACACAGATGCCTCCCTCTCTTCTCCCTCCACCCCTCCTTAAACCTCTTCCATGCTTGCTCCATTCTGTAGCATCAGCTGAGCATATTGAAAGACATATAGCTGTGATTTGTGACTCAGTCCTTGAAATGCCAGAGATCAGCTCCACTCCCCAGAGTGATCTGTGCCATGTCCAGAAAGGGGACATGCCAGTAACTCTACCTCCAGCACCGCTCAGTCTCTCTCTTATGATGTCAGTTCTGGCAAGGTTTCCAAGAGGGTGACAATATGCTACCATAGGCAGAGAGGGCCTTGCCACCATCTTTTGTGCCTTCTTTGTAAACAAGAAACTTTTTATCTTATGTGTGTGTCTCTAGTTTCTGTCTCCTCATTCTCAACCATGCAAATCTCCCCTTCCCTCCCTACACCTCTCACATATCCATCTCTCAGCTCTGAGGGTGCAACTGCTCCTCTCCAACATGATCTGCACAGTAGAACCAATGCAATTTGGGCCCAAAAAACCCAGTGTCCTGGGGCAGAGGTGTTACTGGGGACTGAGGAAATGATTGCCTTGAAGATATAATTCTCATAGTTCCAGGAGTGTGTACACACACCTGTCTGGGTGCACGGGTCACTTTGGGGCTCCCTATCAGAAACACAGGAGCGTTCAAAATGTGTCTCTCCTTCACCTCCTGCTAACCATGGCTGTGGAGCAGCAAGGTTGCTGACAGAGGAGTCCAAGGGCATGGGAAAGGCCAGGTGTGCAAAGGACAGTGAGTGAAAAATGAGCATAGGATGGGATGGATTCACACTTCCTTTACCTCGGTAGGGGTTGTTCCCGATTGCTGGTTTGATTTTGGCCTTTGAGACCCCAGGACTGGGCAGACATCAAACAGCATGTCCCTGGCTGTTGCAATAGTTGTCCTCTAAAGCTTTCCATCACAAGAGATACTGGAGCTGTGTTTCAAGGCAGCCCAAGCCCATGAGGTACTTGCTGTAATGCAGGTCTAATTCAAGAGGAGGCAACACACAGATAGCAGCTTTAAGAAGGCCAGCAGTGCTGTGCTGTCCAAGCATTGCCCATCAGAAAACAGTAGGGAGCCACTCATTGTTGCTGCCTGAGAACAGGGCACACAACTCTTTATTTGCCATATGCCAGTGCAAGGCACTATCAGGGAGCCATCTGTGGGTCTGCATCCAGTTAGTGCTGCCTCAGCCTCTCCCAGAAAGACAGCCTTGGAGTGATGACTACAGAGAAAATAATTATAATGGGAAAGCAAACAAACTGAAAAATCTGCTCAGAGCTCCTGCAGCACTGCAGTCTGTTCTGGAAGACTATCATGTCAGAGGAGAGAAGCATTTGACCGATGGAAGCTGATTTGTGTTACAGAAAGAACATGTAATGTCATGTTGGATAATATCATCCCTTTCTCTGCGTCTGAGTAAATCTCTGAGCTTTGGATTTCCCTTGGTTTATCCTGCTGTGGCAGTTCCCATGCAGAGGCATGGGATAAGCTTCCTCACCTCTACGTTGCTTGAGGGATGATTTTTTTCCTTTATCAGAGTACACTCCAGAAGGACATTGGATACTGGGCTAAATATGCCCTCTTAAGATTTTACTTAAGAAAAAAAACAGCATAAAAGCTTGAAAAAAGCTTAGATAGATAGTAGGCAGTGCAGAGCTGTGCCCCTTGGCCTTATCTCCTGGGTGATGCCAGCTGCACTGCACTAGCAAGCTGCAGCAGCTGTGAAAACAGCAACAGTAACGCTACCATTAAAAAAACACAGAAATTGTCAGAAATGGCGTTTGTGACCGTACTGCCTGTGCCAGCTGAGCTGACCATGCCCTGTGAGGAGCCACGGGAGCAATGACAGCCAGTTCATGGTAAGGGAAGCAGTGGAAACTCATCGGAAAGGGCTGTCTGGGTAGAGAAGAAGCAGCACAGCCAGGTGTGGTGGAGAGTCACTCTGGATCAGACCCTGAGCAGAACAAGGTGAGAGAATCACAGCTTTCTACCTGGTGGGAGTAGGTTTTGTCAAGTTGGTTTTATGGCTCCCCGATAGTGCCTTGCACTGGCAAATAGCACACTTGCAAATTTTCTTCTCTTTGCTTCTCACCAGGAAGGAGATGTAGGCAGCCAAGGGAGCAGAGTGTGTCTGTCACCATGGGAAAGGGAACCAGGAGGTCCATGCTGAGGGTGAGCCCTGGGAAAGAGCTGTGAATCAGCAGTGTATCCTCACTGACACACTGGAGGGCATTCAGTGGTGGTGCTCTCTGTTGGTTTTCCACGCTGCCCGAGAGCTGTCACAGTCCACAGCTCTGGGCTGTTAGACAGACAGGAGATGTGCTTGAGGTGTGCCACACTTGGCATGTGGTAGGGCATTGTTCTTGGGACAGAAAGGTGTGATGGCACCAGCTCAAACCTCTGCCAGCAGCTAAGAGGGTGCAGGGGTGCCTTGTGCCGTCACCCTGCCCACCACAGGGGCTGTTTCAACCATGCAGGTCTTGCCCTTGCTCTGTGTCTAAGCTGGACTCTCCACCTGAGGCACTGGGAGATGGGAGCCATTGTACTGGCTTGACACTGGGATAAGGAGCTCCCTGGGCACTTCTCCCTCTCCACTGCCTGCACAGGGAGACAAGGAGACAAGACACCTTGCTCAGACCAAGCATGTTATTTTCAAAAGCCAGTGCCAAGTGAGACAGCTATCAGGCTCTCCATGCTCTCCTAGATCAGGGTTTGTATCACATGTTTGGGAAGCTACCGGAAGCTCATCCTGTGCAAAGGACATGGCCCTTTCCCTCTGTTTGCAGTCCTCCTCCAGCATACAGCACTTGTACCTGCATCCTTTTCAGCAAAGATACTCTACCTCAGCAAAGATAGTTTAGTCTTCCCTTCTCTGCCTGCCTGATCTTTCAGCTCTTCCCTTCCTTGGGCCAGGACTGCAGCTGCAGGGCAGAGCAGCTCCTTATGGGTAGGTCAGGTAGGGATACTCACATGGAATTTGGGGTGCAGCTCTGAGGGCAGAAGCATACAAACCTCATCCTTCTCCTTTGATGCCCCTGGCAGAAGAAGAACTGTTGCATTACACCAGCATTTAAGAAATAATAATAATTAAAAGCTTTCTGATGAACATGTTTAATTTCCTATTCTAAAAAGCTGCTAAGGCAGCGCCTTTCGTTCATTAGCATATTTGCAAGGTTAATGTAGTGTACTTAATAAGATAAATAATGCTTGTCATGATATTTCACACCAATTGTAAGGGGAGAGAATAAAAAATACTTTGCTTAACATCTTAAGTTTTTTCCTGGTCAACTTCAAGTTAACTGCTGAGCTACCACTGTGTGTCAAGGTGTCTTGTTCACTTTTCTCCTTGGCAGGTGCTCACCAGCACTAGCAGAGGGTTAAAGGAGACTGTCATGGCACAGATGGCATGAGCGAGCTTGAAGTGGACTCTTGGTGTCTACTGTGATTAGACGTCACTTTGGGAATGTGCTTAGGAAAGCAGCAGAGCCATAAAAGTCTAAAGGAAAAGGATATGGGATCAGGGACAATGTCTGTGACTGTGCAGGAGACAGCAGTGGTAACTACCTGCAGGGGAGGGTCTGAGGCTACAAGAAAGGATGGCAAGCAGATGGCAGCAGTAATAAACAGTGACTGATACAGTGGGACCACAAGGCTGGAACAGGTAGTAGTGGTCCTCTTATTATTATGTCCTACTTCAACTCATAGGTTAATACATATTTCCATATGAACATCCAGAATCAGGGAAGCATTTGAAAAATCCTCATGTAAGACACCATGTATGGGCCATGGGAGACAATCATAAACCTGCTTGCAAGCTGCCAGCCCTGGGCAAGTCTCAGGTAATGATTAGCAGAGAGCCCCTGTGTTCCTAATGGCTCCTCTTGCCTCCTCTTCTGCAGAATGATTGCTTTCTTTGGCTTTTTCATAATGTACAGTAAAAGCTGCTACATCCTTAGATAAATGAGGCCACAGTGGGAAAGGAAGAAAGAGGAAAGAACTTTCCAGGCAAACAATCCAGGGCACCTGGCTTGCTACTCCCACATGCCCTTCCGTTCTCTCCCCTCCTCCCCCTGACCAGTAAAACGGACCAAAGAGCTCATTATTTTCTCATAATGATGAGGAGAGGGAGAGAGAAACAAGAAAAATACAAAACAAAACAAAACAAAACAAAAAGAAAACCCTGCTGGTATTTTCTATATAGGAAATTAATAAATAGATATGCCACACAGATACATGTCACAGTGAAAGGCTGGGAGGATGGGTAGATATTTAGCTGGCTTGAAATGCTAGGCCAGTATGTTGAAGGAAAGGATGGACAGCAGAGACTGCTGAAAGATAAGGAGGTGTGTGTGGGTGCAAGAAATAAAATGGGGAAAATAGAAAGCACAGTAAGGAAACAAAGACACTGGGAAAAATGAAGGGAGGAGAGAGATTTGAGGGAGGAATGAACAGGATGCGAAAGCAGATTCAGCAAAAAGACAGATGAGTTTGGCAGAGGGTGGAAGGAATAATGTGTTGTTGTAGGTGTTCAAAGGGGGTGGTAGCCGAGAGGTGGAGGACCAGCTACAGTGGGTAGATTGATTTTGATGTTAGCTATATTGCAGGTCAAACACAGTCCTCACACATCAGCTCCACATCTGTTTCTTCTTCCGCCTGCCTGTCAGCCTCCCACTGTGCCCTAGATATTTTCAGCTGGAGCACCTCTCGGGCTTGGCACCGTCAGCCCCAGGGTGGGGGGAGCCCGGAGTGCCAGGTGAGGCACGCACAGCCCGCGTGCCACACGGCAGCAATGAGCCCAGGGGCTCGCTGCAGCCTTACAGAGCTCAGGAGCCTGAGCATGTTACCACTGGAATCCCCCTCTCCTGCTTCATCTCCCAGGCAGACTGGTATCTGGAAGCCCATCCCACAAAGCAAAAGGGGCTTTGAGTGCAGCATCCAGTGTCAGACAGACTCTGGGGCAAACCTGACAGACTGTACAGCTGGAGGGATGCAGGGCAAGCCATCCCACCCCCTGGGACACCTGTAAACTGGGGGTGATATCAACCTCCCTCACTGAGTAATGTGGGGAAAGGGCTTTTGCAGCAGCTCTGCAGGCTTAGCCTCTCCAGTCATCTTGTTCCTGTGTTTTTGGCCTGTGAGGATGGCTTGTGTCAGGCCAGAGGGAGCCATTTCTTCAGCCTCATATCTACAAGTGATGTTGCTTAGCTGACCCCATTGTACTGTGGGAATTTCCCTTCCCCCGGGCTGCTGGACCCAGATGCCAGGCTGGAGGAACCCAGCATCGTGCAGCTCATGCCCCCAGACAGCAGCCCTGTATCCCATCAGCTCACCTGGCTGAGATGCACTCATCATCCTCCAGTGCAGGGCAGACAGCCCTTAATATCAGAGCCTGCTGCCTCTGCAGTGCTGCAGCACAATATTGTCTGAGAGCAGCACCAAACCAGTGCCCTGCCTCCATCCCAGCTGCTGGTTCCTTTCTGTCTCTAGGGTGCTACAAACAGCACCACTTACAACTGCAAAAGCAGCTTTGCTTCCCTGCCCAAGCGCTGAGCAGCTCTGTGGGGCCTCGGCAAATGTGTGCCCCACCAGCTCAGGAGAGATCAGTGCATCCCAGTGCCTGGCCAAGTGAAGGAGTGGGCTGGGCTGCCCTGGGTGATGGTGGTGGCAGTGTGGTGTCTCAGAAGCTGCTTGGCTGAGTGCTGCTCACAGCTTTCCGAGGGGATTGCATCCACCTCATTGCTCTGCTGATCCCAGTTGCATGGTAACTGTGACTGCACTAGGGGATAAACAGTCACAGCCTCCCTGCTCCTTCCCTCCCCTCCCCTCCCCTCCTGCCTGCTGACACCCGTTGGTTTGCAATCATTTGCTCCTTCTTTTTCGGTTTTGCCTTCCCTCCACGTTTGCCCCATCCTGTTTCTGTCCTCTGTGAATAATGCTTGGCGTGTAGTGTGTTGCCATAGAGGAATTAAAGCTGCTCTAGGCAGTTTGCCACTCATCTAGGAGAGGATCCTGAAAAGCAAAGGAGGAAAAAAAAAAAAAAGAAAATCCAGGTTTTGTCCATTTTCTGTCTCCTTAGTGCTTGCTAGGGCTCTTGGCAGAGCTGGAGGCAGGGTGTCCATGGAACAGGGTGAAGCCCCAGGTGCTTTGATATAGCCTGAAGAACAAAGATGTAAGTAGAAAGAGGAGGAGAACTCCCAAGCCAGTACGAAGCTGAAGATTGAGATAACGAGGGCTGATGCAGTTGAAGGCTGAGCTGTATTGTGTGTGATGTACCAGCTATCCAGGCCATTCTGCCCAGTGCCATGGGCTTTGCTGTTATCAGGAGCTCTGCATCTTGCCCTGTGGGCTTCACAAACCTAGGAAACCTAGAAGAAATGCAAAAGAAAATAAAAATGTTCTGAGTGGAGAAGAAAGGAAAGGAGGTCATATTCCTCACCTTCCTGTGTAGAGCCAAGTCCTCCATCACAGGCAAAAGTACACAGGCATGTATATGTAAATACATGCACACAGAGCCCTTTTGTAGTATTCAGAAGAGATTCAGGAGCATCAGAAAGTTCCACATTGAACCTCCCCAGATTTTGGCTCCTGTCTCTAATCCTAGTTCTTGCCTGCCCTTCCAGAGCATGTCAGGAAGGCTCTATCAGCTGCACTGCATCAGTGGGGCTGTAGCAGAGATTAATAGTGACATCTAGACAGGGTCCCCATTCTGCGCATTGTGTATCAACAGAACATTCTTCAGTCTGTTTATGAAGGTGATCAGATAGCAAAACTTCAGGAAGGAAATCTCCCCCCAGAAAGCATTTGCGCAGTAGGTGTGGGGATTTAAAATCATGAATGATGGTGAGAGTGTGAGGTGGTTTATATATATATATATAATGATTGCTCTTCACTAGGAAATGAAGCTCAGCAGGGGAGAAAATACTGTGTAGATTTCAAAAGTCTTCATATGTCCAAGCACTAAAGAGCATTTCTTCTCCTTCTCCTGTTCAACCCTGACACCAGAGATGCTTCAGACTTGAGCAGTCTGTTTGAACTACCTGCTGTTCAAAAATCTTGAGGAGACAGCTGAAGCTCTTTGCTGCTGAAGCCTTTCTTCCAAAGCTTCCAGAAGCTAGATAAGAGCATCATCCAGGCTGCTTCCTGCTCCTAGGAGAGCAGGCAAACTGCTGACTACCTCTGCACCCTGTTGTGCATGCTGGGGTGGATTAAGGCTGCTGAAACAGGGGTCTGCTGGCCTGTGGTTGTCCTGCAGTGCAGTGAGTCAGTGATAAACCGACACTGCGTGGGAGGTTGGAGTTCTGTCTCTCCTCAAGAGATCCTAAAGGATTTCTGCTTTATTGGAAATTCTAATAGTAGCTGGTCTGATTTTTATCCATTAATCCCTGTTTTACTGTGTGAGCACACACTCAGGAAGCAGTATTCTATCCCCTGTATTTGAGTCCCATCTTTTTACCGTGCAGATGTAAACGACTGCCTATTTCTCTCAGCCTCACAGACCCAGCGGAACAAAAAGTGAATGAGATTTTCTTTCACCTTGTGCATCAGCAGCAAAAAAACCCTATTTCCAGTGGCAGGATTGTTTCTGCTGGAAATGGTGGATGAGGCAGATGGAGTCTTCTCCAATGAAACTCGTGTGTTTCTGGCATTTGAAAAAAGCATCCTTTGCCTTGAAAAATTAGAGAATCAGCGGGAATTGCTTCTACTGTCTCATTATTACAACCAGTGTTACACCTATAATCAGGATTTTTAAAGGCAAAGGAATGAAGTTCCTGAGGCAGAGGATGATGGGAATCTCTGCTCTAATAATACATTTTTGGACATGGAGATCAAAGAATAATCAGAAAAAAGTCAGGATCATAGAAAGCGATATGATTTTAGTGCACATAGGAAGAGGTGGTGAGGTTTCTTTTTGCACTTGGCACAATGAGGTATTGGCAGTTGCCATGAGCTCTCCAGCCTGGGTGTAAGTAATTAAAAAGGTACTAAAAGGACCTATGAGGATGGGCTAGAGTGTTTGGCTTGCTCATTCAGAGGAAGAGAAGGCTCAAGGGAGACCCTAGAGCCCCTTCCAGTACCTAAAGGGAGCTAAGAAGAGAGTTGGAAAGGGAATCTTGCATTTAGGACAAGAAGGAATGGCTTTACACTGAAAGAAGATACATTTAGATCAGATATAAGGAAGAAATTCTTTACTGTATGAGTATTTGAGGCACTGGAACAGGTTGCCAAGAGAAGTTGTGGATGTCCCATCTGTGGAAATATTCAAGGCCCACCCAGATGGACCTTAAAGCAATCTGGTCTAGTGGAAAGTATCACTGTCCATGGCAGAGGGTTGGACTAGATGATCTTTAATCTCTTTTCCTACTCCAACCATTCTATGGCTCTACAGAGTTAGTCATCCAGAGCGAGTGACTTTCTGTGCATACAGAGCATCTAATAATACTCCTAAAACCCATGACAAATACCAGCATTATTTCCTATGCAGGTGGTTGCTACAAAGAAGCAGTTAGGAAGATGATCAGTACCCTTCCTTCTCTTCCATGTTTTAAGCTGCAGGGGGAAATGACAATATTTTGGTTGGAGATAAGTATAAACCAAACCCCAAGGTGTTGACAACCCAAAATGCTTGCATTTTGAACTAGCATCTAGATTTGTATCTTGGATATGGTCCCTGGATCTACTTCTTTAAACGACAAATCTTTTTCACAGTTTAAACTGTGAATATAATTTAGCATTAATGTACTGTGGATGTCTTTCATATGGCCAAAAGGGACAAGTTATGTATCAGGGTTGGAGCAGAGAGACATATCACCGTGTTGGCAGGATCTTTACTGCTGGAACACTAAGTCTAGGAATCTAAAACATGTGAGACTTGGAGTACATTTAAGTCTGAAAAAATAAAGTATGTTCATACATCTAGCAGTAGCTACCCCCTGCTGGTGTATAGATCATGTGAAGTGTTTCAGATGTAGGACAGGTGTTGCCTTAGGGTGGTAGAGGAGGCAGAAGAGCATCTGCAGTGAGGAGCCAGTTCCTGTGGCTTCAAGGTCTCCCCTCGTTAGGAGTCCAGCAACGACGAGATCCTGGTTCTGTTTCAAGGTTCCTTCTTGGGAAGGTTGTTTTTCTTTTCTCATCAACTGAAGAAAGAGGAAGAAAAAGGTTTTCACTGTGTAAAATTGTTTACAGATAGAAAACTGAGCAGGAGATCTCAGCATGATATAGCCTTGTTAAGCAATGGTCTGTTTTTCCTCCTGTTGTCTCAAAGGAGAAAGAAGGAAAGAATTAGCAATCCCCAGATCTGACCAGTAGAATTATGGCTGTGATTCACTACAAGCAAAACCAGGTGACCATTTCTCTGTTATTTCTAATTCTGCGTTTGACTTGTGGTGTATGTGAAACACAAGACAGGGTCTGAATTCCTAGGACTAGCTTAATTTCCAAATGTGCATGTAGCAGAATTGCCAGGAATTGGAGAAAAAGTGTGCACAAACAATCTGATTTTTACAGGACTGAAGAGTCCCTCCATTGTTTTGCACTTGATCTTGTGTGTTGGTGGTGTGAGGGAGGGATGCTCAAGATCAGAACAAACCAGATCACTGAGTTTTGCTCAAGTTTGATCTGGTTTTGATCAAGGCTAACTGTGCCTCTTCTTTCTATTATATCTTTTTTTATTTTTTATTTTTTATTTTTTATTTTGGGAGGGGTGTCACTATTATTATAGCTATTACTGGTATTATTATTACTAGTTTGCAGTGGTTTTTTAGTTATCTGTGTTCAGCTCTCTTGAGGGCAATGAAAAGAAATCAAACTGCTTTTGTGAGTTGTGGCAGAAGAGTGCAAATAGATTGATTAAAAACGCTGTTTCTTTTTTTAATTTAAACAGAGCAGAGGCTTTTGGGTAATGTGCATAATGTATGCTCAGTGGTAACAAGTGACTATGGGGAGAGGGAAGGAAAATGAGGGAGAAAGAAAAAAAAAGGAAGTGGAGCCAGTGTTGTTCTGCCTTTAAACACAAGATTGATTTTACATTTTCCCTGTGTGTCACTTTCATTACTAGCAAATTAATCCTTCTCTCTGAGGCTTGAAACTTATTTCTAGGGTTTCTCATAAGAAAATAGCTTTTGGTGTGCTACCTATTCTTAAAAATGGAGCTCGGAGCTTGGCTACAAGAGCAAGTTGCACTCATTTAACCAAAGGTGTAATTTTAAAATTGACCCTGTTATAGAGGTGCACATGACTGGCTTATTATGATTTTTACTTTACTTTGAATCTGCCTGTTCTGGAAGAAACACAACACTCTGGAAATGATAGGAGAATGCTGACTAGAGGACAGGTAACATCACTTTAACTAAATCGATAAAAAGTTAGCCCTTCACAGGTATTTCACCTTGTTCAGATAAAGAAGGCAATTATGGAGACCTGTGGCCTGAAGGATCAAGTCCTCAGCAAAGCCTCTTGGGAGGAGGTTGTGAGATGTTTCTGACACTGATACCATTCTGCAGAGCAGCATCGCTTCGAACCGTGAGGGTCTGCAGGCTGATGTACCCCTGGGGACTCAGGGAGCTTCCTGGCCTAATAAAGGGGCAGATTAATTAATGAGCACTCATATTAGGACAGTAAATCCAGACAATTACACGATTAAATAATTGGACTGCCGAAACGTGCCACTTTACTGCAAGTTGAGCAAACCGTTTGGACACTGTTGAGTTTCTAGAAAAATCATAATGCTGCTTTGAGGAGCTGCTCTCTCTTCAGTACTCAGGTCACGGTACCATGTGTAGAAATTTGGACTTGCTTTGTTTCTGTTTAAATTATCTGGTATACATGGAGCCTAGATCATCTGTGCTTCATTATAGCAGGGTTTCCTTTAGGTTTTGGTGGTTTTTGCAAGTCGTGCATTTTTCTGATCCAGGAGATTACATGTATGTTTCTTTACAGTCCTTGGTCAGTCAAATCACTGGCTGTTTACCAAAACCTGCTGCTGCTTTGTCTCTTTGGATGCCTCTGATGAAGTAAGAGGGCTGTTCTGATTCAGTTCTGGCTCAGAAAACTGGAGGGTGATCCAAAGCCACTTCTTTACCTCAGTTAACACTGACAGTTTAATTTCTGTTTAAGGTGAGTAGGTGTGCCACAGCCTGCCTCACCCTTTGAGGGCCACTGGCCAGGTGGGGCCCAGGTGTGTCCAGATCCACGGTGCCATAACAGGGCAGTAGTGTGAGATCTCCGTGGCTACCTGATGTCTGGGTTGGTGCAGCAGCAATTTTTCATCATCAGCTGCTGCCACAGAATGTAAGAGCACAGTCTTTGGGGCTGACCTGAGCAGGGCCCTGCAGTCCTGGCGACAGCAGTGACTGGTAATTAGCTAGGAAAGGGTGGGAAGAAGGGCTCCATCTTTCCTGCTGAATATCAAACAGCATACAAAAATAGCCAGTTGAAGCCACAGTGAAGACTTGCTCCAATCAGTGAAAATCCAGCATGTTTTATCTGACCAAATGTCAGGTGTCTGTTTCGACTGACAAACAAAAGGGATGCCAGGTGCAAGAAGGAGAGTGAGTAACTGGTTTTATATCAAAAAGAGTCTTATTTTTTCTTTTTCTTCTGAAAACTCTAGTGGCAGCATTTCAGTTGCTTAGACCATGTTTCAGTGAAAATTACTTCCCACTTTTCCTGTGCTGTGGAGCAGCCAACTCTAATGGAGGATCTGGTATGTGATTAGGTTTCTTAAGTGGCAGGCAGGGGAGTGCATCTACTTACAGAATTATTGTTAAAGTGAGGAGCTTTTGGGAGTTCTCTGCAGGAACTCTGGCTTGTTGGAAGCATTCCATCGGATTTCTCAGAAATGCTCACATTCTGAAAAACTGCAGTCTTTACTGCTGCCTTTTGGATTTACCACAGCCTTGAGCAAGCCATTGGCCTCTCTTTGAGCAGGCACATGTTTAAATACACTCGTGCAGAACAAAGGGAGAGACATGGCCAGGCCATATTTATTTCCATTTTGACTGACTTAAAGTGAAGGGTGCCTGTGAACATCTGCAGGACTTGTTACTGCTCAGTGGACAAGAGCTTGTCAGAAATGTTGGGCTGGTTATCTGTTGTGAGAACCGTGTATTTTATAATTGCCCTTTTTACTCCTGCATTAGCAGAAGACAATCTTATTTTTCATGCTTCAAACGAGTGAAATTGAGAGTGAATAGATCTTCACATTGATATCTAGAATCCAGCTCTGTTCCCTTCAGAGTAATTGGCAAAAAATCCCAAAAATTATTTTCTGTGAAGAAAGAATCTCTGTTTGGATCAGTGGCATCGTTTTAGATAAGCTGCACTAACCAAGGGGCTCCGGTAAGAATGGAAAATTTTGTAGGACTTGATTGATGCAGGAATATCCCAGAAGCCAGCGTAAGAGAGGACAATGTCCATGTAGTGGTACATATGCAGTGGACATGTGCATGGCTGTAGGAGTGACCTGTCTTTGATCTAGTTTGGGAGAGCAGGGACTGCTGCAGGGCAGGAGGGAGGACACTGACAGAGCTGGAGGGCTCTGGGATTCGCCCACAGTAGTCAACTTTGTACCTCATATGGTATAAAGTTTGATTTTCCAACTACCAAAGGCATCAACTTTGTAGACTAGGCAGAAAAAAATATAAATGCAAATATCACAGAGGTTGTAGGGAGGAGGGAAAGGAGTGTTATGCTGGTTTGTTTATCAAGAAACAGAACTTTCCTGGAACACAATACGAAACTACAAGCCTATTATCCTACTGCTTTTCCAGCTCCAGCACCAGCTCTTTTCTTTTCCAGGTGAGGCATTATTGTGTTAATACTTGCAGGAGGAGGGAAGAAACGAGTCCAAATGCCCCTGTTTGAAATGTCCTATCAGTGCATAAAATATGTCTGCGGATTTGAGAATTACGCTGACTTCACAACAGTAAATTTCAGATAAATAATTTATCTCCTGCAAACACATTTCTGTGCTCTTACACATCCATTTGTTTCTGGAAAGCAGCGGGGGTGTTGGGGAGGCAGAAGCGATTGGTGCTCACTGGGGAACTTTCCATGGAGCTGCCTGTAGCTTGGGTGTTGTTGGCCGCTGGAGGTTTTGTTTTGTTCTCACAGCCACCAGCTCCCACATCATAAATAAAGCCATTTTGGAAACAGGAGGCACCTTGAGCTAAAACTGGCATTTCTCACAATATTGGCAGATCAAGCCAGCAACTGTTGATTTTAAATGTTTAATGAGCAATATGTTGCTGATTCTGATCATAATGTTGTGTTTGCCTAACCTTTCTCAATGTGCTCCCTTCTGCTGTATTGCTGGCACATTTCCAGGAGAGGAGGAAAGGGAAAAACACAAACCCCACCACGAAGGGTGAAGCAGGGCAGAGAGAAGAGGAAAATTGAATGACTTAAGGAATAGGGGAATAAAAGGCAGGGATAGAACTTTACTAACAGGAAGAAACAGCAGCAAGACGTTGATGCCATGTCAGAGTATTAAACTGGGGATTGCACAGAAAAAGAGCTTTTCCCTGCAGAGGTATTCATACTGAGAGAACTGAAAAAGAAAGGCTGGTTGCTAAAAGGAGATGGACAGGAAGAGCTGTGTGGAGATGAACCCCCAACCAGGGAGTCTCCTGAGACAGTTCAGTGTGTTGTTTAAAAGCAGGTGAATTGAAAGAGAAGCAGTATTGCACAAATCAGTAAAATGCTCAGTCACTTTCCTGCCAGGCTCGTAGAATGCTCAGTGTAAAGACTGTCTCCAGTATGCTGTATTTTTTCCAATTTGTTTTTGTTCGGCTTCAAAACCCTTTGTGGTTCAGCATAAGCCTGTTTGACACTGGGTTTTGGGTTGGGCTACAGAGAGGCTTAGGAACATGAGTGGGTATCTCCGGATACAAAAGAGGCTTCACTGGCCAGCAGAGGCAGGAGCATGCAATGGAAACAGGGAAGGGCTGCTTTTATAGGACTAGACAGCAGCTGTTTTTGCTGTTGCTCCCATCCTGGATTAGACCCTCCTTTTACTGGTGGGTACTGACCACTGTTTGCTGTAGAAGACTGAGCTCTCACTTAATACATACCGTGACTCACGCGCTAGTGAAACTGCAAGACTCCAAATACTGGAAACGGAAGTCTTTTGTTTTCTGAATAGAGAGGTTTTGGGCAGCAGGATCAAATCTTCCTATCCAACTGCCTTGGACAATCCTCAGCAGGTGTTATCCAGAGAGCTAATGTGTAAAAACATGCAAGATTTTTGTAACGTGTTGATTGGGCTCTTGAATGAGACCAGGCATTTTCTGATCTTTTCATTATTACCTGTTTGGCTGATGTTTAAATCCATGACTGCATGCCAAACACTCACTGCCCTATTAGAAAGACGTTTCTTGTTTTACATGATGGCTTATTTATTGCTTCAATTGTATGTATGGCACAGTATGTATTGCCCAAAAGGGAGACACAGTTACCAGGTCAAACTTGGTAAGGGAGGATTTTTCTTTTTTTAATGAGGAGAATATCAATTTTGCAGTGCTTGTTATGCTTTCATTCCAGGCTGCTGCATACAAATTATGTTATATGAAGCTGACCACACACAAATAGATGTATGGAAAAGTCAGTATTGAGACACTGTGAGACAGAAGTGGAAAGAAATGGGACACAGAGGATGTGTCTAAGAGCAGCCTTGCCAGAAGAAAGGGCAGGGGTCCATGCAGGCCACTGTCTGTCCTCCAGCAGTGAGAGAATTTTAAGTGCCCTTTATTTATATAACTGATGGGTTCTTTGTTTTTCCTTCATGGATAATCTATCACCTCCCTAAGTTACTTACTTCATTGTTAGAAGTGAGAGTGAAGCATGGATGTATGCTCCACACCAAATTTTCAATTTTTGAGGGCCGGTATGCATGGGGTTGCGGGATTGACCTTCTCTCTCTGTGTGTGGGTTCCTCTTTTATACCACAATGGTATCTTCTGTTGTTTTCTTGCTTTCTTGTTTATGTGCTAAGCATCAAAGCTACTACATGCAAAAAAATTTTAATTAGCCTTGAGCACCCCACTAGGGTCCTCAAGTACCAACAGGCACAGGCCTTTACAAGTCCAAATCAAACACATCTTCAGTGGGTCATCTTCAAGAAAATCTCCAGCAGCTCAGCTTCTGTAAGTGAAGTTCTTTGCTGCCAACACCTCCAAGTGATTTCTCTTTAGCTGTAGCATATTCCTTCAGCTGTAGTGTATTTTTTTACCTCTCTGCTCCCTGGCCCCTGGTTCAGTTCTTTACAGCTTTGAAGTAAAATGATGGAGTCTTTTGCAGCCATGTGGTGCAATATGGCATCATCCCACTTAAATCAATTGCTGTGTAACAGACAGCTATAAAAGGCAAAACAAAGCTACAAGTATGAGAACTCTTCTCCTAGATGTTTCACCAATACACTATTCCTGCATGAATGTTCTTTGTCATTGCAGAAGCTCAACTGAGTTAGTCAGGTTTCAGTCTTGTGGACATATATACAGGTGGAAGGAAAAAAGGGTTCAAAGATAAAAAGGAGAATAATAGGGGAAGGGGAGGAAGGAGACAGTGTAAGAGGAAAATCTGAAAAGACAAAAGTGGTATGTGAACTGAAGAGGGGGAAAAAGGGTGAGACACTTGAAGTGGGTCTGTGATGGGTAAAAAAGCAGGAGAAGTGATCCAGACCTCTGGAATGGCAAGGTCTGAGGCTGAGAGCTCTTCTTGGCAGAGCAGAGCCCTGCAGAATGCAATATAATCTTTATCAGGGCCCTTCAGTTTAGAGGCATATAAATGGAGTGGGGTTTATTGCAAATTCTGGTTAATAACTTTCTCAAAAGGGAAAACTTCTGTATTCTCTTTGAAATACAATTTCTTGTCTCACAAATTGAAACAGCTATGACTGTTCCCTCTGCACATGATTTTTTTTTTCATCTTCTGCCTTTTTTGCTGGGTCTATGCTTATGATTTTGCTTAATGATTTTTCTCTGCAGAAGGGACCCAGAGTGTGGTGCTGTATACAGGTTTGTGATCAGTGTCTTTGCACAAGCACAAGAAAAATGCCTTGGGCATTTTCTGCTATTAGAGAGGAACAAGTGTTAAGCTATTAGTCTGAATCTATCTTAGACTGTATTTCTCCTGAGAAAACTCAGTAAGAATTTCTGCAGCCTCATTCCCTAGAAAGACTAAGCTGAGATTTAATCTATCACCTAGACCAGGCTCTGGTCTTGGACCTGTAAAATATACCTGCTTATACCTCCATAGCTACCATGCAGAAAGCAGAGCAAAGAATATAGGTGAGGATCTTTGCAGCCTGTATTCCTGCCTCATCTCTTAAGGCATTGCTTCCTGCACAGGGATGGTGGTGAAGGGCACCACAGTGCAGGTGGGGAGAGGTTTCCCTGCCTGGAAAGGGGAGCAAGATCATTTTCCTCCTTGTGATTCTAAGCAGTGCTAGATACTCTCTGCCAGCATCAAACCATCTCTGTCCCTCTGAGGACTCCTAAATGGTGTGTTGTTGTTGTTGTTGTTGCTGTTGCTGTTGCTGTTGCTGTTGCTGTTGCTGTTGAAAGAGCCAAGATTGCCTTTAGGCTTGTGCAGATATCAACCACTTTTGAGGATGTCTGAGTGTACGGAAACACAGGCAGGGAATCAAACCTTCCTGCCTTCAATTCACTATCTGCTCCCAAGCTCAAGTGGTCAAATCCCTAAACCATTAAACAAGTGATATATGAGTTAACATAGCATGCTGACAGGACCAGTGTGCACAAATGTCCCGAGGAGGTTCAAATTCAGATGGCTATATGTCACCATCAGCCAATTTCTGTTTGGAAAGAGCTCAGGAAGGCTTTGGGATTCAGCAAAGAAATACCTGAATAGGTATCTCAGTATCTCAGTTTTTCATTTCTCCATCTCTCTCCCATGACTCCCTACAAGTGCCTCCAGCTGGAAGAGGTAAGGGGTGTAGAAAAAGCCAGAACTCATCAGATCTGAGTGCAGAACTCTTTTCCCTCATAGCAGACCTCAGCCTTCTCATTGCATATAGCAGATGAAAGCCTTTTTGGGCAAGCTGCACGTTCAGGAGGTTGAGAGCAGCCAAGCCATTTCTCCTGTTGGGCAAGGACCCAGACCTGTGGCCTCCAGCAGGTTTGGTTTCATCTTCATCTCCTCTTGCAGCAGCTCCCTGCTGCATTCCAACCCATGGGCTCCCTCCCACGCCTGCATCCAGAGGCCCAGCTCCACTGTGTGACATCTGCCCTACTGGTGGAGCTGGGACACATGCCCTTTGCCTATAAGAAGAGATTTGTAAGTGAGGGCACCAAAACCTTAAATAGCCCCAAAGACAAGTGACTGGAGAGGTTCTCTCTTTCTTTCCTCCATGAGCCTCTTGGCAGAGTTACTGGCCTCCGGGCAAACTGCCATGTGCTCACAGCAAGAGCCTAGGGGATGAAGAGCAAAAAAAAATTCATAGGGGCTCTTCCAGGGCTAAATGGAAAGTGCTGGAGATTATCTTCTAGGTTTCCTGCAGTGCTGGAATGAAGGGGGACAGTTATGGTTTCTTCTTTGTCTTTTTGGTCCATAAATTGCAGGCTTTTCAGAAGAGCTCTCTGTATTTGAGAAGGTAGCAATAAGAGCACTTGTTTATCTAGAAATGGGACAGCTGTTCATGTGGTGTATTTTATCAGCCTTTGATGAAGACGAAGCAGGCAGAAAGTAAGGAGGGGGAGCCAGCACCAAACATTCCCACTCCATCCCAAGCCCCCACTACCAAAGGTCATGGGAACTTACCTTTTCTCTCCTTGTATGCCCCTGCATGTATACACAGTGCACAAGTGTCCAAGGCCCTCAGTGATATTGCCACAGCCATGAATTGCCTGTGAGCAGTGAAATTGTTTACCACAGATCAATAGAACAGTAATACTTCTGGAAGACACTGGCCTCAGTTACCCCTTGTATGTTGTATTCCCAGCCAACACTAACTGCATTCCCCACTGCTTTCCCATGGCAATTCACCTTACTCAGAGCTCTGCTTGTTTGCCCTAACCCTCTGCATCCCCTCGCTTCTTTTCAATCAAACTTTCATCTCTATCTCATGCTCTGTGTCTCTTTCTTTTTTTATTTCCTTTTTGGTCCTTCTCCTGAAGACTTGGGTCTCACAAGCTATCTTCTCTACGCTACTTTTTAAATTATTTGTTGTCTTGACAGTTCTTCCTGTTTTCCATTCTTTCTTCTCTATTCTCCTCTCTCCTTTCTTGCATCCCCCTGTATATGCAAGCTCATACTGCCTGATAATTGTCTCAAGACCTTCTACTCCTGAAGTAGTGAGAAAATACAGTCTGCAGGTGAATTTGCCATTTTAATATAGTTAACATTCCTCCCCTCCTTCAACTCTTCTGCATCTGCAGACTTCAGACTGCTGAGATTAGTGGCGTAAAATCCCACCTGGATATTGACATAACCTACAAGCCAGGAAGTTGTTTTAATCAAACACAGCATCCCTTTTGGAATGCTGGACTTAGAAATACAAGGACAGCAATTTTGAGAGCAGTTGAGAAATAAGTGTTTAAAGAGAGGGTGTTTGAAAACCTGGTTTTTAGTATTATTTCAATAGCTTATGGTCAAAGTTGCAGGATTTTTTTCCATACTGAGTCCTAGCCTATACAGAGTAGTCAGACAGAGTATTGGTGATGGAGAGGTGATAGAAAGGAATTTGATTGAAATACTGGTTATTAAGAAATGCCATTATCCAGTAAAAGTGTCAGAGGGCCTCAATCCAAGAGGCATAGATGATTACTGTGGATGAATTCTTAGTCCTTGGAGGCCAGGTGGGAGGGCACAATTGTTGTGTTTTTCTCCCACCCACAGTAAAACTTAGAGCAGCCTTGGAGGAGCCACCCATAAAAAAAATAAAATGTCTGTTGTGTTCTTCAGAAAGTAGAGAATCAAAGAAAGAATAGAAGATACCCCAAACTATTTGTCAGCTTCTAACTCCACCTCTCTTTGTTTCTCTCCCTCTGAAACCCACAAAAGCAGTTTGTATGGGATGGTGATGAGAGACAAAGGGAGATTTCTGTCTCCAGCTGGTGATCAGTTTACTCACTGAAGTATGAGGATTGATAGCACTTGTCACTAATAGCCCAGCTAATATAGCTGCAGATGCTACATTTAATCATATAAACAGTGAGGCACAATTGCAGAACAAGGCCCTCTGGCCTACACCACTGGAAAAGGAAGCGGAGAATATTCCTAAAGGGCTGGTGGAGAATAGCGATGGTCCTGCACCCCTGTGACAGGAAGAAAAAGGATGTGTCCTGCTTCTGCATGACACTCTCTGCAGGGTATGTGTCCATGCACATGTGTAATTTACTGAGTGCACATGAGGGAATCAAATGAAAGGACCTTGTGCATGATAGCAAGATCTGTGCGGGAAAAAGCAGGGAGCTCCATTGCATATAGAAGAAATGAAGGGAGTGGTTGGGGTAGGAGGATGTGCCCTGTCACATTTGGCTGTCTTTCATAACACCGTATTCCTGACAGCTTTGTCTTGATATCTGCAGCCAAAAGGAGTCAGAACGTTTGAGAAGGTGTGGTGCTGTCCAGAAGCACAGCTGCATAAAGCAGGGAGCAGCTTCCATGCAACTAAGACCAGAGCCCTTTAGAAAGGATTCTGTAGTGCAGTGAGAACAAGTTAGGGAGAAAAAAGGGAAAGTTTGGGCTTCTTATGGCCCCCATCATCAAATGGCAGCCTCACTCCCCTTCTGCTTTCCAGGAGAGTTTGAAACCAGGTGTTACAGATTTCCAGCCATTAATGAGGGGTCTTCTCCCACCTGCCAAATGCATTTTGTTGCAGGTGTGCATGAGGCTGCGTGGATGAAGGCATCATGCAACACTTGGGAGGCAAATGATACTCCATACTTCAGTCCTCCACATGCAGGACCACAGACACACCCTATGCTCATCCTCTCACCCTCTCCCCTGCCTGCCAGCCTCCCTGCCTGCACATCCTCACCCAAATGCTCCATCGTACTTCCAGCCCCACAGCCATTATTCTGTGTGTTTTTTCCACCACCCGTACACGTGCACACATATGTGCAGTCTAATGCCCAGGCACCCTTTCACCCACCTGCATTTCCCCTTGCATCCCCACAGTCTTTGGCACTGCTTTCCTTGCAATGCTCAGCAGCTCTTGCCCACACACCCAGCTGGTACTCGCTCATGCTCACCAGGCTCTCGTGTTCTCTGTCTCCGAATGCCCCGTGCTGTAACCAAGCTGTTACTTGTTCAGTTCAGTCATGTGTGTGTCCTGTCAGACACACATCTGCAGTCAAGTGGCCCAGAACAAGACCGGCGTGTATCAGGGTTAAAAATGAGTATGCCTGGAACGTCCCTCTTCTCTAAACTCACACCCTGATACCATAGCCCCCAGGGGGATCAGTCTGTGGTGTAAAGAAAGCTGTTTGTGGTTTCCATTGAAGGAGAGCACAGGGGAGGAAAGTCCAGCCCAACACCTAGCCCTTCAAATGAAGTGACTTGTCAAGTATGCAACTGTGGCAGGGATTTGAGAAGCAGTAAATTTAGCAGCACTCACTTCCACTGACAACCTGTCATGTGCTTGAAACATAAATAGTGGTGGAGACAAATCACTGCTGTTTTCCTATTAAGCTTTGGCCCACTGGCCCTCTAGCTTGCCAGCAGCATTTCTACCTGGCCTGCCTGTGTTCCTTGTCTCAGGGACAGATGTGCCGCCCCGTTACAGGCTTCAGGAGAGTTGGGACAGGAATTATCATGCTGTTATTTCCTGGGTGTCCTTGGTGTCTGGGTACTTGCTCCTCAGCTGATGGATTTCTTGCCCAGGCTGGGTGCTGCTGGCACCTCCTACTTCCACCCAAGGCTGAGGAAACATGGACCCTCTCCTTAGAGGGCTTATGGTTTTCACCCCTGCCCCTGGTTTCTGCCATACAGACTGGCAAGGTCACACTGATGGGGTAAATGAGGCACGGATTTGAATAAGAGAGAAGAGGTGAAGTTTTCCAGTGCACCTGAGTGACTTACAGGCACAAATGCCATTGAAAGCCAATAGGTCTTGTCCTGTTAAAGCATTTAGTGGCTTTTGGAAACCCTGCTTTTAAATATCAATTATTATATAATCATTTAATAAAACATGCCATCAGAAGCTCACATTAATCTTTACAGAGATCAGAGACATCCCTTAATGCTTTAAACTGAGGAACCAGAGATTCAGTACATTTCACCATCTTCCCTCTCTCTTATCAGTTTTGATGCCTCTTCCCCTCTCTCCTTAAGGAAGATGAAATCATGCCCGTGATTAAGGTGGCCTGCTCTGTACTGTTTAATTAGAGCAACTGCTGTTTCAGTTCCAGTGAAACAGGTGTGCAGTAGCAAAGGCACTCTAATGAGACCCCTGCCTCTCCAGGAGCTTGGCGGAAAGGAGCCAAAGAGTCCTCAACATAAAACGGATGGGTTTTCTTGCTTTCTTGGGTCTTTTGGCTGACTGGGCTGCTGTTGGAGCAAGATGTTTCTCTTCCCACAGGAATCAAATGTGTTTGGGGAATTGAGAGAAGAGAAATAGATGGATTCCTGTCCATGATGATAATAGGGGGATTCAGAGAGGCGAAGCCCAATGAGACACATTTTGATTGACATAATTGGCCATGGTCTTCTCATGCCAGCAGTGTTACAGTTGTTGGAAATTTTATGTAATCATCAGAACAAGTATTAAGGAGTTGGTATGAAGGCAATGAAATATCTTTTAGATTTGTCTTCAGACCCCTTCCTAAACTTATGGGGTAAGCTGTAAGAAGTCGGAAAAGAGTTGTTTTGATACTGTTTCTTCTCTTTACAGTTTTCTGCTTTCTCCCTTTCTGGTGACCCCCTTCTTTTTCCCATGTCCCTGGGAGAGAAACCCTGCTTCACAGCCAGGATTTTCAAGTGTGCTGATGGCCAACAGCTGCACTAGCAATAGGTGCAGCTGCAACAGGGAGCTACAAGACCTCAAAATCAGGGTCTATACTTCCTCTCTGCTGGCCTTCCCTGTAGGACTGTGCAAGATGCAATATTAGGCACAGAGCAAATGCCTTTCTTCTCCTTTGTGGCCACTGCCTTGCAAGTTTGAGAGACAGAGATTCTTTATTCTTTGGAAAGCAAGAGAGTGGCTAAATGCATAAGAATTAAATATCCTGGACCAAAGCAATCATTTATCTGGACTGCTATCACTATGAATCAACAGCAGACACTTCAGATGATAATATCACAGGAGCCAGCCCAATTGATCAAAAGTCTCTGCAGCGTGTGAGACCAAACAATCTCTTCCCAGCACATCCCACCCTGTCTCAAACCTCTGTGATTCTCACCTCGATACCTGGCAATATTTGATGCCTGCTGAATCCTGAATTCAGCTAGGTAGTCTCATCTCCCGATCCCTTGTTGTACTCCCCACGAAGTACTCCCTTTTCTTCTTCCACCAGGAGCAGATATGGGGGATGGTGTCAGGAAATTACTATGCTGGATCTAATTGAGAAACATTGCAGCAAGGAGAGGGGTCAACAGAAAAGCAAACAAAACGATTTTTCAAGAAGCTAATCCACCTATACAAATATTGGCGCCAGGCATCACAACACTCTGGCGTGTTTTTGAAAGGGTAAATCTTGCTAAGGGGTGGCTTAACTCTTTGACCTCATTTCCTCAGTTGAAAACTACAGCAGTTTAAAAGCTCAGTGGCTAGATCCAGGCTGATACAGAAATCCCGATCTTTAGGTTTTGTTTTTGAAGTTGGTGTTCGGAGTAGCCTCACTGAAAACAGGGATGAATACAGGAATTGCCATCTTGCAAAAGGACAGGAGATTCAGGGGCCGTGTTATGTGGTCATGAAATGTTTGGCTTCAGCTTGCAGAGAAAGAGCCACAGCAATGCCTAAGCCTCTGAGTTAATGCTCTTTCCCATTTCAAGTAAATTTGTACCCATTTGTAATTTTTCAACACTTCTAAGTTTCAGACATATAAGAATGGAATTCTGTGGGCTAAGCTGAACCATTGAAGATGAGGGGATCATCAATTTTTTTTAAAAAATTAAGTTAACTTGAAGTTCTGGGTTCATCCTTACCCTCTCATCCCAAGAAGTACAAGTGGGAATAGGACAGAAGGGAACAAACACCTTATATTTAAAAACAGAGAAACATTCTGATGGACGCCTACAACAGCGAGCCACTTTATTCTTGCACAATAGTGTATTGAGCATATCTTGTGCTACATAAAACACAAGAGACTTTGTAAAGAACATAACAAGGATTTTTAAAGATGCCACCAAACACAGACCAGCCCCTGTAGAGAGATTGGCACAGTTGGTATCAGGGAGTGCCATCGCATGAGGTTTCCCTAAAGTCTGGGGCTGACATAACGATTTGTGAAATTAAACTAGGGACTGCATTGCAGTCCATCATTGCTCTTCACTGGCAGGACAGAAATTATACAGTTCAGTCAGGCTTCTTGCCCCAGAAGGGACTTGTTGCTGTTCAGTCTTTTCTTTGGTCTTATGTTTGTGAGGAGGAACTTGTCTTCAAACTGTACAATGATAGCACAAGTGCATTGCCCAAAACAAGAAAATTTGTAGTAAAAGGAGTACATGAGGCCAAATGAAAGCATACCATCTGACAGAGTCACTAGAGACTGCAACAGTTGACTGTTTGCTGTTGTATTTTATGCCTTTCATAAGTGTCCATGACATGCAAGAAAAGTCAGCCCCCTGCATCAGCTCTGGGCTTGCATTACCACCTTGTTCTTAGCACAGTGGGAAAAAAGACCTATTGATCACACACCCACGCCCCTGCAAACACACCCTGACGTTCGTCTTGCCAGAGGCAAGTGCTGGCCCATCCTCTTCTTGTAGGTGGTGGAGGAAGAGGGCGCAGGACCCTGCAGTGCTGACCACACTGCTGGCAGCAAGATTGGTGTGCTGCCATCCACATCTGCACATCAAACAACTCCTGCATCTCAGCTGTGATTCTTTGTCTGACCTTCTGTTTTCAACCTCCATTTCATTAGCTGCTCCAGCACTGTCTTGGCAGCCCTGATGAGTTACCAACTCCTGCCTTGCTAAGGCTCTCAAAAATGTGATGACATCTCATTGATTCATCTAGCTGATGATGACTCCTACCTCATGTTGTACCCTTCAAAAGGCAGCAGGCAAAAACTTTGTGATGCAGAAACGGTGCAACTATTGGTTTGTTCATGTTTATATGTCATTTTCTTGGCAGTAAAACTAAGGCTTGGTGTTTGGTAGCATAGTCATGACAACTTGCATTGCAGTATGCAACACTTAGGGAGTATAATATTGTAGTTGTGACATTACATGACTTAATTTACCTCATGGTTCATAATTTACTTTATACATTGGCTTCACAGCCAAGTTCTGTTCAAGAGTAATTAATCTATCCAAAAAATGCTGTTTGTGTTCATTAAAAAAGTGTTAACAAATTTGGGCTAAATTCAGTAAGTAATTTTGAAAAAAAAAAAGTGATGTTCTTCCACATTAAATCATCTAATTTAACTTCTATCTCAAGTTGAGGCAGAACATTAATTCCTTCTTCTGGTTCAGTAAAGAGAAGAAGAAAACCACTGGTCAAACAGAAGGCTATGACCTGAAGTGGGTCTGGAGATTTTTTTCAGGGGATGGTTCCCTTTCTTTCTGGTGTTCACATGTGGATTTTGAATGGAAAATCTAATCAGCTGCTGAGATGAAGTAGTATATTGCACACCTGCTCCATGCCCAGACTCAGGGCTCTGTGTGAGAGAGTGTGATGACCCTTAGTGGTCATTTATAGAAAAGAGGGGTTGGAAATTCATAGATCCAGCCGATCTGCTGAGGCTGCCTCAGGCAGAAGACCCCCACTGACACACACCCACAGCCGGGATGCAAACTGCATCTGAGCTGTCGGATTTTGGCTTCCAGCTCCTGGACAGAGCTGTCAGCAATGGGCAAGTCATCCCAAGTGGTTTGGTCAGTGCTGTCCCCAGAGAGAGAGAGCACAGAGCACAGCCTGGAGGGTTTTGTTTGTATGCTGGATGCGTGGAGTTTGAGAAGAAAGAGCCCATGAAAATCACAAGATCTCTTAACCCTGGTCATGCCAGCAGGTGCTCATGTTCCCTCAGCCAGGGAGCTCCTTGGGCGCTGTCCTTGGCTCAGAGGCAGGGCAGGCAGTTTTGCACAGAAGGTGCAAGTATGATTGCTGATGGGCAAAGTCCTGGTGAACGCCAGGGGAAACCACCCCAGAGTGTTTCCTCCCGGTCTGACTCATTCTCATTCATGAAGCCAGAGCCAGGCCAGAGTCCTCCCTGGCACTGCTCTAGTTTTTTGGTTTATGTGTAATAGCTACAGACCTGAGGGCATGGGAGGCATGAGGCCAGCTTAAACAATAAATACCCTGCTGTGCCTTGCTGCTTAAACAGAGTAATTACTGCCTTACTACATGTGACCCCTCTGTTCCTGTCCCTCTGGCAGTTGTTATTTCATGGCTCCTTTTACACAAGGGATGGCTGTGTTTCTCTCCCAGCTGTACATCTCTCTGTCTGCCACTGTCTCACCTCCTGTCTTTCTCACTCGCTCTGTCTCAGTGTATTTCTCTTTGTCAGTAGCTGAATACCATTTTCTCTTTTTCTCTGTCACTGAAGAATCTCACTTTTTTTTGCATTTCTCTCTCCCAGCCACTCTCCCTCTCTTCACTCTCTCTGTTTTTTCTCCATCTATTTTTGTCTTCTCTCAAGCTTTCCCCATTTCACCACTTCCCATGCTACTCTAGGTTTTCTGCCTGCCTTCCTCAGTGTAGCATTGTAGCACTAGCTGTCCCTTTGCTTATCCACCATCTGCTTCTCTCTACTGATCTCTTTGCTAAAAAAAAGCCTCTTCAACTAAGGGATGGGAAAAAATTCCAAGCTCATTGCAATCTGTGATGGCTGAGGAGACAGGGACTGATAAACGAAAACTTCAAAGTTTTGAATTAAAAAAAAGAAAACCCTCAGCTGGAGGTAAAACAAAAGAATCATGTCAAAGGCTCCCTTAGCTATTTTTGTCTTTCAGAAGCCTGTTCCCAGGGAATAGAAGGTGCAAAGGGAAGGAGGAAAGTTAGGTGAGCAAAACCTCAAACACTAAATGGAGAGTGCACAGACAACAAAACCTGCAGTTCAGCAATAGAAGTTGCTACACACAAAAACTTCAAATGGCATCCATTGATTTCCAATCTTTTTTATCTCCTTGCATCTTGTTTTAGGCCCAGCAAAGATGCATAACCCATTCTGCTCCCCTCTCTTAACAACTACAGAGATGCTTGGAGGGGAAACAAACACAGGAGCAGGGTGGCTGATCTCTTTCTCTGCATGCCAAATGCAAACAGATACTTCCAGCAGATCTGAATTTCAGTTTAATTTAAGACTACACCAGTGTTAAAAAAATAAATAAATAAGAGAACGAAAGTAATCTCTGCACAAAAAGAAGCCCAGTGTTGGATGCACAGACAGGAGAGGAGATGAAACAAAATGTGGCTGCCACCACCTCTGGATACCAGCTTCCCCTTTGGAGATGTAAGAAACTAGGGCACGAAGGGAAAGGCCTCTCTGGTAGAGCACGTGCCTGAATGCATTGCTGGCCCTGACTACCTGAAAGAGCTGTCTGCACACAGTACAAGTGGGATTTTGTCTGGGTGTGTGTCATTTGTAGGAAGGAAGCATTTAACCTTTGAGGAAAGAGTGATGGTATGTGGCAGTGCAAGGGGCCATTGAGGTGGAGGTGAGAAGGGCCTGTAAGTGCCTGGGGAACATGTCAGTCTGTGTTTCTGCACACACAGGTGGATTGATAGGTATAAAAACAAATAAAATACATAGTATATAAAACACAAAATATAGCATATATATATGTATCCTATCTATTTCTGAGCACAGGCAGGTGTGCACACCAACAAGGACAATACGCAGAGCCAATGGGGTTGTACCAGGCTATTTCCAGAGGGTAAGGGGAAAGGAGGGCTGCTTGCCAGCAGGCTAGCATAGCCAAGCAGATTTGCTGTTCAGCTTCATTATTTACTGGGTCCAATTAGGAAGCCAGGGGATAGGAAATGTGGCTGAGGCAAGCAGGCCTTCAAAGCCTTCCTCCTGCACACATCAAAGCGGCTGCAGCAGATCCCTCTGCAAAAAAGGCTCTGCCAGCTCCGAGCAGCAGCAGCCGCCTGGCTCGCGCTGCTCGGGGTCGTTCCCTCTTGGTTTGATTGTCAAGCCTCCTGGGCTCATGCTCTCTCTATCTCCAGCCTCCAGAGCAGAAAGCTCCTCTATCTGAATTGCTAGGACAGAGTTAAGGAGCTACAGCTTGGCAAGATGGTGTTTAACGGGGCTGTAGCAGCAAAGCAAGCAAACTATGAACCTGTGAAAGACAAAAAACCTGCAGGGAAGCAGGTTGCCTGAAGCCATGCAAGTGGATGGTTTGGGATGAAAAGAGATGCGCTGAGTGAGAAGTCATCCGCCTAGGGAAACCTGAAAGGACCCTCACTGGGAAAGGGCTGTACTGAACCAGGCAGAACAGTCAGGAGATGACCCTTGTCAGCAAGAAAACTTTGGCAGTAGGGTCAGAATTTCATCCCTTGATAATCTGCTCAAGGCAAATGTCCTCTCTAAATGGGAATGGAGTGGCTCGCTTGCCAGGAGCTGGCAGTCCCTCTTTCACCTAATAGAATATGTTCATTGTTATCGGTACCAAAGAGCATTGTCCAAGCCTTGTCCCTCCCTGCTTTGATAAACTGCATAGTGACAACCATCAGTTCCCTAGCAAAGCTGGCTCCTGTGCAGAAACATTTGCAAATTCACTCAATGTATAACGCTCTGTACCTGCTCCCCCAACCCCCTGTTTGCCTTAGAGGTTAGAGTTAATATGACTCACCTAATCTGGCTGCCAAAGTGAATTAGTGAAAACATCTCTACAGCTCTCTGCAAGATATCACAACCTGACATTTCTCTAACACACTGTGATACATCTTTCCTCTCCCTGATTGGCCCTACAACACCTCAATTTCATATAAATGCTTTTTGTTAGAAATGGTTAATGTGCTCTTAGAGGGGACAAGGCAGCATGCAAAAGGGTCTGTCTTGAAAGTGAGAGTAGCTCAGTTCTTGTAGCAAAATGTTGATGCTCAGGGTCACCAGCGCAGAGACAAGAACAGTGCTACCCCTTATTCAGCAAGAGACTGTCACAGAAACTTTCCCTGAAGTGTTATGCTTATATGTTTGTCCTAGAGCAGGGGATGAGGAGCTAAATAGGGTTATTGATGTCTTTGACATGCCCTTTAGAACAGAAGTCCTGCCTTTCACTTACTTCCAGGGCACTCCACTGGGCAAGCCAGCAGCTCATCTTGCCTTGGCAGGGTTTCTGTGTAGCTGTGAAAGCTCTTCTGCCAGACATGGTACACAGTACACTTCAAGTGCATGTATGTATGCAGGGGAGAAGCTCAAAAACATCTTCCCTTGGGAAAGTATCTACCCTTGTAGGTTACTGTGGAGCTCCACTGATGTGGTTCTCTAACAGACAGACTTAACAGCACCCGTAATGAGGGTGCCACTCCATTAGAGCTGGTTAAGTCACCCTCAACCCTGTTTTCATTACGGTGACAGTCTTGTGACAAGGGCAAATTGCAGGAGAAGCAAGTCCCACTTGGAATGAACCCTGTGTATAAACAAGGCAGAATTGCAGAGCAAATGAGTTGAAAAACAGAAGCAAATTATGTTTTAACCTTTTCTTTGTGAGCCTTTCCCTGATGTCTGATTAACTTTCCAGTCAACTGACTGACCTACCTGTGCTGCTGTGAAAAGAAGGAAGTGTTGGTTGTCAGCTCAGTTTGGGGGTGGGATTTTTAAAGTGCTTTATTAGCAGGTAGCAATATGAGCAATATGCCATAAGAAAATCTGGGAATTAAGAGAGTTCCCAAACAGAAATGATCCCTGCTGTAGCACAACCGGAAACAATGTACTGCCTCTACAGACAGCAGCATGGTGCAGTAGTTGCAATGCAATCCTTCATCTGTGTTCAGCCATGGCAACACCTCATCTGAAATGCTGTGTTCAGTTTGGGGTATCACACATCCAGAAAAATGTGAACTTGTCAGAGAGGTCTAAAAGCAAAGAACAAGAATGATCAAGAGCCTAAAAAAACCTCACCTACAGAGGAAGGTTGAAAGACCCTGGCAATGTTCAGCCAAAAGAAAAAAAAAAAGATGACAACTGAGGGAGTAACGTAAGTGATTTAAAAGTTGATAAAAGGCTATTGCAGGGAAGAAGGGAATGATTTGTTCTTTTTGTCTGTAGTGGCTAAGACAAAAGTAATAGCTTTAAATTGCAGCAAGGGAGACTCAGGTCAAATTTCAGGAAACTGCTCCAGTGGTAAGGACAGAAAAGCACAGGAACAGGTTGTCAGGAGTGGCTGCAGAATCTCTGCCGCTGGAGGGCAGAGGGTGGCTGTGTCCCTGACGTGACCCGCGTGTCCTGCCTTGAGATTGGGGAACGGCTCAGATAGTGACCGAAGTCCCCTCCCACAGTGCTGTGACTCACCTAACTCTGGTCCTACAGGGTTTAGGATGCCCTAACATATTCGTGAGTTCCAGCAACAAAAAGCACCTGTGAAAATCCCACCCTGCTTCCTTCCCCACTGACTCTCCACAGCATCAGCCCCGGTGCAGAGCAGAGGGCTGAGAGACATGTCCTGGCAGCAGGAGCCAACTTTGCCTCCTTCCCTTGTGCAAAACGCTGCTGCCGCGCAGGAAGGTCCTGAGGCAGACTGTTAGGGGATGCAAAATCCAAAGCAGTTGTGAATTTTAGATATAGCAGTGAGATTTCTACTACCTGAACATCTGGTAGGAGCTGGAAAAAGAGACTGCTGATTAGCCCTGTTGAAAGAGAGGGGGAGCCCTTGTCTTTACATGAGTTTAATAGGTACACTGATGTTTTCATGCTGAGTCTCCGTGACAGGGGGTGGTTTTCCCCTAGAATGATTCTGAAAATTGCCTGTGAAAAAGAAAAGTTAAAAAAGACAAAAATAGTTATGTAAGGGACAGAGTTCTGAGCAGATTTTGAAGTTTCTGAAGTCCCTCTCCGATGCTGAAGGGAGTTGCACATAGCTGGCATCACCAGTGTGTGTGGCCAGGCTGACCTGGCCAAGACACTGCAGTAAGTCTGTGCCTCTGGGGTGGGATTTGTTGCAGGTGGCTCCACGGGAAGTTCAGCTCCAGAGACCAGACTTACCCGCTGCTTTCATGCCATAAACCAATAGGAACACTTGTAGGCACTATTTAAACTCCCTCAAAAGCAGCTTTGTAAAGTGGGCAGGGTTTCAGAAGTGCTCAGCACCTGTTGAGCAGAAAATATCTTCTGGACAGAGAGTTTTTTGGAAAACCTGACCACTCTCTGAGGAACCTGAATGGAAGCTCTTGTGATCTGACCTTTTTTTTTTTTTTTTTTTCCCCAAATATGTCTTTTACCTTTTTAGGGTTGGGGGCTCATTTCTCTAAACATACACAGGTACACAACTGGGGCTTTCAGTTTCCAATGCTGTAGAGCAGTGCTTACAGTCCTCTGAGAGGAGGAAATGTGGTTCAGATTCTTTCCAGGAGGTGCCTTACTTTGCTTTCTGAAGGAATAGGGTAGATATACCAATCCTAATATTTCATGCCTCCCTGGCAACTTTCATGCAATGAATTTAATGTGTTTTACACGGGTTAACCTCACTCCCTGCTCTAACCAGGAGGTGATGGGAGAGGAGGGGGGTTATTTGCTGCAGTTTACAGAGGGAGAGCAAAGGAGTGACTCACTCAAGGTCACACAGTGAGTTAAAAGCAAGGCCACAGACCTCCCCCGATTCCTGCCCCCATCCATAACCTTGCCTGACACTCGAGTCACTGTTTTCCAAAGTGTGTAAGTGCGGCAGCACGGTTTAAATGTGTCAATTCATATGTACGGTAGCTCAGGGATGCGTGATGATTATTGGTCTCTGCAGATCAAATTACAGTTTGTTTCTCTCAGTTTGGCTGTGTTTAACGGTGGCTTGATCTGATCGATGGCACTCCAGGGTGGTGGTTGCTCTGAGAGACAGAAAGACATTTTTCACAGTTTTGCAGTGTAGAAAAGGGTGCTGACAACACATCTGAGGACCCAGCTAGCCCTGAACCAGCACATCACCCTCAGCATGACTAACCTCTGGTGGTACTCAGCCATCACACTAGTGAACTTCATCTGATCTTACATGGTGGAGATTTTGCTTCTCAGCCTGGGCAGCCTGTGAGATGCTATGTATTGCACCAACTGTATGCTGCCTTCCAGATTTTCAGTTTTCCATAATTAAATGAAGTACTGGTATCTTGCTTATGCAGCTCCTGAGACAACTTTTAAAGGGCTCATGACTGTTGCTTTTTTGCAGACTCCATGTTGTGATTGTTCCTCCATAGCAATTTCCTAAGTCTGTAAGCCTAACAGAACCACCCTCTGTATTTTTGTGCCCTACCAGGAAGAGAGTTTGAAGGTGAAGAGGAGTACCTGGAGATCCTGGGGATCACACGAGAGCAGTCGGGCAAGTACGAGTGCAAAGCTGCCAACGAAGTTGCCTCAGCAGACGTCAAGCAAGTCCGGGTCACTGTGAACTGTGAGTACATCACAGCTGGGGCAGGGCAACGGGGAGAGCTTTGCCCACAGGCAAGGGTTACTTCAGGATAAACGGAGAAGTATTTCTGGGTTTGGATTATACAATCTGAAAGGGAGGGCGCTGAGAAAACTACCTGCAATCAGACACTTGCCACAGGGTACAGTTTGTGCTTTAAACTTGGTAATATATAAGAAAAGGCTGGGTGTGGTACAGAGAGACAGACAGAGAGAGAGAGAGAGAAAGAAGAGCTGTGAGTTGCCCCCATCTCTCCCGTCTGAAACGCTGGAACTGCCTTGTTTTCACTCATTGATATGCGGGTGAACAGTAGCGTGAAGAGAAGCTTCACCAAGGCAGCCAGGAGAGATAAGGGAGGGCTCAGCTGGCTCAGAGCAAACACATGCCTGCCTGCACCCAGCCATCTCAGCAGTGCCTACACGGCTACGCGGCTATCACAGCCAGGGGACACGGGGCAGACGCACGTGTTAACGACAGCGTGCAAAAACTTTACTTTTTTGCTGTTTCAGGTCATTAGTTTAAAGCTCTGTCTAAAAGACCCTTCATGCACCAGTGCAATACAGAAAGGGGTTTTGGCCAAAGGATACAGCAATCCCCTAAAAGCACAGAGAGGCACACTAAGCTGTGGCTTACTTCCACACCTGTGGATTGGGGCATGGATCCCATCCCATATGTGCTTAGACAGATGTCCACTTCACTCCTTGTCATGCTCCTCTCACAGTAACACAAAATATTTCAAACTGATGTTACTCTTTAACCCTACACGTGTATATGTCCATCCTCCATACTTGTAAGGCTTGCATTTGGCACTTGAGTGATGTAAAGTGAGCTATCCCCAGGTACCTGCTTAATTTCCTTGCTCGGAGGCTAATCACTTTGCAGCAAGGATGGATGAATGGGAGGTATGTCCTCTCCCGACCTTATCCAGTTTGAATTGAGACTTAAACAAGAATATTAACTTAAATTGAAATTGGAAATGGCTACAGACATATTTCTGGGTGCATATTCATGCCTTGATTCACAGGTAGAACTCTTAGGGTGCAGGTTAGGGCAGAGAGCTGATGGCATCAAGTGTTTCAGGCAATAACAGTCTTAATTTGGCCGTAGGTGATCATAGCACCTTTTAATACCATTCTTACTCTTCATTTTCTTTCCCTTGGTCCCATGTGGGCCATCACATCAGATCAACTTTTCTGTCTTGCTTAGAAGTCGAGGTTATAGGCTCCCTGCAGCATCTTCCAAATCCACACTTTTATATTGTTCCCTTACAAATCGGGTGGCAGTGGTTTAAAATCAGCTGCCTCATGGCCAAATTTGGCATTAATATGAATTGTAGTAGCAGATTTTCTGCACTGAAAGTATAGAAGTGTCAAAAACAGCTGAGTTTATAAACTGGAGACTTTCCATGAGAACCAATTAATGGTTTCAAACATTTCTGTGAAACATAATTTCAGTGGTGCCTTAATGTGTTTGAAACAGATTGTTTGTATAAAGTCAGAATGTTTGATTTTGATTTAGTTTCAACACATAATAACTATGCCACGGTAAGATCTTAAACATTTTAACTGTTGGAAAATATGAAAAAGTGATGTTAATATGTGGTGTAATTTGTAATGTAAGCAACTTAAAATTCCTTAAGGACAGATTTTTTTTTTTCTTTTGAAAGAAAGGGAGATAAATCTAAGAGACTATGAGGACCATACAGGAAAAAAAAATCAGCCCTATTAGGGGAATGAAGACTAGATATTTGCATACATCTTTCCTCATCTTGCTTTGTTAAACAACACCACAAGCAGTAGAAAGTGGGAAAACCACAGTAAGTCTGAAAAATGGGTCCTGTCCAACCTCAGGAGCTTCCTGGCCATCTCTTATCATCTGTTGTGGAGCACTGTCCGCTCAGACTGCCGGAGAAAGCATCTCACTTTGCTTTGGTCTCACACTACCACCTTCAGGCTTCCCAAGTAATTGCCCTCGCATATCACAGGCAGGGAAACTGAGGCCTGGGGAGAGTGGGAGGAGAACAGCTAGAGGGAACCCACTCCTGGCTTCCTAGGCAGCAAATGGGTACACACAGAGCAGCTGCTTTCTAGGTGCAATAGGCTGGTTTGTTTGGGACTGCCACCTGCCTCTTCTCCCGGGAGAGCACTGCACTCTTAAAGTGGTGAATAAGGGGACTCCTCAGAGCAAGGGGCTGGGCTCCCTGGCAGCAGGCTGTGAAGCAGACACTTGCTGGAATCGTTTTCTAGGACCATGGAAAGGTACCTGTTCATTCTGTGACTCATCCCTTATACCAGATTCATGAAATGGGAAGGTTTGTCTCGCTGTAGACACCAAGAAGATATCCTGCTCAAACCAAAAAAATCAAATAAGAATGGTTTAAAGATCACCTTCGCTATCCTTTTATTATCCCTCCTCCTTTTCAAATTAAAATATTTACATGAACCCACAGCCTTTGAATGTAGGATCCTATTTATGTAAACTTATTAATATTTATGATGTTAGAGGGCGCACTGCAATATCCCTAAAGCCCTGCATAAAATCCCGATTAAGGTCAGGGAAGGGATCATATTGAGATGGCTAATGTGTTCACAAACAAATTTCCTTCCCTACATTCTCCAGACAGAATTGACAGAATTATTTTTTTTCTTTGACTGACACGATCCATTTTGCATCTTTTTTTTTTTTTTGGCCTTTCAGTTCTGGGACAGATACAGATGGCAGAGTGCGTTTCATGGTAACTTGAGTCTCAGCAAAGTATCTGTCTGAGTTGCAGCCCGGTAATCTCAGGGTATGCAAGTATTAGTGATGAGAGACAAGGCACTTATTCCTTGATCCCTCTCAGCAGCCAGGTGGAAATAATTCTGCCTTTTAACATGTAAAGCTTATTGCTTAATATTTTGAACATGGGGCTGGGATTGAAGATGCCGATGCCTACCCTACCTGGTAGCCAGCCAGTACTGAGACCAAGCTCCAGCAGAGCACACCAATATATTTTCCAAATTTGGTTTGCCCATGGCACCACACTCAGACTTCAAAGTAAGCAGAGGTGCACCGTTGCTGGGCTGAGGGCAAATTTCAGGCAGAGCAGTCACAAGCAAGCCCTTCAGGAGCTTGCCAAAAAGCAGGATGTCCAGGAAGGTTTGATCAGGTTCTGTAACCTTGGACACCTAAGGGAAGTGTCTCAACATTGGCTCTCAGAGTTGCACCCACTGCTTCTGCTAAAGTTCTTCTCTTTTAAGCCATTAATGTATTTCTGGTTCATACATGTTGCCATAAGTCCTTTCTTATCATAGTTTTGGCATTAGGCAAAGAGTTTGTATGGAATACAGTTTTCATGCTAGTGTTAAATTCCTTCTTTATTCCTATACTTTTGCTGTCTTCCTTTACCCTTGATGAAGTCTTTCTCTCATCATCTTCTCTCTAATAAGCCCATGTGAACTACAGATCCGTAGGTAAACATTCATAAATTGCAGAAGTCCATCATTAACCTTAACTTTGCCTGTGTATGCCTATGCATTTATGACAGAACTATATTCAGCAGTGCTGAAGAGAAGCACGTGTAAGGAGTGCTGCTAATGTCGTATATGAGGGAGAGTTCAAAGAGCAGTGTTCTGCAGAGGAGCAGGGGGGAACAAGGGCCACAGCAAACAGCTGCTGTGGACCTCCAGTAGCCCAAACATTTTGCATGAGGCAGGCAGCCCTGACATAGTTTCACTGTTTTGTTCCACCTGGAAGTGTGTGGATTGACCACGTGTTTGCTTCCTGCAGACCCTCCCACCATCACAGAGTCCAAGAGCAATGAAGCGGCCACAGGACGACAAGCCTTACTGCGGTGCGAGGCATCAGCAGTGCCCACGCCTGATTTCGAGTGGTACAGAGACGATACCAGGTAAGGCCTGTAGCTCGCCTCTTCCCTCCTCTCTTTTTCAGTCCATTGAATGGAGGTTCCTCTCATCCTCCCCAACTCCTCTCAAACAAATTGCTCCTTACAATCCGTTTGAGTCACAACGTCCCATCAGACTCGCAGGGCCAGCATGGTCACAGCCGGAGGAGGCAATTCCTCTCTGCACTGGAGATGCTGAGGGAAGTGCAAAGGACGGAGCTCTTGCCTTGAAGTCAGCTATGGGCCAATACCCAATTAACATAATGTTCATATGTTAACTAGCCCATGATACAGACCAAAAAGTAGATAGTATAAGTTTTTCAATTAGGTAATGCTGCTCCAGGTGCATTCTTCTAGGGAAAGGAGCTGCTGAGGTATGAGATTCCCCCACCTGTGCGACCTGAGCCTCTCAGATTTGCATATGAAAATAAATGAGAAGAGAAAAAGGATCAGTCCTTTCTACCTAAGTATTTACCTGGCATTAAGGAGGTTGTGTTATTACCCTGCATTTTAGGGTAGCCAGACCTGAACACGGTGCCCAGGTTCAGGAGTGACTCAGCATATGCACATATTGTAAATCAGTGTGCTTCACTAGGAATATTTTCTTCAAGTACAGACTAGCCTTCAGCTGGCCATGGTGTGTTCGTTTCCAGAGTGACTTGGTGCTGGGTTAATGCTTCCTTCCTTTCCCTTGTCTTTCCTTGGTTCTCCACTGCTTTACCAGTGGCTTTTAATCCCACCAAACTACTACATTCCTTTCATTACCTCCTCCTGTTTTCCATCCATGCCTTCTTTGGTCTCTTTCACATCCCCTCCCTGCCTCCCTCTATCCTCACCTTCCAGCTGGGCTGAATGACTCTGCTTTGCTGCGTGCTGGGGAGGGATTCCTTCCCAGGACACAGCTGCCATTGCACTATGCACCCCTTCTCCTGTCTTCCCAGGATAAACAGCGCCAATGGTCTGGAGATAAAGAGCACGGGGAGTCAGTCTCTGCTGATGGTGGCCAATGTCACTGAGGAACACTACGGGAACTACACCTGTGTGGCTGCCAACAAGCTGGGAGTCACAAATGCCAGCCTATACCTTTACAGTAAGTACGGGAGAGGGTGAAGGGAGGCTCTCGCCAAGACACGGCTGTGCAGGAAGCACATGGTGGCCAAAACTCAGGAAGGCATCTGCTTGACAACCCAGTCCTCCCCTCAGACCTCCAGCCATGACTGGCTTTCGGCACTCTCTTCGGATACCTACGTGTTCATACTTGCCTTGAAACACAAACACAGCCAAACTGAAAGGTTTACAGTCAAGCCCTTTGATTGACTGGCTTTGCTGAAGACAGATTTTGTTAAAATAATAAAAATGTGTTTGTTTTAAAGCTGGAAACAAAAACCCTTTAGAATGACAGCCCCTTTAATGAGTAGACAGAAGGCCAGGGCTCAGAGGATCCATGACAGGTGAGAAATGACAAGTAATTCAGAGAGATGGAGAGAACTAGCCACCGAGCCTGAGGAGAACAAGACAGAGTCAAGAAAAAGAGAAATTGGTTTGAAACTGGAAGGGACAGAAATGAGAAAAGACAGAATGAATTTAAAGGGATATAGGACCATGTAGAAAGGTAATCAACAGATGAAATGTGGAATAAGGTTCCTTGGATGTCATTCTGCTACCTTTCAATTACTGGGTTTGTCTTAGTGAGTGTTGTAAAGAGACAGAAGCTGGGACTAGACCAAGCTCTGTAGCAGAGTTACCTGCTGGTTCTGAATTTTGAAGCTGATTCAAACCTGACCCTAAACAGAGCCCCTGCCCCTCACCTAGCATCCACATGCACATTCAAACTGTGGTGTATTTGAAATGCAGTTCCTAATTCCAGGTCTAAAACTTGGGCTAGACTTGGCCCACACACTATTGGCATCAGAGATACACTGCAGCAAAATGACCCACTCACACAAATGAACACGTAGACACAAAAGTGACTGATGGCAGTGTTCCTGTGACAGTCCCAAATTGAATTAAAACTCTCATGTCATGACCTGCATGTCCTTTTAAACAAAAAAAAAAAAAAATAAGCTGTGTACAGCAGTCAGTATGGCATGCAGCTTAGTCTAGTTTCTGCTCTCACCAAAAAACCCAAAGTTATGGTTTGGTTGTTTCTTACAGATGTAGTGCAAAAGGATAAATCCATGGGCATTCTTTGTTTACCACCTTAGGATTTATTTCATGCAATTTGAATTTTTGCAAATTTGGGTATATTTTGTGGCAGTTATTTGCTAAAGAACAGATATCATAAAAGAACATGTCTTTGATTTCCTGTAGCATTGCAGCACACAAAGCAAATTTCTACTTTGAAAGTCTTTTCACCCTGGTCTTGTGACTGTCATGAGATTCAAAAAAAATCCTCAGACAGCAATCTGGAACACAATTTTCAAATACTCCAGATTTGTTCTTGCTGATATTAATATCATTCTAAGTTTAGAATCCATTATTTGTGACTGAATTCTAAATTTGGCCCTATCTGTTGGTTCCTGTTACACAGATGAACTGAAATGCATCACTGAAACAAAATATAAGATGAAATTCAATAATGTATACATGCACATATGATTTTAGCTGGGGGGTTAGTTTTGCTAGAGAAGCATTTTTCATTACTTCAGAACTTCACCTCAAAGGATCTCAAAGGATTTGCTAGCAATGAATATTTTATTATCACAAGTCATTTAGAAATGGGTGAGTGTTGTTAGCACCATTTTGCAGTAGGAAGTTAAGGTACAGAGTGAAGTGGTTTACCCATGGTCATAAAATGAGTGGCAGAACCTGTGAGAGACCCAGGGAAACCTTGCAAAGTTGCTGGTAACTGTGCCAGGAGGAAATGTGGCAACTCCTAAAGACGATTTGCAACAGTGAGGATCCTATTTTAACCCCCCCTTTTGATGTGTATGAAGAACACTTTCTTTCTTTCAAGTTGTTGGATTTTGTTTACCATTTTTTAGAAATTCAAGGCCTATTTATACTGGAGGACACTAGAGAACTTCACAAGAGCCAGGAGAATGGAGATGCAGGAGCTCAGAGAGATTTGATGATTTTCAGTGAAGTCTTTCTAACTTGTTTTTGTTGCCTGGTTAATTCCTACTTTTTCACTGTGCAATTGCTTCACGTTGTTTCAGGAAATCTCTGTTCTTCTGGTTAGTGTGGAAGAAAGAAAGAAAGAAAGAGAACAAAATAAATTCAGGCAGACTACAGCTGGGATTTTGAAGGTTAAGAAATCAGGGGGGAAATGAGTGAAGGGAATCCAGCTTCATAAAGATAAGGAAAGGTGCTGAAAAAACCTACAAGCCCAGATGAAAGAAATGCTGTAGCGATCACAGAGTAGCTGAAATAACAGGTAATGCACATTCCCAGCCACACACCCAGACAGAAAAAAAAAAAAAGAAAAAAGCAGTGCCAAGTTTTTGCAAGGTGCAGCAGATACTCAAATACTTGGGAGTGTTTTTCATCCCTGGAATCAGAGATTTTAAACAGAGAACAAGCTCACGATAGAGCAACATCCCACTGGCGAGGTAAGTACAGCGACGGTTCCTCAGTGTCCCATTGCAGCACAAAAAAGGGTGGCAGCAAGGAGCGAAGAAACAACCAGAGAGTTAATAATGAGGTACTGGCAGCTTTGCCTGAGGTAGAGGGCAGACAGGGAGCGAGTGAAATGATGTGAAAGAACAGTTTAGCAATAGAGAAAAATTGGTGGCTACCATTTCATGAAATCTCAGTCAGCACTGAAAAACTCTCAGAGAGACTGAGTGCCTTAGATGTCAATGTCATAGATAGAAGATGCATTAAAATACAAAAGCAGCTTCCTTGAGCTGTATCTATAGATAGCAAGTGATCTTTCTTAAAGGATGTACCAGCAGGATTGCCTGCTGTAGGTGGAGAGATTTATACCCCTCACTGCTGGAGACTGAGTTTACAACAACATAAATATGGCCCTACCAAAGGTTTAACTTACCCAGGAAACTGTCTCCAATAGCAAATATGGAGTATGTTTGTAGAGAGGGTACTCAGGTGCAGTTGATGATACAACTGGTCCAATAGCTTGCTGACATTCTTTGCTCCCCAGTCCTTTTGCTCATCCTGTTTCCCTTATTCTGCCACTAAGTGGACATCCCACTGAGCCTGTCCAACCTGCTAAACCAGTGAATAGGTAAATGAGCTTTACCGCTCAGCTCCCTAAAATGCCTCAAATGTTTTCTTTTGTTGTACTGAGCTGAACTAGTTAATGGCTGGGCTCGACAGGCACCAAAGCCCATGCAGGAGAGGAAGCTCTATCACATATCTGTGGATATGAGGAGTTGGGAGGCAGGACCATGTTTGGCAGCACTGGTGAGCCAGTAGGTTGATTCAGCTCTGCAAAGCCTGGGAACAAGGTTTGTAACTCCTAAGCACAAAAATGGGGCAGTAATACACATCTCTGTGAAACTTACCTGACAGAGAGGCAAAGCCAGGGCTGCCGTCACAGAGCATCAGAGGTGAAAAACAGTGACACAACTGAAGTGAAAGGGTTCTTCCTCCAAGTGTATTAGGAGGTATTAAGGAACATGTTTTCTTTTTGTTTTACTCGCCTAGCAGTACTATGAAAAGCATCATGAGTGACAGTCACAATTTGTATCTTAACTCATGCTACTCAGAAGTGTATATATATATATATGTCTATATATATATACATACATGGCAGATACACTTTTGCTGGAGGGACATACATACATACGTTTATGTGTAGGTGAGTTTGTATACATAGGAATACACCTCTGTGATGTAGAAGCAAACCCACATACCCCTCCACCAGCACACACAAGCAGGTGCAGCACCTGGTGCATTCTAGCAAAGCGGAGAAAAGAAAAGCTTTTCCAAATTAGTTGCCCTCTGCCTCCTGCCGAGCTAGCCCATCCCATAGGCTGAAACAGGAGACAGCAGCACAGCACTGCACATCCTGATGGAGTCCTACTGGCTCAATTGGCTCAATTTTAGGAGACTGCTGCATCAGCAAGTCCCCTGCTGCATCCTCTGCACCCTTTGGGGAATTGGAAAATGCAGAGGTGAAGCAGAAGCTGGCAAGACAGTGCCAACTCAACAGGCTTCAAGTGGAGCCCAGCAGTTTTGGTTGCAGCAAGGCACGTTCCTAAATGCTGTCATTAGCCTCTAACTTGTCATTATTTGTTAGCATCCTGCCACAAGTGTGCACATGCTAACTTCCTCCCTCCTTCCACTCTGCCCACGCTTTGTTATGCCTGAATATTTGGTTACAGTGGTGGCTGCTGGGGTTCAGAACCTTAACTGTGGCCAAAATCCCTCTTAGTGGCTCTCAGTGCACACGCCCTGTTTTCCTCAAGGCTGTCAATAACGGGGACACTCAGGAGGGAGGAAAGTGGTTTGGGCTGACAGTCAGAGGGGGCAAGGCTGAGACACTGCTAATGAGCCAGGGTGGAGCAATAAAAGCAGCACACAGTGGGAGAGAGGAACAGAGACAGAGTCCTTGAATAGAAAGCAGCATGATAATGAGGCCTTAGTGCTTTGCTTTAACTGCGTATGCTGTGCAGCCTGCAGCCTGCTGTGCAGGAAGAAGGTAAAGGGGAGTTGAGTTATTTAACCAAACTAAATAACAAGGAAGTCTTGTCAGCACAAACAGCCTGCTTTCGCAGAACAATAGTCCCCTGTTGCTACATAAACACAGAGATCCAGGCTAGACTTGTATTTGATCTCCCCTGTGCCTGCTGTGGATTCAAACAACTCCATTACCACCGTGAAGGCAGGAGTTCTGCCAGTGTCATAGGGATGGGCCTTATCTGCTCAATCCTCAGGAGCTCCAGTGAGACAGAAACTCACTCTTTGCACCAAGGATACTGTAGAAAGAGCACTGGCCTCCAAATAGCTGGGCCTAGGTGATCAGAGAATAACAGTAGGCTACTGATTTATCCTGCCAAGCTCTGTGTCCATCAGCAGTGATCTTAGCAGGTAAGCCAGGAGATAACTCTTTGCCCCAGGCCTACCAGCTGTTGCAGCTAAATGTCTACCTATGGATCAGTCCATGGGTAGGAACATGTCTCAGTCAGTACAAGGCATCCAGCAAGCTGTGAAGGCAAAGAAAGGAGACCCAGTGGTAACAGTCAGCCTGGGGACCTTGTACTCTTGGGTTTGTGTCTGGCTCTGCCAACAGTTCAGCATTTGACCTTGGGCAAATTGCTTCCTTGCTCTGTGCACCACCTTCACCATCTGTGAAGCAGAATTAACACTACTGTTAGCCTCAAACTGAGGTCCCTGATACTGGTTTCCCCCAGTGTCAATGCAATTCTTTTGGGATCCTTTGTGGGAGAAGCAAACCATGAAGCCAGCAGTGACGTATATCAAAGTCCTGCCATGACATATAACAAAGACACATTAAAAAAAAACCATAAACAAGACAGCAAGCTCTTCGTACAACTGGGAGATGATGACTCCACAAAAACTCTGTCCCTCTCAGAGGACAAAAACTCTAAAGAAGCAGAGTGCCCTTGAGGATTCACCAGGGTGACTTGCTCCCACGCACAGATCCTCAAAGGATCCGTTACTGGTGAGAAATCCATTGTGGAGAAGGTTATGGGGAGGCAACGACTACCCATGGACAAGTTCCACAACTCACCTCTCTGCCAAGACTAGCTTCCAGACAGAGGTGTAGCTAAGAGGAGATGTGTAGTAATGACATGACTGGTCTTGAAAGTCAGAGGGAAGATATGGACCATCAATTCCAATTACCTTCACTGCAGGTGCTTAATCCCTCTTGCTGTTTGGCTATTCTTTGTTTAGTTTTTCAAATCGCTTCTCTCTGACTCCCAGTTGCAGGGGATGTTGATGTGTATTAGGTGTGTTGCTAGCAAAATGCTCTGTGTATGAAACTTACTCTAGTTCATTTAATTTGGGGATGGACAACTCCATCAGGTTTGTATCTGCTGCTTGCTTGGTGTGAAAAGTGGCTTGTCCTTTTCTCCTGCATGTTGCTTATTGTTTTTTTTCCCCCCTTAGAACAAGTTTTACCCACATTCCCCAATCCTTTTCCAGGTCAGTATATGTTTTATATTGAAGTAGCTCTTTAGCCGGGTCATTCTCCGTCATCCTGACAAACGCTCAGAGCTAGACATGGGCAAAGCTCAGAAATGTAGGAAAATAAGGGCTTTCCCTTCTCATTTATGTGTCATTTTGTCTTCTCACCTTCCTCATCCTTCTCTTTCCCCCCTCTCTCTTTAAAAAACCAACCAGTTGAACAGCAACAAACTTTAACCAAGCTTTGAGCCACAACATTGAGTTGTCACCCATGTGTGGACAGTGTTTAGTGAGGTTCAATCTCCCTGCTGACCTACTTCTAAAACACATTCCCATTCTAAGCTCTCTCCCACTTGTTCAGATTTGGATCAAAAGCATAAACAGATCTAAAATTTTGCAGAGACAGTGGAAAGGACAAGTGGAAAACTAAAAATTCAAACACTGCCAGAAGGTTTTTTTTCACTCTAGTCGAGCATCCTATCATCCACAGTGAAACACTTTGTTTTATCATGCTTTTGTCCTACCTCTCCAAGTCTTCCAATCACATAGTCCTGCATCTGAGGCAGACAGCATGAAAAGAGGCACATGGTAAGATGTTACTGTCTGCTTTATTCCAAAAGGGAAGAAGGTATGAAGGCAAAACAGGGTCTGGGTGTTTTTTCTGTCTCTGTGTTGCCCACTCCTGCCTCAGGTGCAGACAGCATGGTCCCAACATCCATATAAGATTTGGGCCTTGTCTGTGATCTTTTCATTCTGAAAAAGCACAGAGACCAGGCACATCCAGAAAGCAGGCTACAGCATTTGAAAGTGGTGTTTGCAACTAAATAAAAAATCAGGCAGCAAGTCCCTGTGTTCATTGAAAAAATCTTGGCCTACAGCTCCTCAGTATCTTTGTTTTACTGCCATATGAGGAGGATGCACTCAACTTGTGGATTGCTCAGAGACCTAAATTGCTAATGTCTGCTCAGAGCTTTGGGATAGAGTGTTATTAGGAACTCAGGTTGTTTTGCAAAAGAGCACCTGCTTGAACAAAGCACCTGCAGGTACTCCCATGAAAAGAACAGTAAATGCTGGGTGTTACACATGCTCCATTTAACTACTCTAACATTTTCAAATCAAGCTCTGCTCTTGGCAAGTTATTCAGGCTCAGGATGTAGTCACAATTGCCTATTTAAAAGGCAAATCCACAAATACAATTAAAGAAAAGTACCTAAACAAAAAAAAATTTTAAAAAAGGAAGGGGAGAGGTATAAATCAAGCTACCATTAAAATTAAATCCCAGAGAGTGATTTGTAAATAACATTCAAGTAGCTGAGAAAAGAAGTAAAGTAGACCATTGGGAACCTACTGTGGAAAAATAAATCCAATTAAACACCATTATCTTATGTATTGCAAATGAAACTTGTGCTTGGATATGAAATTAAAGTTGCTGAGGCTGTTTTGGATGTAGGGTTTTGAGGAGTTTTCCAATTTTAGGTGTTCCCTTTTTATAAGCAGAATTTTCAATGACAAATATTTTTGTCTGATGAAAAACCCAGGGCTCTTTGGTTTTATGATTATTTTTATTATATATCCTTAAATTCCACGGGCAGGCAGTGTTAATTTTTTTCACAGCCAGCCCTGTTTACAGCTGGTTTTGAATTAGGAGCCCATTAAGCTAAATGATAAAGCAAAATCTGCGAGTGAGCTAGGCCAGGATTCCCATTACAAATACACCTCCTAATCAACTTGCCAAGGCCATCCTGCACAGCTTTCGTTGATCCTTTAAAACACTTTCCCCTCCGTCTCTGAAGCTATTATATTTTTACTGCTCCCCAGTCTCCTGAGATCATCTTGAAGGACATCCTGGTGTGCCATCAATCCTGTGAGGAGTCTCCAGGAATTTGTGGTGCCAAATGCTGGTGTATCTCCAGTGACCCAGGACACGCCAAGAGGATTTTGCAGAGGGGGAAAGCAGAATTTAAATGCTCTGGGCGTTACTTGTTTTCTGAAAGCCCATACCAGCTTCTCCATTGTGGGCCTTCAGCACAGATGCTGGTGTTTTTCACATGTGCTTTTACTTTGCTGCTCACCTTCAAAGAGACCTTGGGCAAAATTTTGTTAGACCTTTTTCTTCCTATGAGTAGATGTTCTGAAATGTAGTCCTCAGCCCTCAATTAAGCCATTCCTCAATGACCAGAATCACAGCCTTCTTCCTCTTTCTCCCTCAATTTTCATTTCTGTTAATCCTCAGTAACACTTCCCTGCCCTGTGGGGTTTTGAACATTAATTTAAAAGGAAGGTGATTTGTGACGAAGAGTGCTGTAGTCCTGCTAAGCATTGCTATCATTAGCTAGCTGCTGTGGAAACGTCTTGCTTTCAGGCAGGCTGGAGACCCAGAAGCAGCCCATTCAACTAAACAAATGGGACTTGAATTTGATGAGACATCCTAAAATGCTGGTGGAGCCCAGCTGATTCAGCTCTCAATTGAGTTGTCCTTGATAAATTTTCCAGCCCTCCTGACTTTTCAGCCAGGCACTCAAAATGCCTTGAAATGTCTTCTGGGATGATGCCGCATCATCACATCCTTCTGTCTGCATTGTAATATCATGTTATAATGGGCTGACACAAGACCTGGCTGCCACAAAGCAGGGGCCTTACTGCATCATCAGGTGCCTTTTCAAAAGGATTTTTCTTCTGGAAAAAGAGAATTTGTTCATTCCACACCACATCATCCAATGAAAGGGCAAGTGTGGCCACTGTTGAACCCCAAAGGACCTGTCACTATTCTGGCACTAGCTCCATCTTTGTCCTTCATTGTCCCTTGTCCTCAGCCCTTTGAACATGAACTCCTTCCCTTTGATTAGCACCTAGTGTCCAGATCACAATGGCTTAGCCAGACTGATGGGCTTCAAAACCTGTGAGTCTTCCTCACAGGAGTTTTGTGATGAGGGCTTGCCAAAGGCTAAGTAGGGGCTTTCTCAGTGTGGTTAGCTTGGTGCCCTCAGAGCTATGCAAGGGGGATGTGGTGTTTCAGAAAGCAGCACATCCAGAGCTGCCCACAGGGCAACAAGTGTGTCAGCCTTTGGGGCCTGATCAGACAAAGTCATGGCCATCAATAGGTTGACACAAGATTTATAGCAGTAGTGTGTTAGCAATTAGCAGAGTGGGAGGGAAAAGGAGGATGAGTCCTGCCTTTCTGCCAAAATGTGCACTGACCGGAGAATGACCCTGTGTGACTGTAGATCGTAGAGCCTCCATTTAGCTGTAGCCTGTGTAGCCTGTACTGTCACTAATGCCTTCATCAGGTGGGTGGGAGCTGGGGGAAGGGAGAAAAGAGATGTTCGTTTGGGTCTGATGGCCAGAGTGGGAAACAGAGAGCAGCTTTCTTTCTAACACCCTCAGTCCTCTTTCTTCTCTCTGGGTGTCCTAGCTGTGCCGAAGAGAGCTCCTCTGTTCCAGTGGGCACCTCCCACCCATCTCTGCTCCCCTTTCGCTTTCTGTAGTGCATGGCCCTGCCAGTTCTGCTGAGCCGCCTGCTCTCGTGTCAGCAGGGTCTGCTTTGGCAAAAGGGTGGACATCTGAGTCCATCGAAGCTAAGGAGAGAAGCAAGGGGGACTACAGCAGAGACTACAGGCTGTAAAGGGTTAACATTTTATGGAGGTTTGCTGACTAGGCAGTCAGCCCTGTCAGTATGATGTGACCAGCTAAAAGACCCATCCACCTCTGGAGTCCTCTTCTGAGGCCTGAGGGTCCTTTCTCATTTGGGCTCCAGAAAAGGGTCAGTGAAAATCCAGGCCTTCAGGCCTTCGAAACAAACTGGTTGGCAGAGCTAGGGAAGCCATAGTATAGACAGACCAAAATAGACAACCTTGTCTTTTTTGTCATCCCAACAGAGAAAAAATAATGACCAGAAAAAAATAATGGCCATAGGGACCAAGCACATGAGGGCGTATTTGGAACCATGTCAAGTCTGGTATTTCCGTAAATCCTAAGGCCTTGGAGGTCATAGTTCAGCTGTACTGGTCACTCCACAGTGGTGCGTGGCTGATTACTCAGGGCATGCCTCACTTCCCTGAAAGCTGCCTGAGCCCTGGGCACTGGCAGCTGATCACACCCGTGGCCCTGGTGGGAAGCACAACCCACGGCTCTTCTTGCTTCCCATGGGTGGTATCCACCCAGATTTTCCAAAGAGCTCAGTGTCCATTTGGTGAGTGCAGAAGGGATTGGCCCTGCAGGGTAGATGCTGAGACAGACCAAGTTCCTCTTGCTGCTCAGGGTCAGTGCCAGTCCCTGCCAAGGCTGCAGGCCCTGAGGACTGGGACTGAACTGGGTGCCAAGCCTGTGGGGCCTTCAGGCCAGGGGAACAGGGAGGACAAGGCAGGGTCAGGGCAGACAGCCAACACCACAGTAATTGCTTCTTGCTATTTCATAGGTATGAGGCATGGGATGGCACTGTATCTTATTTTGGCTGTGTGGTTTAAAGTGAGTCATACCAAAGTCAGAGGTGATGATACTGTCTTCCAAAAGGAGGTAGTATGGATGTAGACAAAAACAGCATCTTAGGGAAAAGAGACGTGCCAAGAATTGATGCCAAGCTACCAGCATTTCTAGGTGGGTTTTGCTGAATAGCAACAGACAGCTTCTGTTTGTTGAGATTGCTTAAAAAAATTAAATCCAATCTGCTTTTTCCTACCCCTCAAAAAAAAAAAAAAAAAGGGGAAAAAAAAAAAAAAATTTTTTTTTAAAAAAAAAAAAAAAAAAAAAGGCAGAAAAAACAAAAAAAAAAAAAAAAAAAGGTGTAGAGAAAAGAAACTATCTTTCTTAAAGAAAAAACAGAGACACAGGGGAAAAGAAAGAGAAATGGCTTTACTGCCTGATCTGTTTCTGTACTTTTTGTTCATTATTTTAATTTAGATTGATTTATTCCAAAATGAGCCTTGGGTTGTATATATTTGCATAGTACAGTGCTGTGGATGATCCAGTGAGTGAAGAAGATCAGCAGCAGAGAGTGGGAACAGAGACTGGAAGTCCCAAAAAGATATTCCTCCAAGCTGAGCCCTTGCAGTGGATAAGGAAGACTTTTCAAGGTCTGTGCAGTCACCAGTGTGGCTTTGCATGCATGCAGAACAGCCCAACAGAACAGAGGTCAGGGCACAGCAGTCAGGTGGGAGAGTGGAGCTTGGGTGGATCCACTGGGGGAGAAAACACATAACTGCACTCCAAAGTTTAGAAACAAACCCATGGAAGAGTGACTGCCATGGAAAACCAGTTGTCTGATAGGCACAGTGATAGTATTAGTGTAATAGCATGGACAGAGTACCCTGCAGAACAAAGCTGGGGCAAGCTTTAACACTCCTGAGCCAGATATCCCCAGCTCAGAGGACACTCATAGCCTGATACCATCTCTATGTTAGACAAGCTTCTGAATTCATCAACTGAACCTTCCTCCTTTAGAGACATTGAAGACAACCTGTCCTCACTGCACAGCAGGTGTACTTACATCCTTGCTCTCTCCCTCTTGTTCTCCTTATTTCTTGTGTTGATTGGCTGACTGGAACTGCAGAGGGCAGCAAGGAGGAGGATGAAGAACTGCCATTGTTGTCTTGATTTAATCCTTACACGCACACAAAAACTCCTTCAACTCCCATGAGAAAATGACCAAAGAATAATTTCTAGCTTCCTCCTCCTCCTCTTTGCCCTTCCATTTCCAGTGTAAACCACTCAAGAATTTGCCTAACAAGCTGGCCTCCCCTCTGGTTATTGTCCCAAGTGAACAGTCTCTCCATTCACTAACCCATGACGGTAAGTTGGTTTGAGAAGCAGCAGGTTTATCTTCCCAGCTCAGGCAGTGCACTGGGCCCGCTTGAGAACCAGTTGCCATTCAGTGTCTGCTCTGCTGTTGATAAAGCACATTACACATGGCTGGGCTTGCATGATTAATACAGCTGTCTAAGCGCTCTCTCTAAAAACAAAAACAACCAGAAAGGAGAAGGGAGGTGTGGGATTTGGGAGGGAGGGAGCATGTGCATGGGGAAAAACCCAGCCATTCCAAAGAATTCAGGCTTGCAGAAAAAGCAGAGCACTCCTGGAAGGCCTTCCCTCCCATGGGTGAGCAGGTCTGTCAGCAGAGCTCCCCTGCAAAAGGGAGAGGCCTCGTGGCAAGGTGAGCAAGGAGCAATGCGCGTGGTCCTTCCCCAGCATCACCTGCGTGTCCCTCTGCAGCCTGGGGAGTGGATGCATGAGTGGGAGCATGGGATCAGGCCCTGGAGAAGGACATGCTCTGACCATCACGGCTTCAGTGGGGTCTGGTCAGGCAGCCCCTATGGTAGGTGTTGCAGGTACACAGGCACACTGACACGTGGTGACACTGTCCAGCCACGTCCCCATATGCACCCTGTGCTCAGAGGCACAGCCCACAAGCACTGAGCAATCTTCAGGCACCCAAGAACATCTAATGAGGAACAGGAATAGCTTCCTACATCTTTCCCATTGCTCCAGCTCATCCGGCTAAAGGCCTGCTCAGCAGCCTGTGTAAGCTGTATTAACTTTCCCTTTTTAATAATGGTCTGGGAATGGGCTGTGGGAAGCCACAATGGCTTTCTGCTCTGGCTTTTCCCAGGCCTGGGCCAGGTATTAAAGCCACCCTGTTGTGATGTTAAGGTGACCAGGAGTCTCACTCTGGAATTGCACACATACAGACACTCCCATATTTTGATGACAACTACAGGGAACACAAGGTAATATTTACTTGGACCCCACACTTTAGAGACATACACCAGCACATGGGCCCAGCTTGACTGTCATGACTTCTCTATTCACTGAAATACTGAGAGTGATATCCCTAAGAAGACCTCAAGGACAGGCTGGGAGGACACTTCTCTGCAGATACTAGAGAAAGATAGGGAGGCCAGAGGCTGCAGTAGGACTGGATTTCAGTCCCAGAGTAACCTCAAGCACCCTGGTCGCTCTCCACCCCAATTTAGTTATTTTTCTGCTCCAGTCACCCTTACGTATGTCCCCTGCCTCTTCATTTCTGGCCACAGCCACTCAAATCTTTCCCATGCCATATATCCAGTAAAGCTTGTAGAAAAACATAGCAGGGATGAAGTGAGTAAACAGACAGACATGAAACTAATGAAAATATTAATTTTTCAAGAGGTTCCAGAGCCTCCAATTAGCAAACCTGCTTCCTAGGGCTACGTGTGCTCTGGGTGAGGGGACCTATACTGTTTGTCCTCTACTGAGACACTGGGTTATGTGCTGGCATCACCTTTGGTCTGTGGTGCCCTATACATGTGCTTCAGGGATGAGCAGGAAAGGGATTGTTTATCCTAGAAAAGCAAAAAGCAGAAAAAGCTCGGATCTTCCCAAAAAGTCTGTGGTATGTGTTTGGGTTTTTTGTGGTGGGGGATTTTGGGGTGGTTTTTTTTTTCTTTTGGGACAGTTGGTTGGGGGTTTTGCTTGTTTGTTGTTTTGTTTGGTTGGTTTTGATTTTCATTTTTTGGGTTAGTTTTTATTTGGTTGGTTGGTTGGGTGGGGTTTTTTGATGCTTTGCTTGTAGAATGAGAGTCTAATGTGTGATTTGAAGTCAACTCAGTTTTAAGTATCTGATTTTGTATCAGTTGCTGGGGAAGGTGGGGTTTGGGAGGGGTGTTGATTTTTTTTAAATAAACCTTCGGTTGCTAGGGAAATGAAAAGGGTGGGAGAACAATTTCTTCAGCTATGAAGAAACATTGAAACTTTTTATGTACACAGGACAGATCTGATGATGAAAGATCTGTGTCACCTTGAAACAAAGGTGGTCTTCTAGCCACCACCAACCTCACTGGTGAGGATAGCAACTCAGTTTTAGATTAGGATTACTCTAAACCAGTTCCAGGATAAATGGTGTAAGCAGACAGCTCTTCAACACCACCACGTTCTCAGAAAGACACTGAAAAATACAATTTCAGGGATATTCTTCAGACCTTAGGGAAGGATGGGTGAGCTGCATTACAGAATGAATCTTCATTCCTTTAAGACATGAGGTATGACAGATGAGTGCTTAGTACACCATGAATGAGCTCCAAAACATGGGGAAGAACTGTTCAGTGCTAAAAAAGCGTGAGCAAATTCTGAAATACATTAAACCAAGTGCAAAGATTGATAAACACCAGAGACATTTCCTTAATCTTGTTGCAGAGTTGCTGGAGGGCATCGTCCCCAGCTTACACAGTGGTGCTCGCACCTCTACGAAAGCCAGCCTATTGCTACTGCAGTCACAGTCAAGTTTTAATTACAGGAGCAGAACTGGTAGTGACAATGGGGAATGAGCAGGCAATGAGCAAAATAGCTTCAGCACTGAGAACAGGGAAGAAAAAAAAGTGTCTTCTTCTAAGAGGAGGGGGGAGGAACAGGAAAGAAGTAAGAAAAAAAGCCCCAAATGAACCCTAGTAAGTAGAAGCTGGTAATCCCTAAAGCCTCAGAGTAGAGTGCAAAGCCCTGGAAGAAAGAAATTAATAACTTTCAAAGTATGACCTTGAAAATGGAATTAACAGTATTCCTCCCTTTTAAGCCTTCATGATAATAAAGATTTCATCTTCTGAAGCCCCGGCAAGAGAGTCAACAGACTAGGCAAAATTGCTTCCTGCAGAGCAGCTGGCAAGTGTAAACCCTAAGACCCCTAGAGGCCCCAAGGAGTGAGATGATAGAGACACCTGCATGGTGCACATCCCTTTCCCTTGTGCCTTCTGCTTTAGAGGTGGGTTTTTTCCTTCCCCCCCTCATTTTTGGTCTTATTTTTTGTTCAAGAGGCAGAACTGCAGCCTTCACTGTAAGTACAGTCAGCCTGTCAACAACATGGAGCCCAGTGCTGCTCAGAGTGGACAGCACCTGGAAAAACAGCAGGCTTGGTTTATCATCACTCCTTCCTTCCCATCATAGACAAGTTCTCCTAGCCCATCCCATGCTGCTTTCTGGCTTCTCTTCCATTCCGAAACTCATGGGGACCAATTACCCTCTAACACCAGATTTTACCTTGCAGTCTCTGGCAGGATCCCAAGGGCAGATTCCCCAAAGCAAATCAAGAGCCAGGAGCTGTCAGATGGCCTTTGAACCTTCTCTTGGGCTCTCTTCCATCAGCAAACTGCAGATATGTCAAGCTCTAGAGTCTTGTTAATGTAAATAAGAGAAAAACTGGCAATCTCTACTCTTGACTTCATTTTGGTTTACTCAGATGATGAGATTGGCAAATGTGGATGTGAAACATGTAGATGGTGGATGATTTTTTTTTTCCCCTCAGGAACGTGTGTGCTCTCTGCTTGCATCTCAAATGATCCTTTTTAAAGGTCTGTGTTGGGAATCTCAAAACAATGGCTTCCGTTTCCGCTGGTGATGATCACGGTGCACACATTTGGAGGCATACCTCTGGTGAACTTGTGGCTTTACTTACACATTTGCCCCTTGAGCAAGGCTTATGTGTCATGGCACAGTCTCCATCCACCTCTCTAATGGGCCCCTTCAAGGGTGCTGTTGGTGGTATAAAAAGGAGCTAGAGGGAGTGAAGAGACAGAAGTGGAACTATCTGTGTGGAGAAAGTAGAATGAGAGGATGGCTTGGGTTGGAAGGGAACTTAAAGACCATCTAGTTTCAAATCCCCTGCTATGGGCAGGACACCTTCCACTAAACCAGGATGCTCCAATCCCATCCAATCTGGCATCGAACATTTCCAGGGATGGGATATCCACGGTTTCTGTGAATGCCCCACTACTCTCATAGTGAAGCATTTCTTCCTTATATACAGTCTAAATCTACCCTCTTTCAATGTAAAACCATTACCCCTTGTCCTATCACTACACACCCTTACAAAAAGCCCTTCTCCCGCTCTTGTCAGCCCCTTTTAGGTACTGGAAGACCATGATGAGGTCTCATTGAGTCTTCTCTTCTCAAAGCTGAACAACTCTGACTCTCTCAGCCTGTCTTCATAGGAGAGGTGCTCCATCCCTCTGAGAATCATGGCCCTTCTCTGGCCTCACAGCAACAGGTCCATTTTCATGCTGGGGGCCCATCATAAGAATAAATGGAATAAGTGGAGTGGGTTACAAACTTCACGAGCACCCCCTGCACCCTCGGTTTCTGCTGCCGTAGTGGGTAGATGTTCTGCTTTTTATGTGTCTTCCAAAGAGGTTTTGCCGAGGATGCAAATGTAGTGGTTGTGGAAAGATGCAGGCCGATGGGGACCAGATTCCGTGCCACATCCATGTGGCCGTCCGTGGCTGGCTCAGCGGCGGCGGCTCGGAGCGCGCAGAGCTGGCCCCCTTCCCTCAGCGTGGTGCCGGGGGGCTCTGCCGTGCGGGACCGCGGGTTTTCCCGGGCAGGTGTGCAGAGCCGCCAGCCCCGCTGTTATTCCCAGCGTTTCCCGTGCCGTTCCCAGCCCGGAGGCCGCCTGACCCGGCAGGCGGGTTTGGTGTCCTTCGGCTGCCACCTCGCGGGGAAGGAGCGGCGCTTCGGCGGCGGTGCCCGGGCGGAGACAGAGGGACGGCGGGACCGCAGCGAGCCCCGGCCAAGGCAGGGTGACAGGCACGACGTATACGAGCGCTGTTCCCCTGCGTGAGGCCACAGCCCTGGCAGCACACCTTCGCTTGCTGCTGCTTGGGCCCTTTTTCGCACCTGCTTGTTGGCGTCTGAGCCTCACCGGGCACCACATCCATACCTAAACAGCTCTGCTGGAAACCCCACTTTTCCCCCTGCCGTTCTGAGCCCGGGCTGGTACCGGCTGCCTGCCTTTGCAATCCTGGTACTAATACCCTCTTCACATAAGCACCATCACTCCCCTCATCCCTGCTTTCCTGTGCCTGATCAGGACCTAATTTCCTCTCTTTATCTCCCCTTTTCCCAGGATCTGTTCTCACTACTTACCTAACCTTCATGCTTACGTAACATCCTCCATTTCCCCATCCTCACCCTGGCTGACATCTCCTCCCCTTGCCCTCTTCCATGTCGTGAGCTGAGCATTCCCATATTGCCATTTCAGTTGAAGATCTTCCCTGGTATTGTTTCCTGTGCTGTAGCCCAGCATTGGTACAAGCGCAAGGCTCATCCTGTCACCTCAGTCCACATTACCCCCTTGTTATATCTCTCATCACAGCAGCCTGTTCCCAGGCCTCTGCCCAGATGCACTCACATATTTTTCACCTCCCCATGCAGCTCCCAACCCCCAGTGGGCGCTGTAGGCTGTAAGAGGCCAACACAAGCCATGAGGTAGGGCCTGTGCAGGACTAGCCTTCCAACCTCGGACACTGCTGCAGCAGCTGGGTGTGTTGCAAGTTTTCATGACAAAAAGACTCATCTCTCCCTTTCCTGGGAAGATCTGAACACTCCGCAGCTAATTCTTCCCGCACTGAGCAGTTTCCTTAGCCTGGCTCTCCAGTAGTCAGCAGAGGAGGCTGCAGAGCAAGGAGTGACTGAGACAGTTTTAATCTAGCTCGTTCACGTAGCAATTAATAGCAGGCGGCGTGCCAGGCCACCTGTTAATGCCAAGGTCCTAAAGTCACAGGAGAACATAGGACCCAAATTTAATGTGGGGCCACAATGTAATTGCTGGCAGCTAACTGCTGCTGTGCTTCTTAAAGAGCTGAGGGAGGCTGTGGATATGGAAGTCTCCAGGCAGTCCAGAAGTGAGCAGACAAGTTCATGGAAGAAGAACTTAATCGCAGAGGAGTGCAGCTTCTGCTGGCTCATAATGACTCTGAAGCAGCTGAGGTAGGCCAGTATGATGCACGCTAGCCTTGCGCTGCTGGCTGGCCCCCACCTAGCACCCACAGAGGACAGGACTGAAGGTTAGACAAGACCCTTGGACTGACCCAGGAAGGGTCTTTCCTCAGGCTATTTTTTGAGAAAGAGAGCAGCTCTCAGTTTTGCAATCTGGCTGTGGTTTGCTCTGAATGGAAGCAGCACCTTGCTTTTCCCATCTTCCTCTGCCATCTAATCCAAGTCCCCCCATCCTGCTCGCTGTGTCTTTTTTCCTTACACTCTTCATGGCAGTAGGAGGAGTTCTTGAACCATCACACACACAAGCATTACAGCTATACCATGCCAAGTGTGGTACAGTAGCACACATCCCCATGTCCTCTCCAGTGAAACCTTGGCTAGGCTGGCTTGCAGCCCTCTGCACTTGAGAGGATGCAGTAACTCTTCTGCCTCATGCTGCTTGGAAGGGTTTGCCTGCAGGAGCGTTAGGCACTAGGTGAAATTCCTGATGCCCCAAACTGAAGAGTCTTGCCACTCCTTCTGCACCTTCACTCACAGGTGTGTGGAAGTTCTCCCAGAAGCATTAGGGAGGACTCCTGGAGCCTCTCTGTGCCAGGCTGTTATTCCAGGCTGTTGCACACAGGCAGGTGGGCAGTGAGGTCACCATGGCCTGGCTCTGCTTTCCCATCGCTAAATTTAAGGATGCAGCTAGGGTTACACTATCTTGGGGAGAGGGGTGGGATGGGGGCTGCACATGGTCCCCTTCAGCCATGTGAGAACTACAACTCTCTAAATCTTGGCCAAGGCCACCTTGTGGTGTGGCACCAATGGGGATCACCCAGACTGAACGTGTGGCACCGATAAAGCCTTGGAAACACAGGATGCAGTGTCCCATGAGGCTCTTGCAGCACAATTAGGCACCGTGGCAGGGCTCCACCTGCCTCTGCACCAGGTGTCCAAATGCCTCACATTTGGAGTAAGGAAGAGCAGTGCAGTTGTTCTGCCCTTGACGGTTTTCAGTCTGCTCCTTCTTGATTTGTTTAATCGGATCTGACTCGGTCAGCATTTGGGGTCTGGGGTCCCTTAGGGGTTTAGCTGTGAAATGCTGCCAGATATTCATATTAGCTCATCAGCATCGGAAAACCAATTTCCTCCCCTTCCAAGCTGCTGCGTGGTCACGGACTTGGCAGGGCTGCTCAATTGCCGGGGCAGGGTGAGGGGATGAACAGCCCGGGATACTATAGCAAATTCCCAGAGCACAGGCTCAAGGTTACCGAAGTGGGAGACCGCAGGGACAGCCCCGCAGCTCCCGGTGCCGGCGGAGAGGCAGCAGGGGTGGGCAGCCGGAGGTCTTTCGGGGGAGGCTTTTGGGGGTCTTCATCGGGCGGGGGCGGCTCCGCGCGGCGACCGCCAGAGGGCGGCGGAGACCGCGGGCTCGCCCGCTGCTGCCGCGGGACCGGGATGGCGAGCGGATGGATGTGCGGGATGGCGAGGGGATGTGCGGGGTGGCCAGGGGATGTGACATGGGGGCTGCGGGACCGGGATGGCGAGGGGATGTGCGGGATGGCCAGGGGATGTGACATGGGGGCTGCAGGAACGGGATGGGGAGGGGATGGCGAGGGCGCTACAGGGCGGTGGGTTTGCTAGGGATCTGTGGGCTGGGAGCGGCAGGGATGGGGGATTGCGGGGGGTCTGTGCGCTCGGAGGCTCGGGGGCTGCGGTGTGCGTGTGCACACGTGGGAGAGCTGTGCACACGTGGGGGAGCTGTGCCCACGCGTGCCTGTCCACATGTGCACGTCCCGCCGTGCAGCGGGGTGGGCACACTAGGGCAGGGCAGTGTGCAGCTGTGGGGTGTGCACTCAGGTGTGCGGGTTCTGCAGCACGCCGTGGCCGCTGTGGGGGCTGGCACTGTCCCCCCAGCGTAGGTGCTCGCCCGTGGCCGTGTGGGTGCCTCGGTGCCCAGGGCAGTGGCGTGCAAAGCCCACAGCAGCAGCTGCTCGTGCACACACATGGAGAAGTCATCACGCAAACATGGGTTGGCACGGCCTGAGGTGTGGCTGAGAAGGGAGGGTGACAGTGATAGAATTAATTGAAAAGGCATGCTATTTCCTGCAGAAAATCTCGCTCAAAGACAAGCATTTTATTTTCTTCCAGCATTTTCACTCTCTTTCTTATTACACTTGAGCAGCTGTTGTCCCCCAAAACATCATTTTGTGTTAGAATTTTATAACCTTCCCACATTTTTACAGTACTTGTGACAGTAAGTGTTGCACCCATGGCATGTACTCTAGCTAGCTGTGCTGTAAAATCCAGAGGTTCCATGTGGCTCCCAGGGTTATGTGCAGAGGTCCACACTGGATCCCAGTCCTCCCAGTCAGCCTAACCCTGCCCAACATTTGCACAGCCTGCTGGTGAGAACAGCTGCTGGTGTTAGCCTGTGATATGGCACAGAAGATGATCAGGACTGTACATGGAGAGGTTTCTGCAGCCAGCTCCACCATCTGACTGGGACACACAGGGGACCATGTATCATTTTTCATCTCTGGAGATGGGAGTTTCGGCCTTTCAGATGCCCTCAAACTTAGACACACAAGCTCAAGCAGAACAGAAGCTGGTGTGACCCTCTCCCAAGTCCTCCATCACACCACATTCCTTTGGTGTCCTCTCTTATACCTAGATATTGCAGACACTCATCTCTTCACCACACCACACCATACCATGCCTCTGCCCGCAGTCTCCATCAAGCTCCCAAACTCTGATCCCTGCATTTAGATGCATGAAGTAACCAGCCAAGGCCAAATGTCCCCTTGCCTCTGCTGTGCTGGGTGTGCAGTGCCTGCCACCATTGGTGCAAATGCCCTTGCTCTGGTTGCATGGACTCCCTAGAAAAGTGGCAAAGAGGAGGAATGGTTGTTACGAGTATGTTATGTCCATGTCCATGTCCATGTCCATGTCTATGTAGTTGTTTCGACAAATAGTATTTAAGCCAGATAGTTAAAATGCGGTGGCTGAAATTTTGTTTACTGCCTGGTGTGCTCTTGTTTATTTGCTGGGCCAGAGGAGTTATGTTTTGTGCCAAAAAGGGATGCAAATGGTCCCAAACTGCCTCCCCACCATTATTTGACTGACAGATGCTTTTTCTGAAACAGGTGAGGTAGGAGTCGTAGCTGAACTGAAATTTTTTCCCATGTCCATGGGAGGAAATAAAATGAGTAAAAAACCCAGTGTTGTAGGATTTTTGTGACAAGCCACAAAAAATGCACATGGACTAGATGAAAAAATAAGCCATGGATGGAACATAAATTTTCCACACAGCACATCCTTACTTAATAATGAAAGAATAGAACTGGGGTAGAACTAGCTACTCTAGTCAGCTACCTTAGGAATAAATCAGACAAATGAAAGTGCAACAGAATTTGAGGCACTCTCAAGACATCCCTCTTGGATTTGCTGCCTTTTACTCTCCAGTTTGAGTTTAATATTGACTGTGCTGCTGAGCAATCCTGTGGCACCTGTGCTCCACCCAAGAGAGTGGGGCTCTTCACCTCTGCAGATTGTGAGGGAGCAGCTGTACTTCAGTCTTACAGAGCTCTCCTGAACAGGTCCTGGTTTTCTTTGGGGTTTTTTTTTTGGCTCTCCTCTGCCATCAGAAACAGCTTTTCTTGGTAGTAAGCATGACTTCTTTCTTCCATAGCAGGATCAGTTCCAACAAAAATCCTCATCTCCATCTCCACACTCCAGCATCTTACATGCACAAATATATATATATATATATATATAAATGTACACGTACATGTGTGTGCATGCATACATATATGAGCACTTTATGTGCACATGTACATGGTGAGCCTGCATTTACAGACCCACAGCCATGTACAGCTCCCTGACCAATTATAAAGAAAAGGCTGCCGAGGCTTGGGATTGCAGGGTGAATTTAAAACAGCATCTCTGCTGTTAAAGCCATCCAGAAAAGGGAACCTATAAATGAGAGGATGAATGAGAAGATGTCAGGAGTGTTAACGCTTAATATTCCCGGAGCGAGGCTGCGTTATTTGTTGCTGCAGCAGCGCGCTCCTCCCTGCCCCCTCTGACGGAGCCTGCAGATGCGCACGCACACACGTGCAGCTTCATTTCCCACCCTCATGAAAAATCAACCTCCCCGGCATACCCTGCTCCCTCACCCCATAGGTGCCATGTCACAGGGCTGTAAGGGCAACAGTGTAGTCTTCCTCCACTCCCATTCAGAAACAAATAATTACAGTGCAGCCCTGGGAGGGAGGGGAGGTGTCTGCTGGGTGGACTTGATCGGACCACTGTGATGAATCAGCTCCTGTGGAGCTGGTGTCTGCCTGCAGACAGGTACTGGCCACTGTGCAGACTTACAACAAGTCCTGGCATCTCAGGGCCGCTACTGGGAAGGTGGTGGAGCAGGCAGGTGTGGGGGTGGTGACCAGGGGCTGCATCTGCAAGGGTGTGAACCATATCCCTGCGCTGGAAGGCCAGCAGCTCCCACCTGGAGGCACAGCAAGGGTTGGAATGTGGTCAGCAGCCAGGGTTGAGCCTTCCCGCTTGATCCAGGCCCTGTTCCTCCAGCGCGGGTGCTGTTTAGGGAGAGCCACATGCCATTGGATTGTTGGGCTGAGGGAAGGAGGATGCTGATGAGCTGGCAGGCAGCAGCCTGTAGCTGGGCTGGAGCGAGCCTCACCAAGGTGGGAAGGCGGCTTTGCTCTGCAGCCCAAACCCACCACAGCAGGAGCAGCCAGGGACGGAAGCGCTGTGTTCCTGTGTCACCCTATCTCACCCAGCCTCATGTAATCTTGTCTTCTTTTCTCTCCCTTCTCACACCCTGCAGGACCCGGCACAGGGAGAGTAGACAACGGCTCCATGACTTTGGCCGTTCCACTGTGGCTTCTGGCAGCGTCCCTGCTCTGCCTACTCAGCAAATGTTAATACAAATCAGAATTAAAATAATAATATTAATAATAATTAAAAAAACAACACGACAACAACAACAACAACACACAAAACAAAACGCGTTAAACAGGAGACAGAGCGAAGAAAGGGGAGAGAGAAAAAAGAGGGGGGGAAAGAGAGAGACGACTGTTTCTTTCACAACTTTTGTGTGTTCAGGAGCGAAGAGGGGGGAGAGGAAAAATTACAGCAAAGAAGACTGAGCAACATTTAATCCAAAACCTGAAAAGCAAAAGCCGGCTGTCAAGTCATCGACTGCCTAGGAGGCAACACGAAGCGAGGGAGAGAATGGGGCACCAGCAAGGATCCCGTCGCCGGAGGATGCTGCAATGTAAACAATCCAACAAAACCCACAAAGCCAATCAAAAAGAAGATCCCTTTTCTTTTCTCTCCTCCTTCCTCTTTTCCATACTCCCTCACTTTCCTTCCTTCCTCCTCTTTCTTTCTTTTGCAGAAAGAGGTCTTTGCTTCGGTGTCTATAGCCATTTAACTTTTTGGATGCCCTGGGTCATTTTTGTGAGCTAATGCTCAGCCAGTTCATACTTTTAAAAACAAATTAAAAAAAAAAAAAAAAAAAAAAAAAAAA
>WAAE01017693.1:213608-235793 GCA_013400495.1 Nicator chloris | reverse complement strand
GAAAAAAAAAAAGCCACAAACCAGAGCAAGTCACCTGAAGCTCTCTGCACACTGGTGTCCTGTGAAGAACCCATTCCTCTCTTCATTTCACCCTGCCCTCATGTGCACCCAGCCCTTGCTAAACACCTTCTTTCCTGTCCCCTCCTTCATGCAGCATCCCCCCACAGGCCTGAACTAAAGCTGTGTCAACTCTACTGAAAGCCTACTTTTCTTTTTTCTTTTAAAATCCTCTTCCTCCCCCCACCTCAATTCAACCAGGTGTCTTTCTCTTTCTCCTGTGTATGCCTGTGTGCGTGCGTGCATGCATGTGTGGCTCTTGTTCCATCTTCACTCTCTCTTTCTCTTGCTCTCTCTAAGCATGCAAAATGAACAGTCCATGTGTACATATGCTCATCCTGTTGTAGATAATGTCCTGCCTTGTAAGTGTCAGACAAGATGCAGAGAGATCACTTAGACAGAGAAGAGGAGTGAGGAGAGAGAGGCAGATGCAACGCAGGTTCACATTGCGTCCCCTCTCCAGTGTCTTCACTGGTTTTTTGTCTCCTGGCCACCTCGCTTGCAAGAGTCAGTCTGCACCCTTGTCTAGGCTTTTTTTCCTCTCCCACCTCCAACCTGTTTGGCTGTCAGCCTCCAAGTACCAGCATAGCAGCCCATGCTATGCATGAGTGCTTGCACACACGCATGGGGGTGTGCACTCATGTGCAATTGTTCAAGCAAGCAGAAGAAACCAGGACTGGCCTACAACACTATGGACTGAAGAGTGCAGCCACCATTCCTCCTGGGGATGGGAGGCTGGGCCGGTGGGATGTGAGTGATGAGACCTTGGACGACACCAAGCAGCCATTCCTTTTAGGTATAGTGGGCATAGGAACGATACCTCAACATGAAAACCACAATCTGGTCATTCCTAACCATTTTGGTAGACATGCAAAAATAGAGCCAATATCCTTTTTTGTTGCTTTGTTGTTTTTGTTCTTACTGTCCTCCCTGGTATAAAAGGAAATGTAGGCTGTGTAAGGGTGAGTGTGTGTGTGCATGTGTGTGTGCTGTACACCACTGCTATTACAAAACTCACTGCAAATTCCACATTTGAAAGAAATTGGGTCAGAAAATGTCCAGGACCTGTGAATGTAAGAAATAAAACACATATCAGGTCCAAAATCCTGGGCTTACAAAGAAGCAGATTAACATGATGCAGCAAAGAAGTGAGCAGCACAATTTCCCCTGCTCTTCTCTTATCTCAAGGGTGCTGCTGGTCTTGCTGGAGAGTGCCCCACACTTCCCATGGCAGAATCACATGCAGAGGTGCCAACAAGAGGGGCTTTAGTGGTTCCCGGGTGAGGAGGTGAGAAAAAGCTGTGAGAAACAGGACTGAGAAAATGCTGGGTGGTGGCTGGAATTTGCCACACCAGCACAAGGTCTGCTGCAGGAGCCAGAGTGAGCAGGGGCTGCAGTGCTTGTGTGTGGGTTGGGGCAGAGGGGAGAAGACCCCTGGCCCATCACGAGCCATAGTACCCACCAGCAGCAAAGATGATAAAACACAGGGTTCATCAGGCAGGGGTTTTTTGGAGAGAGGGATGTACAGGAGACAGCTTGATTTAGCCCACTGACGTCGAGTGACCATCCCAGGACAGCACAGTGTTTGACAGCCACTCAGCTGTCAAGCAGCAGCCAGTTCGCTCCTCTGTCTTTGCCCTTGGCACTGGGGCAGTGGCAGCACGCTTGGCAGTCGTGCTCGCAAGCAGGCAAGGGGGAAACAGCTTGGCCTTGCAGTGTGCGGGAGGAGATACCCGCCAGATGGTCCCCTGCCAGGAAGGAGAGTGGGAATTGCTGCCTGCCAGCCCGTCCCCACCTTTGCGTGGGTGCGGCACAGTCCGGGACGCTGCTCCGCGGGGGCTGTCGCCTTGCACTGCGGCACCGCCGGCGCTGCCCCCTCGCTGCTGAGCTCAGCTGTTCGAGAAGCAGCAGACACGTAATTAAGCAGGCAGTCACGGGCTACTCCCAGGCAGCCAGAAGAGCAAGGAAATTTATCACAGAGAGACATGAGAGGCTGAAGTTTGGGCATGGCAAGAGTTGGTGCAGAGCTGCTGCAGGATTGGATGGTGGTAATTTATGCTCCTCCAGACCCCAAAGCCACACCTGCAAGAGGGTGCAACTTGCAAGTGGGCAACTGGTGTTCGAAATCCACCCGAGGCATCCAGGGATGGCTCCCTTTAAAACAGGGCAGTCGTTGATGGGACTTGGGCATCTCCTTTGGAGACTGGTATGTGTCAGCCCACAAAAAAAAAAAGCCCTGCATCCTTCAGAGCATTCAGACATCCCAGTCCTCATGCCTAACCTTCAGGAGGGCCATCTAATTCAGAGTCATAGTAACAAGTCCAGATTTTCTGCTGCTTCCTCTTTCCCCTGGTACAAGCCGTGAGCTGATCCTGGTCCCAGAAGCCAGGTCTGGGGGCTGCACCCCTTCCTGCACATTGGCACGAGGAAAAACACCACACTTTCTCGGGGCTGCACCCACGCCTGGATTTATTGGCACAGGCTTGTTGAGAAAGGTGGGCAGCCTGCGGTGTCTTGCTGTGCCAGGCTGCTCCTAAGGGCTGAGTCAGGCCACTTGAGGTTCTTTGATGTCAACCCGGTTGCTGTGGTAGCACCTGTCCCATGTGTTCTCTGCATGTGCTTTTGTCACTGTGGGGTCACTCCTAGGCACTGGGGTCGCACATATCAGACCCCTAAGGTGTGGTGGCGGTCATCAAGTCCTGGCACCTCATTATCTCATGTCTGTTTTGGTTTGAGGGAGTCTTGAGGGGATGTTTTTATAGATGTCAAGGCACAGAGGTGTATGGTTAAAAGGGAAACCTCTCTCTAAAATCAGGGCACCCTTTTTTTTTTAAAGCCATCTGCCCATTAGTGGGGGAAATGGCCCCAGCCCTACTGCTGGGATCTGGTCTTTCCTGCAGGCCCTCTGCAGATCCTTGCCTCTGTTGCGTGGCTGTGAAACAGGGTGAAAGCCAATTAGTTGCAGACGTCTCTCAGAAGAGCCACCAACACCAAGTGTGCCTGTTGTCTGCAGAAGCGCTGAGAACCCCACTTCTGGCAATGTCTGTTCCTAGCAGGGCTGGAGGAATCGTGGGTAGGTTGGAGCTTGATTTTCTCCCAGAATCTAAGCCTGTGAGCTGCCGTGTGCTTCACAGGGTGCTGTAAAACCCCCTGTTTATCCTGAACTCAAGCTGAACTCAAGCTCTCCTGAACTTTGAGGAACTGCTCAATCAGCCCACAAAGAGGTGAGCCCTTGATGAATATAGGATGAATATAGGAAACACAGGCAAGGTCTAATGCTTTTTCCCATTCTTTCTCCCCTCCCCCCTATGACAGAGATGTTGCAATGGCTTTTTTCATGTCTCAGGCCCTTCTCTCTGAAACTGTTTCTCCTCATCATCTCTTTTCCCCATTTACATGGCTATCTTTCCCATCACCTCCCAAAAAGCTGTGTTCTTGCTTCCTGCTGCCTCTCAGCTGGTTGGGGACCATTGAAGATGGTAGTTTGGAATGGGACACCAGTTCCTCGAGCTTGTCAGTGTAATTGTGTTTGATTGATGGAGATTTAACATTTAGTGTTATAAAAAGATACAGACAAAATGGAAAAAAAAATCGTATTTCTTCTACTGGTTTGTAAATATTACAAGAGTTACATGATATGTCTGGTAATGTCCAAGCAGAGGAACAAAAACTTAGACTTCATATACGGCCCCATAATTGCTAGCAGATTTCTAACCCTTTTCGGATGACCAAGAGGAGGGGTGAAGGCAAGTCTTTCTGAAAGGAACTGGACAGGGGAGCTGCAGCCACCCCAAGCCACATGAACTCCATGCATGATCGTAGCATGTTGCTTGGAGCGTGTGCCTGGTCAGATGGAAAACGAAGCAAACGCCTGTCTCTGAACGGCTGGGAAGGGCGCCGTGGGATGCTCCAGCCGACACCTGTATCTTGGCAGTTGTGTTCATTTCAGTTTCTTTGCAGCCCCACGCTCGCGGGCTCGTTGCTCAGTGACACACCCTCTCCTCCTCCCCCGTACCCGCTTTCTTCACCAGTGAAGTTGTGTCGCCCCACGCTAGCCCCGAGTGCATGTGAACGTGCCATTCATGGAGATTTCATTGGTGACATGCATTGTGTCAAGAGTTAAGTCTTTGTCTGCACATCTTTCTCACACCACTGACTGTTCACCGCTTGGGCAGATTGCTCGTGCACTGCTGCTCGCTCCACTTTTGGTCAAAGAACATCCGAGCCCCACCAGCTCTTCTTAGCTCCAGGTGCATCCAGACCATGCCCCCAGGCCACCTGTCTGAGCAACCCCGTGCTGAAAGCCCAAGCATACAGCATGGACAAAGCCACCATCAAAAGCCATGTGGTCTCCAGGCTGAGTGGAAGCTACACATCTGGAAGGAATTTGAGGGAGCAGCAGAAAGTCCTGATGAAACAAGAGGATCTGGGAAGTTGGAGGAGTTGTGCTAGAATCCTTCACAGCCCCACCAGCAGATGATATTTCAGCTCAATTTTCGTGCAGTGTTTCATCACTTCACTCTTCCCTGGTGAGGGAATCTATGGGCACAGGGAAACACCTTTTGTCCTCCCACCCCGTCACACCTCTGCTTCCTCTCCTCCAAGGACACTGACCTGCAGCCCAAATCATCATGGTGCTTGATGCGATGTAGCAACTGACATGGGGGATGGCTGAGCAAGACAGTATGACAGAGGAGGTGCCAGGGGGGTGAGCAGTTCTCTCTCTATCTCTCTCTCTCTCTCTCTCTCCTGATGGTGCACAATCTCACTGATTCTCTGACTCAAGGACACAAAAATTCTTGAGTTGGGGATGCCAGGAGCAAACTGTCCTATGGCAAGAGCAAAACTTGAGGCAGGGAAGTGATGGAGAAGCTGGATGGTAATCTCCAAGATGTGATGCCGGTGGAAAAGGGTAGGGATGAGTGCTGTCCATCATCCATGCACAGAACTCTCAGGTTCACCAGCAAGGAGACCATGGCCTCTCAACACTAATCTTAGAGTGGCTTCATTTCCAGTGGGATGCCCAGATGATTTTTTAAATTGCATGACTCTGCTGATTAAGAGCTGTGTCACACCACTAAAACCTCTTTCACTTTTCCTTCTTGTAACTTGCTAGAACAGTGATCAGGCAGCTCCCAGAGCCCCCCCCCACCAAATTTTGCCTAATGGTTGGCTCCCATTAGGGCAACTTACGGTGCTTGCTTGTTGGTTCACTGGCTGTAACGGGAGCAGAACTCATCTTGGTGAGAGTACGTCGGTATGGTCCTCTGTACCTCTGTGGGTCAAGGTGATGGAGTGAGGCCAGGAGACCTGCCAAGGCAGGCCTTGGTGAGAGGAGCAGCTCTCCTAATTCTCCAAGGCAGGTGGGAAGCCAAGGGTCCTTGCTGCAGGCTGGGGTTAGCTGGTGCCACAGCAAGTCAGACTGCCCTGCAAGCCTTGTAGAAGTGCCGAGGCAGTGGAGAAGGAGGGGGCAGGGACAGGGGGACATGACTGCAGCACAGGTGGTGGGGGCTGCATGAGCAGCAGGGCTCCTTGGGCAGCGCAGCTGGGGAAGGGGCAGAGATTGCATCCCGGAAGGGCCCTTCTTTCCCTGCCTGTCCTCATGGTGCATCAGGAGCTCCCTCCCGGCCTCCCAGGGCGTGCTCACCATGCAGCAAAATGGCCTCAGTAAGTAAAGCAGTGTGACACCACCGTGGCTCCAGCCGTGTCCTGAGGAAAGGCGTGTGGATTTTCTGTATGTAACAGAGGGGTCACGGGTGGAGATGAGGAGCAAGGCCTATCTAGGAGCCAGTCAGTGAGGAGAGCAGGTCCCAGGCGGGGCTGTCCTTCTCCAGAATTGTGACATTTGCTCCCCATTTGGCCACGCACAGGCGCATACGCACACGCCCGCCAGCTCCACCGCGCACATGCTACGGGAGTGCTCCTGGGGCGCTCCTTCCCCACAATCTCCATCACGCACAGCCAGGCAGGCACTCGGCCACCTGCTGCTGGCACTGGCTCCGTCTGTGACACACAGCTACCTTGTGACCTCCTGAGGAGCCAGGAGAAGGCGTGTGCGTCCCAGTGCCTGTGCCTGCGGGAGCACACGCGTGTGCCAGGAAAGGGAGGAGGGGGCACAGAGCAGGAACCTGCCTCCGCAGTGCCACCATCGCCTCCCAGAATCATTCAACCTTCCCAGCTGGAGCCAAGATTCATCCTCTAGACCTTGAGAATGAAGGCCAGTCCCTTCTTCTTGCTACACGGTGGGGTGGTTAGAACTCTCCTCATTAACAGTGTTATATACATATAAATATATATATATATCTATATCTTTATATATATTTTTCCCCAGCACTGTAGACATGAGCTGAACTTCTCTTTAACGAAACGAGAAAATGGCCATTTTATTTTTTGCCATTGTTTTGGTTTTGAATCTAGCTCTGTGAAAGAAAGTTTTAAAAGCTCAAGTGTGTGTGTAAAAGAACCAATCAAAAAAATTAAACCCAACAAACAAATGAACAAAACCCAGTGATGGAATTAAAAAAAAAAAGCTTTTTTATTTTTTCTTTTCTCAATGTATTTAACTTCTGTTATCTCGTTTCTGTTTCTTTACATGTATGAATGCTCTGCTCTTCTGTGATCTTAAAAAAAATACAAAAAAATACAAAAATTAAATATACGTGAAAAGGAGGTAATGTTTCTTCATTTCCCCTCCCTTCCTTGCACACTCTGGCTTGTCTCCTCTCTGATCATGTCCAGTGATGACTTTCCTGCCCACAGGGGGAATGTGGGCCAAGCTACCCCTTCCCTCACCTTCCTTGGAGGGGCAAGGTGGTCCAGGGCTGCAAGTGTGGCCGTGACCAGTGGCTTGGAACTGAGGGTGCTGTGTCACCCCAAGCAGTCTGACCCCTTCAGTGCAGTGCCTGGGGATGAAGAGAGCAGGCTGGCTGGAAATAGATGTGAGACAGGGCTGCCAAGAGGAGATGCCATAGGCAAAACTGCAGTACTCGTCCCTGAAGTCAGCACTTGCCTTCAGCTTCTTGTTTGGTTTGGAGTTTTTTTAATTAGTTAAATTGCATGATTGTATGTGTGTGTGCAGATGGAGGCTGGGATCAAGGCTGCAGTCCCAGGAGGGGAAGAACAAGGAAGCTGATGGAAAGAATGGGCTGAGGCTGAGCTTCTTAGGCAAGCACAGGACAGGAGCACCAAAAGACAGAGCATGATGGAGATGGTGGAGACAGGGAAGGCGGATGGTGGGGAAAGAGGCAGGAAATGCTGGCCGGGAAACTGCAGGATGCGCACTGGAGAGGCCAGGTTTTATGACAAGGAGGGAGTGGGGAAGCAGGGGAATGGAGAAGGCATGAGGCTTGGAATGAGGCCACCAGACAAAGGGGAATAGGGTCAGGAGTCTTGTGCCATGGTCACAAGCAGGCATGAAAAGAATAGGTTAGAAGGGAGCAGGAGGAAGAGGGCAGCAGAGTAGCCTGGGCAAGTTTACAAGCAAACACAGCCAAATGGGTGAAGAAACCAAGAAGCAGGAAAAACCTGGTCAAAGGAGAAAGCAGCACCTGGGCAATTTAAATGTGAGGGTTAGAGAACTCAGGTCATCTACAGTCAAGTGACTATAATGGGAATGTGTCATGTACATGCCACCTGACTGTCACAGCCTGGCATCACTGTCCTTTTCCCACTGGGAGAATCTCTGTTTCCTGGTGGCCCCCAAGGACACAGCCCACTGTGCTACTGCACATGGCAGCATGTGCCCACACCCAACACCAGGGCAACAGCACGAGGCTGCACATGGCCAGGCTCAGCCTGGGATGCAGGAGAGCCTGGCTGCAGCTCTGAAAGGGAGGTGATCTCATCCTCGCTCACTGCTGGAGCGTGAAAACCAGGGCTTCTGATTTCTGGGTCTGCTCTGCCCCCACCTATGTGTTGACTTCACTGCCTCTGTGTCACCTTCCACTGTCTCTCCTCTTGCCTGTTTACAGTCCACTGGGGCAGAGACTTGAGACCTGCATGCAAAACAGGGGCACATTCCATGAAAACTTACAGCTAATTTTGTTTCTGGGACGTAACACATAGAACAGTGTAAGCCTGGTTTCCACCAGAGTACAGACTTTTCTTAAATTGTATGATACTAAATAAAACCAGAGCTGTCAGAAGCTCACCACAAACAGTGGGCTGAGCAGAGGTACATCACTGAGCACGAGGTGCAAGCAGCATGGTGAACATCAACGTGAGTGGCACTTACCACACCTTTGCTATCTGAGACCGAAGAGAAGGGATGGGTTGTGAACCCTCCTCCATCACCATCGTTCCCTTCCATGGCGCTGGGAGAGCCAGGCAGCGCGGTGTGGGGGATCACAGCAGAGCTGGTGGGCAGACTGCCAGGGCAGGGGATACCGTGGTGCTCTATGGATGTTAAGGTCAGTACTGAGCTTTACTGGCTGGTCACTGAGGTGGAAACAGGCCAGGTTTGTGGTGCTGTACACAAATGACACCAGCGCTACCAGGACTTCGCCTCAGTGTGTGTGCTCTGAACACACCTGGAAAAGCTGTCTTTGCCTTTTCACCTCCACCACCTTAAAGCTAAGGCTAAAAAGAAGACAAGATAAGCCCTGGCAAGAACAGCCCCTCTTTTGATTAACATTTTAAATGGTTATTTTTAATGGTACATTTAACTAACACTAAGTTATCCATGGGAAGAGAATTTGGCTGTTAACACTGGCATCTGCTTAACAAACAAGCTTTGCATTTGGTGAGGTGTGAGCATAACACCAATAGTACTCCTTGCTAACAGCAGACTCATTAACATTAATTCCTGCTTTTACCACCACGAAGAGCTTTCTGTATCTGTAAGAGCAATTATTAGATGTGCCCCATTCTCCCTGCAAAATGTGCATAGGAAATTATTAGCAGTGATGCAGACCTACCAGTAAATGAGGATCTGAATTCTTAGCACTTACCATAACTCAAAATTTCCAGAAGGGTAAGAAAAGCAATGAGATGTTCTGGGGACTGTGCTCTTCATCCTTCCGCACTGAGGAACTTGAACTCTGTTCAAGCACTGCTAAATTGCAATTGGAAATTAGTTAAGGGTTATGGTACTCAAAGGCTATGGGAGAATGTGTATCCATAAAAATATCCTGCAATTCAGCCAAAACTGTTTGTTTCTATCCAAAGCAGGCGTTGTCGGAATGGGCAAAGAGCTGGATTTAGAGAGATAAACTGTGATGGAAAAACACCAGAACTTAAGGTGTGTGGGCCAGTGCCCAGTACAGAGAGACAATCACTGCCGTGGTCCTGCTGGCTGCAGTATTTCTGACACAGGCCAGGATGCCATTGGCCTTCTTGCCCATAGGGGAAACAAGCTGGCTCATGTTGGGCCACTGTCAACCAGCCCCCCCAGGTCCTTCTCTGTTGGACAGCTTCCTAGCCACTCTTCCCCATGGCAGTTTCACTGCCTGGGGTCGTTGTGACTCAAGGGCAGGACTCAGCACTTTGCCTCACTGAATCTCGTGCTATCGGTCTCAGCCCACCAATCCAGCCTGAGCAGAATCCCTCTGCAAAGCTTCTACTCTCCAGCAGACCAACATTGCCACACTTAGTGTCATCTGCAAACTGACTGAGAACAAACTGAGCTTTCATCCGAAAGCTGGAAATTGCATTGATTTCCAGAGAAATATCTGCACCTAACACCTTTTTATTGGTCTGTTGTCCATGTTAGGAATACATGGCAGGCGTGGTATCTGTAAAAACTTGAGAACACATTGGAGACTCTGAGCTTTACACAATGTTTTCTAATGTTTAATACTTTCAGAGTATACGGTTTGTAGAACATTTACCTCTTCAAAAGTGTCACCTTTCCAGTTCAGCTTAAAAATGGTGCATTGACCAGGAAACTAGAGGAATGAATGTTTGAACCATTACCACAAAGAGGAAGGCTAATTGAAATGCGTAATAGAGTTGTAACACTTCCCAATAACCTTGATGATACATCTGAGTTTAGGTATTTTAAAATATTACAAATGACTACAAAATGCCGACCAGGAATAATGTTACTCTGCCAGTAGAAAGCTACTCCAAAATTTTTACAAGGCTGGGAGGCAGCAAAGCTTGGTTTGGAAATCACACCTCAGCATTGATCTGCTGCTGCCTCATTCTGGGTGCCGATGTTTTTATTCAGGGCTGTGGCCAGGATTCTAAGGTTGCAGTCCCCTGATATCCATTGACAGGATGCAGTACTAGCGGTGGGAGAGTTTGTGGAAGTCACTGGTAAAAGTGGATGATCCCACCTTCTTCTGCCAGCTCAACATGTGAATCTGGGTTTTCCATCTCTTGGAGCCAAGCCTCCCAGGCTGTTTCCTAAGCTTGCAACCCATTTTGCAATGCAGTCCTCCCAGGTGGAGAAATCACCCCTGGACCTGAGCCTCTCAAGGATGCCGCACAGACAGAGGGTCAGTGAGGATGCACAAGGCACTTGACACAAGTGCAGAAATCTAGCACAGCTTCAGTCCCTTACAGTGCACCTGGCTTCCAGTCTTGGCCCTGCATTCCTGTAGGGAATATCCTGTTCACTTGATGTGGTTTCAGTTGGCACAAGTTGTGGAAAACAGGCACTGAGCAGTCATCCAGAGCACCCACGAGCTGCTGGCAAGCTTGAGCTGAGACTATGAATCCTCTTTGAAATGTGATTTGGGAAGCCTGCTCAAAAAAAGGCTGCCTTTCCTGACTGTGTGTCCATTGTCCATTGTAGATTGGCCTGAGAACTTCCAGCCATGTAAAACCTCTCCCAGATCATCTCGCAGGCTGCTGACGTTACCGGTTTGTGTAACAGAGCCACGACAAGCCCCTTCCCAGCAGCAGTGCTTGTGTGTTGGTTGTCTGTCTAGTGAAGGGAGGATGGGCTCTCCACATCTTTCCAAGGACGATACTTTACTCAGCCTGAAATTCCTCCCACCACAGAGCCTCGCACACCTTCAGCACAGCCTCCTGCCTGTGACCAAAGCTCTTCCCCGTGGCACAGGAGTGAAGATGTGCAGAGGTTCATTGGTGGAGGCAGCTGCTGGTGACAGCCCCTGCTGCTCCCTGGTCCCTCTGCGGGCGTGTGGCCTCTCGCTGTGGCTGAGGCAGAGCAGGAGCGGGGCTGGCGTTCCCACCCACAGCGCACAGCGGGGATGAGCACCGTGCCACGCTTTTGAACAATCTGCTCTTGCTGCTAGCGGTGCAAGGCTTTTCTGGGGCAGCTGTTGGCACAGCAGAGCTGCTGACAGGCATCAGGGCAAGCGTCCCATGCTGCAGGATGGCGCTGCAGCTGCCACAGCCCTGGTGCCCAGCACGAGCAGCAGTGTGGGCTCCCTGAGTGGGGCAGAGCACGCACCAGGGCCCAGCCAGGCCTTTCACTGCCAAGGGATCTGGCAGCAAGAGGGAGGAACAGCTGTGCAGGCGCAGTCGGGGGCTGCTGTCTGCTTGAGGATAATATAGTGGGGCATCTCCCTAGGGAGATGCACATCTTGGAGTGCTGGAGGACCAGAGGGCTGTGGAAAAGACGTGAGGATTTGTGCTGCTGGCTGCAGAGACCCATCCACTTCCTGCAGCCAGAGGTGAGCACTCTGTAAGCCAGCTCCTGACTCCAAGCAAGCCTGAATCAGCTTGAGGGCAAAGACCTCGAGAAGCTCAGAGGACATTTTCAATTCTGTCCAAACCCTTCCTCTTCTATTTGTTACCCTCATTAGCTAATTGAAATGGAAATAAAGAAAGATATCAAACATCTCTGGAAAGGGGTTGTAACACTTGCAGATAAAAATTCGCAATTGCTCTAAAGCACCTCCCTGGCCCCTGCCCCAGGCAACCACCCCAGGCAGCAATGTGTCCTTGGGAACAGGAGGGATGGGGCATCCAGAGGCAGCTAGATCAGACTAACAGCATCTGATTGCCACTGAGTGATAGCTGAGTTAACAAACCAAGAGCTATTAAGGAGAATGACTGAAGAAAAGGGGGAAAAAAGGCACTGGAGGCACTTTGTGCCTCTAATGATGGCTTTGATGTGGCAAATGAGGGAAAATTAGCACCAGACAGACAAATGGAAACTCATTTCAAGAGGCATCGAATGAGACAAAATTGCAAAGAGAAGCTCAGAAGATTGATTCCATACCAATGAAACTTTATCTCGCAAGGAAGCCAGTGTTCTTACTCCCTTATTCACTGTCTGTACTCTGGGAGCTCTCCCTTCATGCCCTTTTAGTGATCCCCCTTGCTCTTATATAAATATTACAGCTGAGAAAACAGTTATTCAGAGCAGACTGTGAATTTGCTTTGGTGCTATCCTCCCTCCCATCTTTTTTAATTTGTGTCTGCAGCAGTTTTTTACTGCATCAAAGGTGAACAGGAGCAGGAACTCATCACTGCTCCGGTAGGTAGCCAAAATCTGTTGTGTTCAGCTTCGCACAGCAGTCTGAGAAACTGGGATGGTCTGATCACAGCTAAGGTCAGGGAGGTTTGGCTTGGGACACAAGGAGAATGGCTGTGTGAGGTGGTTTTTGCTTGTATACTGGAGGGAATAATCCCCTTCCTCAGTCAGTTGGGCAATTTAAATTAATGAACTGCTGAACCCTGTTCATCTCCAAAGCACTGGCAATGCCATTGCATTCTTTTGTTTTGTGTCTGTGACACATGGTTGTTTGGGAGTCTTGTATCCTCTTGCTCTAAGAGACAAAAGCTTGTCAAGGATGGGAAGAGGTGCACGTCATGAGGAGGGAGCCCGTGCACTGCTCTGTGCATCCTTCTGCATTTGGTACCGACTCCAGGGTCACCTGTGAACAAGGAACAAGGCTTGACAGCCAGGCCAGGGTCTTGTGTTCAGTCAAAGCAGCATGGTAGTTTAGGGAGTGGGAAGTTTACAGCCTGGGACTCTCACTGTGGCAGCAGTTTCTGTCCAGTGCTTACAAACAGTAGGGATTGTACCAGAGGTAGACTTGTAGCTGCCTAAAGTCCTTATTGACACTTCCTGACTTAACTGTGCCAGCCTTGACTCACTGCCCTGGATTAAGCCTCACTTTAAAAGTTTGGCACCAGCTTGGAGTGAGAGGTTTCTCAGTGGTGAATCAGGCACAAATGGGTTTTTGGTTTTTTGCCTTATGTGCACGTAACCAATGTCTGTGGATCACCCCAAGAGGAAGAGCACAGGGACACGACTTGTGCTCACCATCAGCTCTGTCACGTGAAAAGGTTTCTGCCATTACTGTGCAACTTTGATTCTCAGCACAGACATCCTCTTTAAGGAGCAGGCACCCATGTGGTGAAAATCAGCACTGACGTGCCAACGCCACTGCGCCTGCAGGGCTGGCCAGTGAGCTCCTCTCCCGTGGCAGAGTTATTACACATAGAACCCAGCAAACAGAAGGGATTCACCCCTGTCACATAACGATGGGCCTCTGTGTTTGACATGTGCCACAGCGGCAAAGGACAGGTGTAACATCTACTCTGGAAACTTGAAGTCCCTCTGTTCTAAAATGGCAATCTTACCTCAGAAACTGAATTTGCAGGACAGCCCATTTAGCTGAGCCACCCTTTTTACAGCAGCCCTTTAAAAAACCTGTCTGGACTGTCACTGATCTGTGCACATCCTGTGTTTGCAGTGGGACCCAATGCTTACTGGTCCCTCTGATGCTGGTTGCACATCCACATCCCTCCAATGCCAGCAAATGACCGTGGGCAAACCCATCAGAGGCGTGGGCAGTGGCTGAATCTCACCCAGGGACTGGCAGGTACCAGGATGCTCTAGCAACTTTCTTTTAATGAGTAAATTAGCTAAATCAAAACCAGCCTCCAGATACTTTGTGAATAAAGACTTAAGAAATGTTTGATGGATGCTCAGCTCCTTTCTTTTCTACTCTTGTTCTCTTGCTCCTCTGTTTCCCCAATCTCCTTTCCACCTTTTTTGGCATGAGGTGTGGTTATTTTCCTTGCTGAGTTAGTGTTTGTCTCTTCCCTTTCTGTTTCTCATGCATGAGTTTGTCGAGCAAGCACAAGCCATTTGGCCCACATTGATTATTTATGAAGGTGGGAACCTTTTATCTCGGCTGCTTAGTAACTTAACGCTGGTGTAGAGAGGCTGCCTGCAAGAAGCTGCACGTCCCGCAGGAGCCGGGAGACAGGGAAGGAGGCTGAGGCGTTTCAGTATCTGAAAGGAAGAAGAGAAGAGAATAGAATAGGGATGAACCCACTCTAAAGGGTGATTTATCTACAATGCCACCAGAAAGTAGGGGTAAAGTGATACCTTAGGGATTTGATAGTGCTTTGCATTTGCCTTGCAGACTTCCCAAGAAAATATCAGCAAAAACTGAGGCCCATTATTATAAATTCCCAAAAGAAGGGATGAAATTTTCAGGAGTGAGTGCAAAGAGAACATGGCACCTCTGCTTTTGTACCCGCAGATGCCTCACAGTTGCCTGGGTGCCGGCTGTACAGCCTGACTTCTGTGAGTGAGGGCAGAGCCAAAAACCTGAAAGATTTCCAGTTCAAGCCAGGCTTAGTGGGAGAGGCATTGCAACCCTCCAGTGAGACTGCATACCGTGATTTCTGCAAAACCAGGCAAGTCACGCACTTGTAAAGGGTCACTGGGACGTGGTCAGGTGGAAACAGAAAAACGTGCTTGCCTCCTCAGCCCCCACCCTTTCCAAGCCCAGCTTTTTGTGTTTTCTCTCTTTGTCGCCTATCTGCTCACAGTGCACTCCACTAGTCTGGAAGATGGGGAAGAAATACATCTGGCCAAATGTTCACAAAGGCATTTGCAGAGGGTCACCCATAAGAAATGTGCTGTTGGGAAGATCCATTCTCAGTATCCAACATGCAAATACAAGGCTGGCAGCCTGGAAAGGTGTTGTCCCTTTCCTGTATACATAAGTATGCAGGAAGGCAAATTCATTGTGTGTTGGAAACTTCTCTAGAGCAAAACAAATAGATCAACACCAAAGGACAGGAGCTGAACTGTTTTATGAATGGAGATGCTATTAGAGTGCACTGCAAACAGGATAATGGAATATCAGGTGAAATTTCATTTTACTGTTACTACTAAATCAAAATCCTACACAGAGTTTAATATAGTTCTCCTAAAAATTTCCTGTCACTTCTGCTCTTCCCTTCGTCCAGAGACAGCTGAACGTGTCAGATTCCAATCTGTCCCATGGCTTATGAAAAAAATGTTATATGGAAAAAAATATCTTATGGGAACATAAATTTAAATGCTGCTCCAGCAACAGTGCCTTTCAGACAGAACATGTTACGGGAGCTGCCTTGGAGGTGACCAGCTAGAAGAGAGTGTGGGTAATGTGAGGAAAGGAGGAGGGCACTCTGCCCCCTTCTTTAGGTGCCTGTTGTCAGGATGTGCTATGATATTCCCTGGTGGGAAGAAAACGGGACAAGGGCAGGGCATATCTGGGAGGCATCTGCAGTCAGCCAAGTGAGTACACACATGCACCATGGGTCCTGAGCCTCATGTAGCAAAGTACAGGTCCCAAGGATCTCTGCCATCCTTTATGGCTTTCTCCCCCACAAGCAGAGCAGCAGGCATAGCTGTTGAGGGAGGCTGATGTCCCTGTGGCAGGGACACACTGCCTCCACCCCAGCATGAGCTCTCAGAGCCAGCTGTGAGAGGAGGAGGCTCAGGTCTTGGGGTCCCTCCCAGCTGAGCCAGTACCCAAGTGCAGGCACCAGGGGCGGGTTCTGCTTTTCACCCGGCCGCTGAGCGAGGCTTTCCGTGAGGCTGGCTGAACAAAAGGCAAATCGAATTTTCCCCTCTAGCAGTCTCAGCGGCAGCAGAAAGCAGGGCTGAGCTGTTCTGAGGAGCGCAGGGATGCTTTGCTGTGCCTGCCATGCAGGCTGCCGGGCTCTCTGGCCGCCCCATCTCCAAAACCTGCTGCTGCCCCTGACTCCCCTATTCCCCCACAGGGAGCAATGCATGCACCCCAGACACCGATTCACTGGTGCTTTGCCTTCCCTACGCCAAGGCCTCCTAAAATCCTCATTTTCCTTCCCTACCACACCAGCTATTGTGTCACCAGGCGGCAAAGGCTGCCCGGTGCAGGTGGCTGTGTCACTGTGCTGCCGGTTGGATGGCAGTGGCATTTACACCTGGTATTAGCAGAGGCCTAAGGGGTGACAGGCTGTGCCCATGTGCAGCGCCAAGGCTCTGGGCACAGCTCAGCTGGCACGCAGCAGCTACCGACGAGCAGCTGAGTGAGCTCAAAAGGTGTTTCTAGTTGAAAATTTGATCTTACGAGCTGGCCAGGGAAGAACTAAAAGAAAGTCCTGCCCTGTGCGTGCAGACTTTTCTGTGACAAGCGTGTTCCGAGGCGCAAGGCCAGGACGCGCTGTTTAGGGAAAGGCAGAGGCAGGCAGCACGGCATGCGGGAACGGGAAGGGGAACGGGGACGGGAAGGGGAACCCGCTTTCCCCAGGCGCTCCGTTTAGCAGAGCGCTCACCTACAGACACGCCCCCCGAGAAAGCTCTTCCCTGGTGGGTGTTTTGCTTACACAGGCATTCCCCAGAGATCGTCCCTGGAGGCAGTTTTAGCCTGAGAGGAGAGCTGTCTTCATGGCATGCATTTTTAACAAGGCTTAAAGGTATGTGTTATTCCCGTCCCCTTCCCTTCAGAATAACTACTTCGGGGCAGAGCAGTTACTGATCTGATCTGCCCGAAATCCCGAGAGATTAGCTCAGTTGTGTGCTCTGTCACAGCCTCTTCCCACGCCCCTGGGCGAGCGGCAGAGCCCTGCTGCCCAACCAGGAGGAAGGTGCCACGAAATGTCTGGAGGGTCTCAGCCTTCACAGCCCTCTGTTGTCACAATGATCCTTCCTACGGTGCTCCAGGGGTTGTGCAGATAGCACGGATAAGAGTACTGACAGCTCCCGGGTGCAGGGTGATAGAAATGCTTTGAGGCTGAGGCTGGCAGACTTCTGAGGTCTGGTGATGTCACCAGCAACGTGAGACAGTCCTTGGGTCTTGGCAATACTAACACCAAACTTGAACAGCTAGAGCTGGCCAGCTGCCCAGGCACCCAAATGCTGCCGGGGCATCTTATTTACTTGTGATGGCAACCAACAGCCTGTGTGAGCAAAGGCCTAACATACACAGGGTCTTGAATAGCTGATGAATTGGGATGTGGAAGATTGGGTGAAACAGTTAAAACTTTCCTTTATGAACAGAGAGGAAAAGTCACATCTCCTTGTGTAAACATGCCTGGGTGGAGAAGTGAACTTGTGTTTGTGAACTCCTCCCTTGCTTCAGATCAAAATGCTGCTTTGACTTTGTCTCTCTGACACCAGAATTTGTGTTTTAAATGGGGATTTCTTGCCATGTGATGACAAGCACAGTAGAGACTGTGAAAAGGGTTCTCTGGCTCTGGGGCCTGTGGTCCCCAGGCTCCACAAAAAGGCAGTAAATTAGTGAAGTGTGACCTTAATAGCCCTAAATTCTTCCAGTGTGTATAACAATGTGACAGGATCATCACGTGGGTTTTACTAGTGCAGTGCCACAGGGAAGGAAATGGAATCAGCTACAATTGTCTGAAGAGTCCAGACCTTGTCAGACTCACAGATGGTAGCTACAGAGTGGTGAGGGGAAGCCTGAATCCTTCTTCCGTCTGTGCTTAAACACCTCTGTGAAATCACCTGAGAGGTTACATGAGGGATTGTTTGCTGTGGGGCTGATAGGAAATGCACTGACTAAAAGCGAAGACATGGCCATGATCTTTGTAGATGCCCACAGCCTCAGTCCAGGAGATCCTTCAGAAAAGTTTTGAAGAGCCATGAATGGTGCTCTTTCTTACAGGAAATGCACTTTGCTGCCTCATAAAGTGCTTTCTTTTCTTGCCTCAGCAATGTGTTTTCTGACTGCCTCCGCTAAACCAAGCAGTCCTTCATTTCTTGAGAAAGTGCCTATCTGCTGAGCACCCAGATATGCCAGGCTGCAACCCATGGATGGCAAAACTTCGTTTTTGGTTCCACAGTTTTTGGTACTTAGATTCTTGATTTTTTGTCTTTTCTACAGAGAAAGTTAATTGCCAGACTATGGACCTGGCATGTTTAATTCTCTGATCCGGCCCAGTTAAAACTGGGATCATTCACCTCACTATTCTTCATGGAGAGACTGCTGCAGAAAATCAGAGGTAGCCAAGTCTCACCCTGAGACACTCTCAGTGTCTGCTCATGACCTGCTGCTGCTTTATGAATGTCTCTCTTCTTTCCTGGAAACAAATAAATAGCGAGACAACCCAGCAGCTCAGATGTGAGGGCCCGAACTGCTGATCAGGAGCCGTGTGTGGCAGTGGAGGAAAAACATGCAGACTCATCCATGGAGATGCTGCGTGGAGCTGCCCTGGAAGAGCCTGTGGGCGTTTGCTGAATGCTTAGTAATTAAGCTGATTCTGGGCATGCTGATTATCATTTCAGGGAGATGTGGAACATCCTGCAAATACTTGCATAAACATCTGATTCCCAGGACACACGCAAGCACACGTGTATGGGTGTATGGGAGGGAAGGAGAAGCAGCCTGACTAGTCAGTGTTTTGAGAGCAAGAATAAATAGGTGCTGTTGCATCTGTGACACTGTTTTGGTTTTTAATCCAGCGGGGAGGAACCACAGGAAACGGTACATTTATAATCCTGCTTTCTGTCTCTGTCAGCCAGAGTGAACAACTCATTAGCATGCAGATTTTGCTCTTTTTGTTCTTCAAAGCAATAATGCAGAGAGAAGCCAGGTGAACTTGGAAGCCCATTGTTGAGCATCTCTTGTACTTTTTGCAGGGATAGCACTGGAGGACCACTCTTTTCCTAGAGCACTATCCAGGTTCTACTATGGAGTCCTTGATAAAACTTTCTTAGGACTTTAAACTGCGTGATTTAGGAGTGTGACTGCTGCGAAAAAGGTTGATTCTGGAGCAAAGATGTGACAGTTGCATCTCTTCCCACCCCCAAAACTATAGAATCATAGAATGTTTTGGGATGCAATGGACCTTAAAGATCATCTAGTTCCAACCCCCCTGCCATGAGCAGGGACACCTTTCTCTAGAATCCTAGAGATACTCGGTCGTAGACCTTGGTGGGGATATATCAGTTAGGCTATTAGAGCCCTGGTTTAGTACCTAACAGGTCTGGAAAATGCTCTGAGATCCCACCTGCCCCAATCTTTTGGGACGTTTCATACACCAGAGTAAAATCTCACGATTTATTACACCCTTTCTCCAAACTTCCCAGCGGGATCCTTGCTGTGCCAAGTACTGCAGACTATATGGGGCATCCATAATCCAAATTCTGTGCTTCTGTGCTGTCTCATGGAAGCTCTGGACTTTCCCTGTATCCTAGCACAGCGTTAGTGCTAAGGCGAGGAGGGAACTGATTGCCTCCAGGCATTTTTGTCAGCCTGTGCAATTCTTACAGAGCTCTTGGCCTTGCACATTATGAAGACAGGCAGGGAGACAGACATGGGTGTATCTGTGTGACAGGGGTGGGGGCAGCAGCTCCAGACAGCGCTCTGCTTAATTGGTTTCCTTCCTTTCCCGCTGTATTAATCACCTCCCTGTGCATGCTGCCCAGGGCTCATTTCCAGTCATTTTGCAGGCCTAGGGAGAGGGCCATGGAGCAGCCCAGGAATGGATTGCTTCCCAGCAGTCCCTGGGCAGAGGCACAGGTCCCTTTTTCTGTCTCCCTGGCTCCACAGCAGCCTACTTTCCACCCAGTCCCTCTTCGATGCTCGTTAATGGAGAGGGAGGTGAGCATGAAATGGACTGCTAAAACCTATGAATATTTCAGAGGAAAAAGTCAAGGGACTCCATTAAATCCTGTTCTGTCTCTGCAAATGGAGCTGGGGGGGCGGGTGTGCTGCTTAATGAGAAACTCCGGTGCCGTGTGACCACATGCTTTCCAAAGCCGTCCTTTTGCAGCGTCCCCATAGATAGAGTCACCCAACACTGCTGCCATCCTTTCCTTTCCCAGACAAGTCCAACATCTCTGCTGTCAGCCATGTCTCCTGCTGCCCCCACATACCCCCCTGCTGTTCACCACCCAGGTGTCCTCAGATGTACCCCTTCCCACTATCAAGCTCATAGCACAAGGGACTCCCCCTGAACTGCCCAGCATCCCAATGAACCACAGCAGCCCACCAGCTACCAGCACACTGTTTACCAGCATCCTTCCCAGCTCAACTGCTGTCTTCCCCCAGCCTCTTCCCAAGTCCCTATCCTGATCACAGCCTCCTCCAGACAGCTGCTGCCCCCCCATCAGCAAACAGCGAGAGCGGCGGCAGCTTTCAGAGCAACAGACAGAGCCTGACAGCCCCATATGTTTCAACAGAGACAGTTCCTCCCTCTAATGGGCCCAGAGGAGCGCGGCTTTCAAGGATTCAGCGTGGAAGTGACAGGCTGGAAAGTCTTATTAATGGTCTGTGCGCCGGCGAGGGGCCGCGAGCAGCACGTGCCAACAGCCCAGAGGCCCCGGCCAGGCCGAGCCAGCCCTCCCCAGCCACCAGCCCGTTCCCTGAGGGGAGCAGAACCCTTCCCTGGGGTGTGAGATGGGATGGTGATCGGCCTTCGTCTTTTTCCTGGAGATCAGTCAGCATGTGAGGTCTTTCCAGACCATGCCCCCTGCATTGTACCCTGTTCTTCCAGCCCTGACTGCCAAACGTGCCCTGTGGAGTGTCTGGCACGAGGCTTGGCTGTCATGCGTGGAGAAGAGCCTGGGGGAGACAACCCACAGCTGTAGGTCTTCTCTCTCTTTGCTACTGAGAAGCAGCAGTGTCAGGGAAGTCAAAGTGCCAGCGTACAGGAACTGCTCACCCTTTGCTGGGTGCTGGCATTCAGACAGGAATTGTCTTCTGGTCTTTGAGTGACTTCTAAAGAAGGTGACGTGTCATCACTCACAGAGCTGCCCTTCTCCATGGTTTCCAGGAACACTGGTCTTCCACATTGAAAAGCTCAAGATGTCTCTGCTGTTAGACACCAGCACCCCCTTAGGCCACCAGGAAGTGTGGCAGTTCCTTAGCTTTCACTCTGTTTTTCCTAAATCACTCAGATCTGCCTCAGAAGGAAAGAGACCCAGGAAGGAAAGACTCAGGACCTGGGTGAACACAAGGAGGGAGCCTCTGCCCCACAGCACCCATAGTGAAATCATCCCCACACGTGAACAATCAGCTGCTGCACAAAGAAGTGTTGAATGAGGCTTCACTGAAATTTAAGCCACAGACTGTACACAGATAAATGGCCAAGGATGGGGACACCTGGTGTAGAGGGCAGAAATGGAACCCTCTCCATTACACCTCACCTCCAGTGAGAGAACTGTTTTTCCCTCTCTGGCTCTGGGTCCTAAGGATGGCCACAAAACCCTTCAGAAGATGACTGTCTCTAGGTAAGAAAAGCATAATTATGGGCTCAGCAGGGAGAGGCCTCACCAGTGGTTTTCAGTTCACCCCAATTAACTCTTCCTTGTTACCCAGCCACAGATGACCTGTACCACCCTTCCTCTCTCTCAGCACAGATAATGAATCTTCTCTCTCTCTTGGCTTAGCATCCACCTATTGCTCCTGAAGTGCTAATTACATTTTACTCATAACTTGCTTAATGAACTACCGTAATTAAATTAAGCAGTGCCTTTCTGCCTATATAGGGCTTGTAGTTTGGGTTGTAGGCTGATGCATTTGCAGGGACCCAGCTACCCCAGTCTGTCTTGTACAAGCTACCACCTCTCTACAAACCCTGCCTCTCAGCCACAGTGGTGTTCCTCTGACAGAAATGGGCTTTCACTTCCTTGCTTCTCTTATTATTAATGTTCACAGTTTCATGCCAAGCTAGAGGAAAATTATTTCCTCTTTAATACATAAAAGTGGTCCTACATGGAGAAAAATAATTTCATTTTTAATAAACAAAAGCAATCATAGATACAGAAGTGCATAATTTCCTTTCATTTTTTCTGCTCATCTTCAACAAGGGAGTAGCCCTGTTCAGACTTGATGGCAGCTCTCTATACTGGTAAAAAGGACAAAGTGTCGAAGATTGGGAGACTGTAAATGTATTTTACAGGGTTATAATATATATTATATTATATTATCATCATATTATAATATATATAATATTAAAATATATATAATATTATAA
>WAAE01017693.1:153227-213587 GCA_013400495.1 Nicator chloris | reverse complement strand
TAATTATAATATATATTATAATTATAATATATATTATATCATCATCATATTCCCTGCTGGGTAAAGGAAAGCAGACTTAGAAACTCAAGTGATTCTATGAGAAAAAATAGTCTTTTGCCTGCGACCTCAGTAGAGCAGTGAAGGTGGCAAGTGTGCTGTGAAGCTGCTGGCATTGTCAAAATTCAGGAAAACCTGAAATTCCTGTTGCAGTTTCCCTAAGGAAAGGAGGTCTCCCCCAGCCTAGAGTGGGCTAAGCCAGGGGACCTGCAAAGGAATGGGAAACATTTTGGTCACTCAGAAACTGGGGAAAAGTTTGCTGGTATAGTCCATGGATGTGGCAAGATGTTCAAAGGGAGTTCACCTGGGCAACTGGGGGAGGTTGAACACCCAAGGTGAGTGTGCTCACAGGCAGAAAGTTTATTTCCTCTTGCAGTGGCAAGAATGTGACTCTGGAAATCATGCAGGGCAAATTTTGTGTGCTTTGTTAGAAAGCCTCAGGTGGAGATTTACACTGGGCTGAGCTTCAGCTGGCACACATGTCCTGGGCCAGCTGTTCAGCTCCTGCCCTCCCCCTCTTCTGTGCAGCACATAAAAGAGTGCAAGGCAGCCTTGCTACCTCAGGACAACCATTTACTTGGAGAAAGGTCTTTGAGAGTCCTTTTAGAGGTGTTTTGCCCCACAGAAGCAAAGCCAATCTGCTGGGGCTGATCCCTGCAATCCAGTGAGGTGGCTAATTGAAACCACTTGATTTTGAATGCTTAATATTTGTTTGCACACAAGATGTAGTCCACGCCTTTTTTGGAGAAGCCACGAGGCAACTGATGATTACATACAAGAATACAGACATCTAATTGTGTCATTTGTAAATTGGCACTTTGTCCAGAACCCATGTGAGGTGCTGAGGTCTGCTCTGTTTCCCAGGCAGCTCCTTGGAGCCTCATCAGGAATTTTCTGGGCCCTTGCTAAGCCAGCTGCTGTATTTCATAGATGAGTCGCAAGTGATTTCTAAACAGTGGTTGCAAAGCTTCCTGGGATGAATAGATGTGACAAAAATGCTTGATTTCAGCTTTGCTCTTGAGCTGCTGTCAGATACAGCTCAGGATTAAATCAGAAACCTAGTACAACCCAGGCAGCAATTCCTGCACTGTTCATTTATCATTGCACTTGGCACAAACTTGATACTGAGCGAAATCATTGGTGGGGCTTCTTAGCTGGTGAAATAAATATTTCTATCTCAAAAACTTCTGGAGTTTCCCAGTGAGCTACTGAAGATTTAAATCCAATGAGGAATTCGATATCTTTAGATAAGCTTGCACAAGGTTGCCTAACTTCTTTCCATTGAAGGTGGCAGAGCACTGGAATAGCTGCCCAGGGAGGACTGCCCCTCTCTGGAGACATTCTGGCTCCTTTGCCATCTGCTCTGGGTGACCCTGGCTTGGCAGAGGGGTTGGACTGGATGATCCCCAGAAGTCCAACCATTACTGGTTGGTGTCCCCCATTCCCATTTCCACATCCAGGCAGATTCCCTGACTCGGAACATCCCAGGCCCAGATATGGCTGTGGACATTTTGCAGCTCTGTGGTGCCCAAGCACAGTGTTTCTCAGTTCAGCCTTTTCAAGGCAGTTTCCAGGCAGTGCCCAGACAGCCACAGGCCTTCCTGGGCCAGAGCATCCGTGGAGATGTCGCGTTATATAAAAACCCAGGACTTTTGCACAGGAGACCACAGCTTCCATCGGGCCAGTTAGATATTCTAACTCAATGGATATTAAGCACAATAAAAACATACTGGCCTCTATGGCTTTTTACTTCACCATTTCAATTTAACATAGCCTTTTACCCAGACAGAATAAGAGGAAAGAGGTTTTTTTCCATGGTAGTTGGACTTGACTGAGAAGGTCAGGGGAGAATGAAATGAGATTTTTTTGCAAAAGTATCGAAGTCTAACACAAGGAAGATATTTCTATTCCAGGAGCAAATAATTGCACACAACTTATATCTAAATAATATATCATATATAATATATCTATCTTATATCTAAATAATATAAAATAATTGCACACAACACATATCTATAAGTGAGAGACTTTATTTGAACCAATTTTTCAAATACAGACATCTGTATTATTCTCACTTCTCGGGAATGTTTTCTGCTCATTTTTGAAGCTTGCAACCTTAGGACAATATTCAGGACATATGTGTACATTAGATCTCTGCAGATGGACACATTCATAATGCACAAGTACAATGAGTGAGAGACTCTTTCCAGATCCTCACACAAGAGCACCGGAAATGGGCCGCTCTAATTCTCAAGTTCTGCTCTTTTTAGCTTCCAGACACGTCACAGTTCTTGATACTCTCTAGGCTGTAGCCACCTTCTTCAGGCCCCGATTTATTACTGTGTTACTTCAGCTGTATGCCAGTGGAACTCCTCAAAATAGGGCTTAGGTGATGCACAGGGATTTGTTTTATTCATTGGGAACAGGTATGAGCAGAAAAACCAAGCTATTGGGTGAACAGATCACCTGGGATTTTCTTTTGTGAGAGTAGTCTAGGTCTCAGGCTGGGGTTTCTTTTTTTAGAAGTGACCAGTGGTTCTGGGTGTGTAATACATGAATCTTGATGTTCAGAGCGTACAGGGGACCTGTGGCTTGGACCCCAGTGAGGTGTCTCGCAAGTTGGGCACTCCGAGTGTGAGCCACTGGGGTCACTAGCCTGTTCTGCAAATCTCGACCTTCACCTCTTCTTCCAAGTATTGCTCAACAGAAGAATGTAGTAATAAAGCATTGTAGGTAAGAATGCAGGCTTGCACATGACCTGAGATCAACACCCTGAAAAATGGATAGAGGGTAGTGCTTTCAGGACCACCTAAATGACTCATGATCTTCAGTTCCATTTTGGGAAATGACTGGAGAATTTCAGGCCTGAGACCCCCAAATGCACTGCAGAGAGGAGTTTGGACATCCTTCAGCATCTGGGCCTTAGGAACTTGCATCTCTTTGAAAGCCAGTGAAATGTGTGCTCTCAAGTGCCCACGTCACTTAGGTTATTCTGAAAACTGTACCCTATATACATATAGGTAGATAAGGGGCAGACTTTCACAGGCACAAGTGGCAGTTAGACATGTAACTCCCATTGATTTTTTTTCCCCCTCGGGGACCTGGAAAATTTCCCCCCCCCCCGAGGAGTTGAATCCTCCTCTCGCATTATTTTCACACCAGATTAACACCACTGATTCCAGTGGAGCGACTCCTGAGTTACCCCAGTGTGAGCGAGAGGAGAACCAGTCCTGAGGTGCTCTAAATATCCAGTGAAAGTGCTAATGTGGCAATGCAGAAAAGCAGGGAATCTGAGCACAGGCCTGGAAGAGGACCCTCAATGTCACCTCTGGTGCCACTGAGCTGCAGGTGACCACCAAGCAGACTTCTGAGCCAAGAGGAACCACAAAAACATTCATTCAGACCCTTCCCTCCACTGCTGCAAACCGCAGCCACTCCATTTCCTTCCTAAGACATCTATGATAAACGGCAGACCCTCAGCATGAAAAGTCACAAGTGCTAGTTTGCTGTTTGGAGACCACAGGAAAAAAGAAATAACTCCTGTGGGGAGTTTGGTATGAATTCATTCTTCCTTTTTTTCTTCTTTCCTTTTTTTCTAAACTTGTCTTCATCAGTCATGGCTATTTCTTTCATCTAGAGTAACATGTTTCCCAAGCAGTGGTGTTTATGTGGTCGCCATGGGTGAGTTCCTTCTGGCTAAAGCCTCTCATGGGACTGCATTAGGGTTTAGGACTGGAAAACACTGGATCTGAAGGGATCTCAGCAGGATGCCCTTCCCCTCCCTTTGGAACGTGGCTCACGGAAAAGCTCCTTGGCTGATGCAACTATTGCAAGGGTTGTGGGGTTTCATCTGCTATCAGTGCAGACAGGATGCCACAAGCATTGCAAAGCAGACCAAATTCATGCTTAGAATCTACTGCATTGATGGGGAGTTTACGTTGGAATTTTTTTCACTTTTTCAAGTCTTAGTCTAGTGAAATGTAGTAGTGAAATGTCAAGAGCTGGCCCACAGCTGGTACGAGCATTCACGGTAGCTGTGGGTCACTAGCATGTCTTACAACAGGGGCATGGAAAAAAACCCTCTAGGACCCTGAATTTCCACAGCACTGCATGGTGAGGTCAGGCACCATATTCCCAGTGTGAGTCACTCTGACATGCCCTGCCCTTTTCTTACATAAAGTAACAACAAGAGAGACCCCCAGGAAAACCTCTATCCTCTTCAGGGAGAGAGAATTAGATAGATACTCCCTGGGGAATTCCTGTTGATTGTTACAGCAGGAGTAGTGGAAAAGTTTCAAGTACTCTGCTGATGACTCTTTGCCCCACTCTTTACTTCTGGGACCTCCTGCCTCTTCTGCTGCTTTCAGCTCACTTGATGTTTTGCTAGAAAAATCATTCCTCAAATACCCTTGTTCTCTTTCCAGTTTCCGTCCCATGGTACATCCTTTATAGTGTTTCCTTTTAGCCTTTGAAAATCTGGCTGAAGAAGCAACTCAAGGAAATCCAAATGCTTTTCTCTGCTCTCTTCCTGTACCCTGAAGACAGCCCAGCTTCCTATACAAATCTTGTGTATTACACATTATACCACTGCCTGCTCAAGGCAGGGTTTGTCTCTCTGCTCTCTCTCACGCTCTCTTTGACCTGACTCTCTGGCAGGATCAGGACACGGTACAATAATAAAGATAGGGGGTGCTTGGTTACAGCCAGTAATTTTAAACTGGAACCAAGGGAGAGGAATTAGTATTTAAATTATTTAGGTTTGCAGTTGGTAACCACATATCCCGTTCTCTTTGTGAGGGGAAAAAACCAAAATACAAAACCCAACCCTTTGTTCTCTAAGCAACATGGCAAAGTATGTTCTTACAAACGGTGACAAAACACGCGCGATGCCCCAGCCATCAGCCAAGGGGGAGGCAACATGCGAAATACAAAGGTAAAATGTCCCTGGGGAGAGAAAGTTGTTTCTATTTTTGAGGAGGGAGGAAGGCCTATGTCCAGGAAGACATGAGAAGCAGTTTTCTTTTCCTTATAAAGTTAAAAGTAGTAATAGCAAAGTGGAAGCAAGATGAAAAATTTGGGGTCTGAAATCAGAAGAACAGGGAAACCACATGGTCTTTGCAGAAACAGGAAAGACAAAAAACCTTTTTAAACGGTAATGACAGGAGTTAAGGCCAAACAAAAACCATGGTCCCTCCTTCCTGCCTCCTCCCAAACACCTCTCCCAGAAATCCTGAGAGCTGAACCTCAGTTCTCTCAACTTGCTGCTAGAGACACGGCGTGTGTGCAGTGTCTGTGCTGGGCTGGGCCCCTTGTGTGCTACGAACAGCAAACATACTGTACCCCTCTCCTCCCTAGGCCTCAGCCCCCGTGTCCCTCAGAGCGCTCTCCCTCCCAAACACCATCCCCACCCCACTGCTTCCAAGGCAGGCACGGGCGGGGTGGCAAGACCTGACATACGGTCCAAGCAATGCCTGATGTCTGCGCTACATTTGCTGAATTGAGGTCAGGCTGGAAGGTGTCTCAGGGTTTACCACCCATCATGACATGGGAATATTAGCATATATATCATTTATGAAGTATGACACAATACCTATCTGTCAGTCAGCCCATCTTTCTACCTATTTAGTCTGCCTAATCTACTTTAGCTATCTACGTTTCACTATCTCTATCAATCATCTATTGCTCCATATTACCTAATTTCTTCCTGTCTCTCTCTCATCTTTTACACTCTAATCTTTCTTTCTCTAGCTATACTCCCCTCTCTCTCCCTATCATCCATCTATCCACTTGAAAATCTTTCCCCCATCATCTCTCTAATCCCTGTTTTTAAAAATCTTTGTCCAATCTATCTCCCACTCTCTCTTTCCCTCTCTTTAGAAAACCCCTCCCTATCTCTCTCTCTCTTATTTCTACAGAATGCCAGGAAGCACATGGAAGTGAGTCCTGACATGTTTTGATGGCACTTCCAGTGAGCAGTCTACGTTCAAAGTGATCATTTCTGAGGAGGCACCGTTCATCTTTTCTCCCTATTTCCAACAAAGAGATGGAGGAGAACAAAGGAGTAGGACAAGGAGTGCCAGCCAGCCCTCCGAAGGCCATGAGGCTGCCACTCCAAGAAGCATCGGCCACCAAAGGACACTGGAGCTGTCAGCATTCCCATCCTTTCGTCTTCCTGCTGTGAGGACAATTTAATCCTGGTCCTGTAGCATCACACAGTTATGCTGCAGGGTACTCTGGCTGTCATTGCCAATGAGGCCAGGAAACCATACAGGAGCTGCTGGGAAAGCACATGAAAATAACCAGGGCAGTGAAAGAGCAGTAATTAGCTTTCATGAAAGCCCAGATATTACTAAATGTGTTTTAACTGTTTGCTCTCACAGCTCATAAAGACAGCAGCAGACCCAGATGGGTGTACAGGCTCAGGGTTTGGTGTCTGTCAGTCCTCCTCTGGGACAGGTTGGGTGGCACCAGGGAACAGCCCGCAACCTGTGGGAAGCAGTGGTGGAGATTTAGGAGGTGGGGCTCTGCCCACAGCCATAAATGACAGCTGAAAGCCTTGGCACTCATTAGAGCTGGGTGAAGCACCCTGGGTTTGGCAGGAGCAGGAATGAGGTATTTCTCAAAGTGCCACCAACTGGCTCCTAGGTCACCAGGCCTTTGTCCCTATTTATTCAATAAGTATTGAATAATATTTGGCCCAATTTATTTTGCCAAACAGAACACTTTTGGGGGGCCATGCTATGCTACTCAGGGACTTCAACTCCAGCCCAATGGGGTGAGCATCATCCTGCTGTGGCGAGAAGCTCAGGTCCTAGGGCCCTGTCCCTCACAGCCCTTGGCACACCCCTTGGCAGGGGTTAGACCTTGGCCATGGATCAAAGCTGGTCCCTCTGCAGGCTCATACCTCCAAGGTCACTATAGTTCTCCAAATCAGGGCCTAGAGATTTCCTAGAGGTACGCTTTCAATGATCTTTCCTAAAACTGATTTTGCTGCTTTCATTATTTATGTTAGTCAGTGCTAATATCTCGCTCAAAATCCAAGCCTGCTCCCCTTAAAAATCCCCTCAGTAGTGCCAAGGAGAGCAGTCAGTCACTGACTGGTGGCCAAGGAGCACAGCTGGGCCACGCAAGAAGTGACCCACCAAAGACCACAGGCCAGCAGGATGTACGGCAGCATAGAAATGCGACACGGTGGTATTAATGATAATTATTTTCATTTATTATAATTATTGTTCAGTTTGAAAAAGGAGCCTGGAGCCAAGCATTATGCTAATTGGCACATTTTCTAGTTGTTGTTTTAGTTCTGAAAACAAACTGGGGTTTAATATTCCTTTTTGTTCATTTGTTTGTTGTGTTTGGTCTTTTGTTTGTTTTTTCTTTCGTTCATTCCATCACATTGAAAAAGGAAGAAAAGAACCTTTTTTTCCCCCCTCTTTTGTTTTAACTCACTCGGTAAGTCTGGACTCCTCAGATGAACGTAACATTGCACACATACACACTTGGAGAAGAGAGAGAGGAGAGAGAGAGAGAGCGCTCGCAGTGGGCAGACAGACACACGCACGCGCCAGGTCAAAGAACTCTGATACAGTGCAAGAATTTTCCCAAAATGATTGGATCATCATTACCAAAAACTTGCCATAACAACACCAAGAAACAAAGAAATGTTTAAGCCACACTGTTTGACTGGGATTTTTCCTGCTTTTTTTTTTTCTTTAAATGTTTGCCACACAGAGAGAAAAAGGGTTTAAGTGGTAACGGGAGAGGGACAGACAGGCTCACAGATGTGAGCAGGAAGGGGGGAAATCGAGATTGGGGTGGGAAGGAAGGATAGAGGATAGGGGGAGGGAGGGAGGGGCAATGGGGAGTCATTTCTTAATGTTCAGGCATTTTCTTGGTCCGCCTTGCTCTCTTCTTCTTTCACCTCTTCCTGCTGGGCACTTTCAGTAGGTTTGGTTTCTTCTACAGCATCTAGTGGGGAAAGAGATGGTCCAGCGTTAGTCAGCCATGATCTACAGCATCCTGCATGTGTACACAGCCTGATGGACTGCATGGCTTCAGGCTTCTCTCTCTCCAAAGTCATCCAGGTCTCCAAGTCCCTGGAATTTCTGCAGCATGGAATGAACATGCCAAGGTTCAGCCCATCAGGCAAATATGTAGGTCTCACAAAACACCTTCAGCCAGAAAGCATGTGCCACTGGAAGGAGCTGCCTTGCTCACTGCTGGTGTGTCAGACAACCACTGTTCATTTCATTAGGGGCACTGATTAGACTCCTGGCTTATCAGTTAGATCACACACCCTTTTACAGAACCCCCTGACTGTACCAGCCACTATTGAATCATTGTCTCCCAATTACAGTATGGATACTCCCAGCCCAGACTTAAAGCCAGTCGCAAAGAAAAAACTCTATACACACTTGAAGCCCGCAAGATCCAGATGACAAAATTTTATACCCTGTAACTCAGACTTCTCTCACACTGAACAGAGATCTGGAGAAATGTCTCTAGCCTTCAAGAATGGGAGCCTTCATCTAGAGGTTGCCACATCTCTCCAGTTTTCTGGTCTCTCCTTTCAAAAGCCAAGCTGCCCTGGGGGCAAGCAGTGAATATAACTGGAAGCTGGGTCTGCCTGTCAGACACTTTGTTCTGGCACACCATTCACATCAGAAGTTAAAACTACTGCTAAGAGCTATCCCACAATGAACGAGACAGAGGACCAGAACCCAGGGGAAGGCAGAGGCAGCCAGGAGGAGCAAGGCAAATGAAAGGAATGCCCCTCAAGCTGAAGTGATCTCACTCCTGGGTTCATCTAGCCCATGCCTCCTTCATTGCAGCAGGACAGATTTCATTGTCTCTGAGTTTCTACCGCCCAGCTCTCATAAGGGTTCACTAATATGTTCCCAGCCTCTTTCAGAAACAGTGCATGTACTATGTGGATTTCTTTTTACAGGACAAGGTGGTGGTGGACCCAGGGCTGTAAGAATAATGCACAAGACTCTTAGTGCACTGTAGTGACTGGTCTGCTCCATTGCCATCTCTCCCTTTTTCTCACTGGCATCCAGTCCCACACATGCACAGCCCATGGAGAGGTCAAGCAAGCAGCAATCCAGAACTGGGATAAAGAACAAGGAAAAGAAACACTTGGGATACAAAGAACAGGGAAAAGAAACAAGCACGGAAGGACTGGGTGGTGTGGGACAGACCACGTGTCATTGGTATGACACATACCTGTACCCATCTCATTCAGAGAGCACTGCAGGTTCCCTGCACAGTTCCTGGCTTCTCTGATGGCTATCAAACTACATTGTACCAGTAAATAAAATGGGCCAGGGTCTGGCCCCAAGGCCAACTGGCACCACACAGCTTATGTCCTTATGGCTAAACTCTCTTCTTCTCCAGAGCAGGGTAGCTGTGTCTGGGACCTGTCTGATGCAAAGCTACTGGGTGTACACAAAAATCTTACCAGGGCCTGTGCTGTCAGCCTAACAATGAGGATGTTCAGTTGGCAGTGTTGAATTTGTGAGGATTAGCATCCTCATACCCACGTTTCATGAGAATGCTAACTGGGATGTGCAACTTCCATTACTGACACCTTTCATGCGTTTTGGCCTGGTCCATTTGATGCCATCAGATGGCAGACTTGTATTTGCTTCCAATACTGGCAGCAGGTGCTGCATTCCTGCTTCCCTCTTCCCCGCAGCTCTTTTAGCCTAGGTTTTAAACACGTTCCTTATGAATCACCTTTAAGTTGTGTGCAACTTTCCATTCTGAATCATCTTCATTAAAGGCTCTGCTTCTGGAACTTCAGATACTTTTTATTTTAGTGAATTCTGACTGCTGATTTTCCAGAAGGAAAAATTTCCATGGCCTCAGCCACTGCATCTGCAAACCCCCTGTCAGCAAAAACATCTGTGGACTTTCCTTCCCTCGATACAGAACAGCTAAGCAGGATGCTATTCAAGGACTCCATCTGTATCTGGTACAGCTACCACCACAGACCAGAGACAAAATAGGCTACTGATTAAAATAGGATCATAACAAGTATCATTGGGAGGCAAAGCATGGCCTACTTTTTTAATTTTCCTGAATGACTTGATCACTGGGAGGGAGGAGAGTCCCTTTAATGTTGCTCTTCAGGGCATTCATAGCAGGAGACATACTGAACTACAAAACTGAGAGTAGAATCCCAGTGTGCAACCATCTACCTCTAAATTTGAGCAAAAAGACTGTTGTTAGCCAGAAGCAAGTGTGATTTCTTACAAGGCTCTGACAGATCCTGATAAGGCAGAATTTCTGCCTTATATAAATGGAAGATGAGTAAAAGAGCAACAGAGAGACGTAACATGGCTTCAGGAGCACAAGTCCTCACACTGCATTGTGTTTAAAACTTGTTGTGTCTTCCTTCCAAAAATATGCACAAGTTTTAGCCAACAGTCCCACAGCCCCCTCAGGACAGCACAACAATAACACAGCAAGCACAGGGACAGACAGATGCTGGGGGGTCCTGCACATCTGCTGTGCTACCAAGTCACACAGATGCCCTGTTAATCAGCAGCTGAAAGTGGGGTCCAGCTCCTACAGTGGTGGGCTCTTGACAGCACTCCAGGAGGGATGGACAGGAAATCTGCTCACGCTCAAGGTGGAGGACTGGCAGTGATGCTGGTTAGCTCACAGTGTTCCCATGCTGTCCTTGCTCTTAGCATAAGCAGGCAAGTTGAAACACAATTTTCTGCCACGTTCTATTCCCTGTTAGCTCACCACAGCGGCAAATCTAATTTCCAGGGAGTGCCCGTGGCGCCTAGAGATCCCTGGCTGGCAGAGGAACTGCACAGAGGTGCCTCACTGTCCCCATTAATGTTCTCTGGGGAGCAGACAGTGGCAGGCAGATGACTCTCTGCTGAAGAAGGCCAGAGACTGCACTGATTTCTGCCATGGATGAATAGGCTGAACTAACTGGGATCACAGAGCAGCAGGAACAATTTAAGGTCACTTCATCACATATTCAAGTCAACAGAGAGGGATCATACAACCCAAATGCTGGACTGTGCATATCCCAAATATAAACAAGAACTCTATCTTTTTGAATAAGAATTATCACACAAAATTCAGTGAATCACTCTCCCTCTTTTCTCTTGTACGGTACTGAAGCAGTAACAGGAAACACTCTGTGTACTGCTACACCCTGCTAAGCTATGTCTTATTTCCCACCAGCTTTACCAGCACTTCATTGATCTTTGGGATGAGGGAAAAGAAGCAACCTGGAGTTATTATGTAGTAATGAACATTAGCAAGAAGCAATATCACGAAGGAAAAAAGAATTCAACCCAAAAAAATACATTTCAAGCTGTGCCACTGCTAAACCACAGCAGTAAAAAGAAGAGGATTCGCTCTGTGCAATGGGAGCAATGTATCACAACCCCAGTGACATCAGGGCCAGGTAACAGCAGCTTCTGATTCATGAAGAGAGGTGAGACATTTTATCTGACTCACCAGTTTGTTTGATACAGGCTATTTCTGCAGTATGTTTTCTGGGCTTTCTCCAACCTTGTTTTCCGTGTCCCAGCAAATGGGGGCAAGGTATCCCCAGGGACATTAGTAGATAGCTGTCCTGGGGATTCCATACATCAGAGAGGATATCTCTTACACTGCTTTTTACCTAATACTACTCTTTATTTTCCACTTTTTTGAACTCTGGGATATTGTATCTGTGGGTTTGCAGTGGACAAATACAATACCATTATACAGCCGGAACTGCAGAGTTTGGGCATTTTTCATTCACTGTGCACTTTGTTGGAAAGGTGACAAAAAAGTGGTTGAGAATTCAGGCCGTCCCCTACCTGAGGAACAAAAGCATTTCATCCAGGGTAGCCAAACTTCCACCTTTCTAAAGCTGCCTCCCTTCTGAACCTGCCAGCACTGTGAGATCTCCTCCTGCCTGCACAATCAAAGCCCTCTGTGTCCACTTGCAAGAGACAGAAGCAGCAGGAAACAATGAGCTCTTTCTTCAGGTGGGCCTGGACTGGGGCAGCAGCAATGTGCACGTGATGACATCATGAAATGAGGAAGCTGAAGTCGGAGTGGATGGACATCTCACCCAACTCCAGACATCTACAGAGAGACATCTGCAGCTGATTGTCTCACCCTCTCTTTCCTTCCGAATTAGTGGAAATAAATAGGACATTTCTAAGACTCTATTAACCTGTCTTATTTGGATGCCTACTTTAGGACAAGTTGCAGCCTGGGAATATCTACACCTGCAGAAAGCCAAGGTGGAGACTTCACATTTGTTCCAGAGCACTCCAGTTACAAAGCAAAAAGAAAGACCCAAACTTACAAAATGAGAGTGGAGGAAAGAGAGCAGAAGGAGAGGCAGAGCTGTAATATAAAGCAAAAAAACTTTAGGGGGGGCCAAAACCAAATTCAGTCCTGAAAGAAAAGCACGAATGGCTAGGTCAGAAAGCTAAAAAAAAAATCACCTCAAACTAACAACAAAACCAACCCAGTTTGTGCTTGCAACCACCACCCTTAACAGTCCTTTCAATGCACACCAGTCATCACTTGCACTGTTCATGGATACTCCAGTCCTGTGGTCCCACCCTTCTAGGTTTGAGATTTTAGATTGCTTTTTTTATTTCAATCTTTGGAAGTCTATGCTGCAGTCCAGATCATCTTATAGCATAGAACAGTTTTACCAAAGAGACGGGCATCTGTGAGCTGAGCTGCCGCTCTTCTCACTTCTATTTAGCACTCTGGATGGTGCAGTCAAGTTGAGAAACCTTTTGGGCAGCCTTAGACAAACATTGAGCCGTTACTGCAGAATTGTTTAAGGGTAGAGCTGCACTGTGGGAGAGGCTGATGTGTGTTTGCTTCCCAGCTAAAGGGCTTGTGTCAAAGAGAGGCTTCATACCCTCAGCTCCAACTGGCACCTGCTGGGGAACAACGTTACTCATGGAAGAGTGACAATATGGAAGTGAGATACAGAGCCTTGCTGCAATGGGGTCTTAAAGAGCTCCTGCTCCCCAGCACTCCACTTATTTCCTGGAAAGGGTGAGAGTCATGTCTGCGAGCCCTGCTGGGGAGCAAACGCCTGGAACATATGCAGCTCTGGTTGCTGTGAAGCTGAGGCAGGCACGCAAGCAGCAGTTCTGCTGGATGGTGGTGCTTCCAGCTGCCTTTGCTGATGCTGTGCTCTAATGGATGAGCATGCAGGCTCCTCTCCAAGTCTCTCCACTGCCCTACATTAGTGAAATTAGGTTGAGTGGATTTCCGGGTAAAACACTGTCTCTTGGGACCTGCCCAGCTCCCGTCTGACTTGCCAAGATTAATTAAATCAGAGCAGACATCAGCTTATGACCACAGTAGCAGCAACCTCTCTGATGATCATTTTTTTTGTGACTGGTGGCTTGGGTTTTGTTTTCCTTTTTGTCTCTGTTCCACTGCAGATCTTTAAATTACCACAGCCAATGCCAAGAGACAAGAAATTGCACAACACTCTGGGATTCTAATACAGATGCAGAGATTTCGCTTTTGCTGCTTTCTCAGTGTTTGCATAATTATTGCTGATATTGATTGTGCAGCTAGAACTCTCCTGTGCATTCATGCTGAAGTACTGCCCAAATCTACTCAGACACTGCTCTCTCTAGCATTTGTTGTGCTTCCTCCTTTCTTTCCTCCTTTGCCAGCTACAGTTTGGGCAAGGATAGAACTGAAAACCTGTTCCTCATCCGGTCCTCACTCTGCTCCCAAATATTAATCTGGGCTTTCCTGTCCTGTTATAAGCAGATCTCACATGACCCTACTTAATTTTTTCTTTTTTTTTTTTTGAGGATAAGGAGCACTGGAAAGCCTCATTTAAAATCCCTGCCCTGAGCATCTCCTAGTTTTAATGACATTTGGATCCAGATTTGGATCCAGGCTTCACAGCTTGATTCATCTGTCCCAATCCATCTGTCCTTCTAGCCAGCCAGAAGCCTATTCCAGGCAGACGACGGTAGGTCTGAGACTGCTGAAATAAGACACACTTCAGGTTCAGAGCTGTTGCTTATACAGTTCTCTTTCTGAACCATGTTAGCCCATTGCAGTCAGCCCTATGATGCATCATATGCAGAGCTAAAATCCTCCACCCTCCCAACTTGCTGCTTCTGAAAACTGGTAGACTTATGCTGCCCCAGCTAAACACTGAGAAATGAAGGAATTGGGTATTTCAGTTAAGCGGCTGTGTCTGGTCCAAGGTATCGACTTGTATGATTTGGGAGAAATCCCTGGTGAAACCCTCACTCAGTAGAGACAGTCCCATGGTACCAATTCCTGTGAGCCCTGGGCGTCCTGGTGAGCACATGGCACCTGGGAGATCTGCAAACCCTTGGCACATCCTGCAACACGGTGGTGGGGAGGAATGCCTCCAGTGCAAGTAGCAGGCAGGAGGTCCAGGGAAGTCACCCAGTAATTACTGGAAGGAAGCAAGCAAGTCAGCCTGTTAAGGCTGAAACAAAAATGTTAATATGGCCCCAACAGATGGCAGCTTGGGCCTCCTATTCCTGTACCACCTCATCTTTTTCCAGAACCATATAAGAATGGTTCAGTTGCCCCAGCAGTGAGGAAAAAAACAAAACAAGAAAAGATAACTTCTGCAAGTCCCATGACTGGTAACTTCGGTCCAAGTTTGGACAGCTGCCTCTTTTTCTGATCCTGCTAAATCCTCAGAGGACAGCCAGACACAGTTCTGTCGCCTCAGCTGCCCTTGCGCTTGGTCAGGCTGAAGAGCCAGTGGCTTAGGGATTTCTACTCCTTCTCATCCAACCCCATGCCTTTCTTTCTCCAGCACCACCATGGAAATCCAAGCCTGCATTGGCATCCATGTGTGCAGTAGATGGAAAGGGAGGGAATGGTGGGAGAGATGCTCGGGGTGGGCGGCAGTGAGGTGGGGGTGTCGAGGGGAGTCAGGCTCACAGCTCCACTGCAAAGCATTTTCACAGTGTCTAGACACCAGCTGCCAGGTTGCCACGGAAACTCCCCAACTTTGGCTGAGCAAGGGAGCATTGAGGTCTCCAGAGAAATAGGAGTGATGGAGGAAGACGGTGGGGAGAGAAGAGGATGCTCCTTGTGAATGTGAGGTGTTAACCCTGTTACAGCTACATTTGCAAATATTCGTCCATCCTGGAGAATGGGAAAGAAGCAGCTCTCTTTCTTTCTTCCACTGCTGTTTCTTTCCCACATCCATGGATGCAGCCAGACACGAAAGCTGAGAAAAACAACATGGCTACTGCTGATTGTTCATTTATCCCTGCCTGTTGCCAGCACTTTTGTCCCAAACTTTCCTACTGTATCCATACCTGGGCAATTTCAATCCAGCTACAACTGGAAGAAGCCCTACCAGAGTGGTTAGGTTTTCTAGACAGAAAGATCTCCTTTAGCAAGGCCAGTCCCTTGGCCAGTGTCACACTACAAGCAAAGGCAGCTCCAGGGAGGACAGGGTGCTCCCACCTAGCAGCAGTGTCATCTGTCACAGTGCTTCTGTGGGGATGCTCTGTCACAGCAGAAAGTGGTGGGCAGGTGGAAGGCTGCATAGTACAGTGGCCAAAGGCAAGGTAAAAGAGCTCTTTCAGGATCAGAGTGCCTTGGAGGCAGATATTTTACACTGGCATTGAGTGGCCTCCTACCAAACAGCATCAAAGGGCTGTGACCTCAGAAGTGTTGTGACCGCAGAGGTGTTGTGACCTCAACCGACCTCTACCAAAGTTCCATGGTCTTCACAGTCAGGAATCTTGAAGAGGAGAAATGGGAAGTGACTTGTGCAGGGTGTCCCAGCCATCAGCTGGGATCAGAATTGATCTGATGAACAATCAGGTGCTCAGCTGTCCTGATGAACCAGAAGCCTCCTTCCAGGAGTGGTTCCAAGCTACCAGCCCCTCTGTCTCCTGCATTCATTACTTCACCTGAGGAAAGCCTTAGCAAAAATTACCCATAAGTTATTCTTTACTCCTCTGATGCCTTGGGCAGGCTGACCTGTAACAGAGACTGGACAGAGCTAGAGAATAAAGCAGGTATTTATTAAAAGGCCTTTAAGGGTACACCTTGGGCAGGGCAAGAGCCTGGCCAGGGCTACACCCACGATGGACCCAAAATGGTCACAAAATGGGCGACCAGTCATGAGGTCTCACACTTTTTTAAGTTTTGGTTCATTTGCATACTGGGGTTAATTGTCCAATTACAGCTTCAGATGATGAAGTCCCATCCTTCTAGTTTTCTCTCTTCAGTCCACCGTTATTTACGCTTTTGGGCCTAAAACTTGTACCCGCTGTCCTTGGTCTGCAGCAGGAAAAGGATTTGTTTTGTCTACCTACTCTGTGAAGAAAGCTGACTAACACTTAGTATGAGGCTCCTACACCCCTAAGCAACACAGAATCTGAAAAACGTGAAAGCTAAAACTTAAGGCATCACCTCCTCTCCCCTGCCCCTGTTGATTTCACATAGTGAAATCCTGCAGACCAGAAAGGGTACTCTTTAATATTCCTTAAATACTTTATGATTCAAAGAGCTTGAATATAGAGGTTTTAACTTCCTTCCAGCTGTGGAATATAACAGTTGACAGTTGCTCTTCTATTGGAAAACAGGATGGCCCCATCTCATGCAACAGCATTCTTTTGTGTCACCCATCTTTTCTCCCTTGCTGGTTTAAGTTCTGGAGGAAGGTTTAGAAAGAGAGGGCATGTGAGGAGACAGAATAACAAGGTCTTTCGAAGACACTTTCTAATCCATTTATTCTTTAGCTTCTTTAGTGCAACTGCCCTATCAGATTAAGGGGAGAAATCAGAGAAAAGGTAAGAAGAAATGGAAGTACCCTGAATAGATATAGGCCAATTGAACCTTCTTGAAGTGGCAGATAGTGATTGCTCTACAGCCAGGACATTCCTAGCAAAGTAATTAATTCAGGGAATGAAGCTTACAGCACTTTGGGAGGTTTGAATTTGGAAGGCCAAGCAGATGCACAGAGAATAGCACAGCAAGTGACAGAAGTTTGACAGACAGATCAGGTCCTCAGAGGTCTGCCCATCTCACAGCTCTGATGAGCAGCCTGGCAATGGTGGTAGGATCAGTAGGGGGATAAAAATGAACCTGAAACTGTGGCAGACTGCTGGCATTCACGCACTGCTGATCCTGAAATAAAGAGGGTTAAGAAGAGGAAGGAAACGTGCAGAGTGGTAGAGCCTTTGGGTTCTCCATCTACAGCTCCCACCTCCTCACAAAGGACTGACTGAGAAGCTCTTCTCCTCCCCTTCCCCGGCAAAACTGGCTAGGGAAAAGAAACTAAAGGAGGAAATCTTCTGTAATTGCGGCAAAATGGTCTAGAAATTCCTTCAGTGCATCCAGAATTAATGTGCTGCTCCTCCCCTCGTACTCCTCCCCTTTCAGCTGTCGGTGGCAGGAAAACAAATTGCTGCAGCCCTTACTACAAACCATGCTCCCGCCTCCCTTCCCCCAGCCCAAAAGACACGTGCCATTCATAAGCTGCCTGACTGCTGGTCTCCATTATTAAAGCCTGGAAGACTGATAAATTGGGGATTCATGGAGCCTGCAAGCCTCCAACAACCACATTGCCATGGAAACCAGAGGCAGCCTCCATCTCCAGCAGAAATGATATTGATCTAGCTGAAGGCAGGGAATTACAATCAAGGGGAGGATATAAAATGTCTCTTTTTCTTCCCTTTGCCATCCTCCCATTTTCAGTTTAAATGAAGGAGAAATTTCATTTAGAGATCATTAGTTTGTTTCCATCCATCATCATCCACCAAGGCTCTGCAAATTGGATGCTAAAATTAATTAAATGCCTGTTGTCAGGCTTTCCACAGCCATCTTCTTGATAACTGTCCCCAGCAGCTGCAACATCAACACCAGCAGCTCTTGGCATCAAAGAAATTACTAATATTTCTCAAACGCACGGCTGGCACACCCATAGAATCCCAGCGTGTTTTGTGCAGGATGAGACACAGACACTGCTCTCCAGAAGGCAGTTCAGGCTTCATGCTGTACCCAGGGAAACTCCTGGGAGCCTTTGCTTTTCATTTCATCAGGAGGAGACTTGAGAGCCCAGGCACAGGAAGAGGCATTTTGAACTACAAACACTTGTGGGAAAAACCCCATTCAGAGACATCACAGTGGCATTGCTGGTGTAGAGCCATTCTCCCCTCTTCTTGAAATCCCTTGTCTGGCACTCCTTAACAACTGCTTCCTGAGGATGGAAAGATCAGGAGTCACAATACCTGTCCTGCAAAACTGCGTAGGCAGCTGGACACTTTCCCCAGATCATACAAAGGCCAGATCCTCCTGGTTTGACTTAAGGCAAGAGGTTGAGCTGTGTAGTCATCCCTTCTGCCCCAAGGAATCTCTGTGACCAGAGGTGTGTGATGCTTGCCCAGTAAGCGTTCAGCTCCAGGGAAAAGGAGTTATAGGGCAGCCCTGAGCCTGACACTGGACATTTTCAAAGAGTCAAGCTGTATAGCAGGAAGGAAGGAAGGAAGGAGCTGCCTGGAAAACCTCCCATGAGTGCTCTTATTGCCAGCACCAGTCTTCTCTGCAAAGGTGGCAGCAGCTTGCATCAGTAATTCTGATTTTAATTCAAATTTGGCAAGCTCCATTTTATTTTATTTTTTGAGTTTTGAGAGCCATTTCTCCCAGTTGGAGAGGGACTATCGAGTCTCTGAACTCTCTGAGTGCTGTGCCAAGCGAACTGATGCAGCTGTCCCAGAGTAGCCATCTCAGTTTAATTGGCTTTTCACAACAACAATTCCATCAGGCAGATAATGAATTCAGCCATGACATGAGGGCACTCGGTGGGGCAGCTGCAAATGCTGGAGAGACCACCTAGGGGCACAACCAGGCAGCCCCATGCCCTGTGCACAGCCAGCTGTGCCATAGCCAGGATGCACCACCTCTGTGGAGAAGCAGGAATGTTTGGGTTGTCAACAGCTCCTCGGTACCGTCCACCATGGTGGAAAGAAGCACCCTCACAGGGAGCTAAGACAGCCCTTTGCTGAGCTAGTCTGCAATGAAAAGGCTTCTCTTCCTCATCAAAGGACATTTGCCTTGGCCCTGACTCAGCTGCAGGACCAAGCAGTAGCTGCTCCTCCACCATCTCATGTGCAGACAAAGTCTGCCGTGAAGCCCAGCTCTGCACAGGTCCGCGGAAGCTGCCACTTACCACAGCTCCCACATGCAGAGTTTGTACATTTTTGGCCAAGGTGGAGCAGCCCATAATTTTGGCTTGAGCACCGTAATTTTGACAACAGTGGTCACAAGAAGAGGGCCTGATATGAGGCATGAACTCATCACGTCTGGGCTGCTCTGACATTGCTGTGAAATTGCACTGAGGCATAGGAAGTGGCACCCCACCATTTTGTGCTCTTATTGTCTCCTCCTGCTGCGTTTATTTGCTATAAAGGTCCTTGGCTCGGGTCTTGCCTGCTGGTCACAGAGCAATGTTGTGAGGTATCCATGTGAATGAACACGTCTCTCTTACTCTTCCTCTCCTGTTGGAGCTGTTCCACTTCCATAAACCATTAAATATTTATTGGGCCAGAGGAAAACATCGACTCTGTAGACCAGTGGTGAGGGCACTCATCTGGAATAGGGGAGACCAAATGCCACATCCTGGCTCCAGCAAACAATAAATAATTTATACAAAGTGGAATAGCTCCAGGAGGAGGGAGCAGGGGAAAATGCGTCCAGCAGCCCAACGCCTTGCTTGCAAAGCTCACTGGATTTCAGCTTCCTAGCATAAGGCCCACCCTGTCTTCTGTCCCATTCAGGGAGAACCTGACCCTCACATGCTAGCTACTCTAAAAGCAGGCAAAGATTTTCTTACTACTTTATTCTACAAATCCCATAAATCCTGGTGATGGTATATACCATCCTTGGGTTTGAATAATTAAAGGATTCTTTAATGAAAAAAGATTATCACAGAAGAATTCCAGTCCAACAGGACTCAGAAGCCCTGAATGGTTTTGGTTTGAACTGCGATCAAGCTTAACTCCTCTGTTTGGCAGAACCATGTCTATGTGTTTTGCTAGAAATGAGGCAAAGAAGTAGTTGCATGCTACATCAGTTAGGAGCATCTGGAATTTTCTTCTTCTTCCCTGAAGTAAAAATCAGTGACTCCATCCATCTTTCTCGTAGTCATTTGGCTTCAGCAATGAAAAAGGTTTCTATCTTGAGGCACAAAAAACCATTCTCTTTCCGATGTTCTCTCTATTGTGTGCAGTGAACAGTGCTGGGTTAGTGTCTCTGGAGACCAAAGTCTGCTGCTCAGCAGCAGTGCTGTGCATTTCTTCCCCATGCCTTCCTGGTGGGCTTCAGCTGTGTTTGGGAGAGGTTGTGTCATGGACAAGAGGTCAAGTTTAGTCCAAACAGGCACCATGCTTGGCCACACTGGTAAGTCTCCCAACAAAGGCCTGCCAACAGTGCTGGGATGGCTTTGTGGAAACATAGCTTCAATCCCAAAGATAAGCTTAAAGGCAGGTGCAAAACCTGTTTGCAGTGTTTGAACAGCTGCAAGATCAAGGTGACACACATGACTCCTCACCGTTTGGCAATAAAGAAGTTACCTCCTTTCACCTGGATCCCTGGTGTACAAGCTGAATAAGGGACTGTGAATGCCGACAAAGGACCAGACAGAATTGCTGCTTCTATCAACTGTAGCAGCCCTACCAAAGATAAACTCACAGCAGCCCTCTGATCAGATGCCATGAATGTGGGGGATTTCCATCCCTTCTGACAACACGGGAAAACAGAGGACCAATGCTACAAGATTGTACTGAGTGCCTTCCAGGGGGAGAAACATAGAGACCATTTGTGAGCAGATCCAAGATTAAGACAGACTACTTCAACTCGCAAACATTTCTGAAGGGGGGCAAACCCAACCCCAGGGGTTGGTCTTCTGTGACATATCTCTTGTTTCAGCACCAATGGCTGGAGGTTATTCTGAACTGCTTGTGATGCTGAGGCTAAAATCACGGGTGAAATCTTAGTCTTACTTAAGCAGGATAGATAACATGGGATGTCTAAACTGGAATACAATTTTTTTTTTCAAGCCCACACCCAGTAAGGGAATGGAGTCCCATATTCATTTGAAAATTAGACGGTTATGGACTTAGTCCACACAAGCTTGCATTCACACCTCCCTATTACAGACTTGTGTCATTTCCAAATCAGTGTGTGCCCCAAGGTTTTAAAAACTTCAAAGATGTTTTTAAAAGTACTTGCCACCACCCCAACTTTAAATTACTTTTACTTGATTCCAACTCCCATCTCTTCAAGTGGTTATGAAGTAAAGTCTTTGAAACATTTTTCACAGCTGCTAAGACAGTTTTGTCAAAGTCAGCAGCACGGGGGAATGCTCCTGCATAATGGTCACAGCTGTTGTTCCTGCTCTCCTATCCCTTTTCCTGTACCTGCAATGCATTATCAGCTATGGTTCTGTACCACTGCACCCAATTCAGCATTGGGATTTGGATGCTCTTCCAAATGTCAGAGAGATTTTCTTCTTCATTAAGCCCTGTATGTCACAGGTAATGTCCAGTTATCATTACGAGCATTACCAATTACTGTGTTTTGCTGAAGGAAGATGGAGAGGTTGAATAGTGTCTTCCACCTTCTGCTTTCTTTCATAATGAAAAGAGGACTCATTTGCTATTGCCTCAAGGTACAGATGGGAAGTCTGTCGTGCTTTGAACACTGGATAACTGGGACCTTACGACCTTTATCTAAGACTTATTTGCATGAAGCACTGAGTCTCACTTTTCTGGTCATTAGGGGAACAGCATTTTTCTTTACATCCCTGGCCGCTGTCCAGCTTTCCATAGTTCTTTTCCTGATTACAGTACAGCCTAGCGAAGGGCAGGTGTCCAAGGTGGACTCCTGACTGCCAGGACTTCAGCTGAGATTTTCCACTCTGTTCCAGCATCCCATGCTGACACTGATGTAGCTAAGGATGCAGAAAGAAAAAAAGAAACACTTGCAAAGATCAAATTCACATTTGGTGATGATATAACCAAGGTTCTTTACATGGTACAGGCCATTAAAGCTAAAGGAAATGTCAAGGGAACCTTTGGCAGGGAATACAGAAGTAGGAAAGAAGTCACAGTTCTAGTAACCTGCAAAACCAGACCAAACTCTTCTTCAAAGAACAGCAAAGCACACGATAGCAGTAGTCTCCATCATTTGGGTTTCCTACACACATTACTTTTAATCTCTCGTCTATTTTCTGCCTGAAAGATATCCAGAGAGGAAAGCTAGGAAATGAGGAAACTCTTCTTTAAATCGAGCTTGCAGCATGAATGTTGTCTTGAGAAATACTGTGCCTAGAAACCTGTTCAAATTGAGCTTGTGTAATGTGGTCTTTCACAGGTCTATTGGAGGTCCAGAACTGAGGTGGAAACTATCCCACAGAGCTGATGCAAGTGGCTTGACTTGTAAGCCTTCTGTCACTGCTTACATTTTCTTGGTTCTCTTGGCCACTGCCCAGTTTCACAGATCAACATAGGACTAAATAAAATATTTAGTAGCATCTTTACAAGAAGAGTCATTGCAGTCATCAGTGCTCATTCAGTAGCTGTCTGCAAAATGGAAAGAGGCTGGCATGCATAAGGACTGGGATGAGGAACAAAACAGAATAAATAATGCCTCTCTGGAAACATGTAAAAAGTTACAGCTTTTTTTGGACTAATGTGAAGAGTATCTGTCATTCCATCTCATAAAATAGATTTGAAGATTTGAAGGGAGTACAGAGAAAAGCAACAGAGTTCCTAAAAAGCATGGGAATAATTTCATATAAAAAGCAGTTGAAAGTATTGCTTGTGCTTTCTTCAGGAAAGAAATGAACAACAAGGGCTATGATTCTATGCCCTTTGTGCATAAATGCATACTGTATGATGCTATATACCATAATCAAAGGCATGAAGTGGGCCTATCATGAGCTTTTGCTGTTTCTGTGACATAGCACTAGTACAGCAAGATGTTTAAGGCAATGGTGGCCAATTTGTCATGGAAATTTATGGCCATTGTACAGCTGATTGGAGTTGGGAAAGCTGTTGATACTTAATCAATTAGATCTTTTGTGTGCATACACACACACACAAATATATGCCATATAAAACCACAGTTATATGAGCATCAAAAGAGAGAATACATCATGCTTTACCTGTTAAACTAAATCTTAGGCAGTAGAAGACAGGGATGAGTCCCAGCAGCAGAGAAGCAGTTTACCCTAGATCTGCCCATAGCAGTGCTTTGTGCTAGCCACAGTGAGAAGTACAATAAATGGATATTAGCTGTAACCTAGCCTGGCAATTTCTGTGTTCCCCTACCAGTTATTTGCATGGATCCTTGTGAGTGCAACTTCACCTTGCCAAAGTCGATGAAATTTCCACAGAGATTGGAAGTGATCACTGCACAGACATTGATAATCCACTATTAATGCACCTATTAAATAGCTCTTGAGGAATGTCTAACTAATCTGACTGTGCTGACCTGGTGAACTTTCCAAATCCTTTTCCTCTGCATGTGGCAGTCATCTGTACCACAGAGTCAGTATTTCTACTTTTGAATTTCATCTCCCTGGAGCTGTAAATCGCAGCTGATACTCTGCAAACTCATATCTATCTGAAAAGTACAGCCTACTTGATCCTAGTGTAAAGAGATGACACTGGCAGTGGTGCAGAGCACTTCTGGCAGCTGCAGCAAACAGCCATCACTTAAATTTCATTGTCTGTCTGTCCAGACTATCCACAGGTCTGCTATTTGAGCCCTTCTCAGAAATTTTGTTTATAATTTATGACAGAAAACCTTCCTCCCACAGAACATTTCCTGAAGATGATCTGAACGCAGGTGCATTGTAATGAGAGTTATTTAGAGCAAAATCTAGGTGGAGTTCAACTTCTGGTCGTGGCTGTAGAGAGCTGTGTGTTAGTGTGAGTGACTACAGTACAAAATGGCACACACTGTGACACTAGCAGGCACGGCCCTAAACAATGTCACCCGTACACTGGTTTGGAAGAGCAACAGCTGTAGTTGCCAACACCAGAAGGTGTGAAAGGTTGATGTCACCTTTCCTATAATTTGGAGCCTTCACAAAATAAGCCAGTGACTCCAGTAACCAGCCTTGAGTGTTCATGCATTTCTTACTGAGGTTCTGCAAAAACTGGTACCTCTTAGGTACAAAGGAGTGGTTACCCCGCTCTCCTCAAGAGGCCTTTTCCAGACCTGGCCCACACCTCTTCATCAGTAAATTTGTTTAATGTCACCTATGATTTTATTAAAAGAGGTCAAGTACTGCTTCACCACTGACCAACTAGTGCAGTTCCAACCCTTAGAGGCAAGCTTCATCTCATTAGGAAACAGCAGACCTGAGGCATACATGGGGCAAGAGACAATATTGCACTGCAATAGAGGAGGAAATCCTGCACATGTGCCAGGTTGTATGTAGGAAAATTGTGACATTCCACTTTTCTCACCCTGCCCCTCACGTGACTATTTGCACCAATGCCAACCCAGCTATGAAATAGGCAATGTTTATACCCATGTAGACACAATGCAAAGATTAAAATTTCAGAGCGACTGAGGACTAGAGACAGACTTCGTATTTCAGCATGCGTCAGGCAACCTAAACTGCACTTACATAGTCTTACTTTGTTGCTGGAGTAGTCTAAAGACAAGAAAATGCTGCCATGCTTGCTTAGAGTTGTTCCCTCTGGGGCAGCCATGGGAAGACTGCTGTGTTTGCATTGCTTCCCTTGGCTGCCAGGTGTAGCAGCAGAGATAAGCTCCCTTGAAACAGGAATGGCAATGAGGTTGTTCTGCCTCATGCCAGCTACTCATGGGCCAAGACCGAAGTTCCAAGTCACACAGCTGCAATCCTCACACACAGTGCAGGCTGCATGTTCTGGCTGGCACAAGACAATAGACAAGTCTCCCTTTCCAAATCTTTATACAGCCAGTGCTCCCAAAGTGCAGCAAGCATTGTCCTTCCATCGGTATGGGGATTGAACTAAAAACAAAGAACTGATTCAATTGTAAACCATGAAAAAGGATCCACAGGGACTTGCTCCCTCTGAGGAAGTGAAGATGGTGCCTCCCAGTGCTCCTTGCTTGCAGGATACAGGGTCCTGGGGGAACTGCTAGCCCGCTTACATGCAAAGCACTTGTCACCTGGCTGATTTTTCATTTCAGCTGTGAAACTGCTCCATTGTAAAGCTATTTAATGAAGCAGGAAAAGCATTCTCCATTTCCCAACAAAAGAAGATCCATTTGTTTCCTCAGGCACAATTTACTCTTTTACATTTCTGGGCTTTGTATTCTTACTTGACAATATGAGAGTGCTTTGATGTGAGAGCCAACCAAATTTGGAGGTGAGACTTGAAAACTTGTGGAAGTACAAACCGAATCTAACACTGTGTGACATTCACCTCCTCTCCTCCCCAGGAGGACAACATAGCCCATCTTCTTCCATAGTCTGCTGTGTTGGATGCTGATCTCATTTCAAAGCTGCACTACCAGACTCTTGCCAGTAACTTTCATGGAGACTCTCTGGATTTAAGCCAATGCAACCATGATTAGAACGAGTCTCACTTCCTCATCCACGTGTAATGTATAAATTTCCCCCACCACTTTTGGATTTTGTCCTGTTGAGTAGGTTGGCATCTAAGGGAGCCTCTCTAAGTATAATACCAACACCAAAGAGCCAAAAGCTGAATCATAAGATGAAAACCTATAAAAGTCTTGACAAGGATGCTCAGATGACAGCTTCACTTTTCTGTCATCCACCAAAATACATGAAGAGGTTTGAGAGATTGTCCTTCTTGCATCAATCCTTCATTGCCACTGAACAAAGCCCACTGACTCATTTCATGCCTTACCCAGGCTGGAATCCATCTCTTTTTTACTTTTAGATACACTGAGGGTTGCTTAGGAACTGCCCTAGTGTACAACTAGGAATATCTGAGGTTCCAGACCAGATACTATTGGCTACAGGACAGTTGTTTGAAGCTGTTTCTTAGGCCATCAGCAAAAGACAGATAGGGCACGTAGAACTGAGTAACAAGGAGAGAGGTGAGGGCTGTCAGGGGAACTACTGACTGGTACAAAAAACCACTCTGTCTTTCCCCCACTCCAGAAATATTAAGCATTCTCTTCATCTGGTTAGTTATTCCTTTCCCCACACCCTGTCTTTTTCTGTCCTGTCCATAGATAAAGGCAAAAATCTGTCCTGGGTATGAATTCAATGCCCTTGCCTTTTGCTTGTGCTTGCACCAGGGAAGGTATCCACAGATAGCATGATAGAGCCATTGTAGTAAAATTCAAGGCAGATGAACACCACCACCCCAAAGCAGCATGGTCGGCACGCCTCAGGGTAGTAGCAGCCAAGCATGCCATGGCAACCAGCCAACTGATGACACTGGCCAGGAGCCAATTTGATTTATTTTTGGCAGCCTGACACTGCACACTACTGGGACAGTCTTCGATCACAAAAACGGTAAGAGGTGACCTTTGAAGGCCAAGGGGACAGATGAAGCTGAAAGAGGATCTGTCCCAGGGCTGGAGGAGCATTGAAGTAGCAGATGTCCCTGTTTTCATGAATGTCCATAGCAGTCACACCAGCAACCACTGTGTTTGCTGGGGAAGACTGGGAGAAAGGTTGAGACCTGGCAAATGTGTTTAAGTCTATGGAATGAGTAAGCAACAAGAGAGACAGAGAGGTTTAAAGATATGAGAGAGTAATAGGATGAAGATGGTATAAAGAAAACACAGGCTTTCTGTCAGGAAAGATTTCCTATCTGTGGGTACTTTTGTACTGTGATGATGCTCTTCAGAGGAATATTCTTTAAGAAGGGAGCAGCTTCCTGCTATTGTGGACATTGTGCTGTAGAGCGTATTGCAGAGCACAGCCTGGAATCCCCAGAGATGTACAAGGAGACCTATTTAACCTTTTTTTGCATTTCTTTCTTGGATGACTCTGGGGTCACTTAGCCAGCTGTTCGGGTTTGTGACTGGAAGGCTGATATCATACTGGAATAGGAATTCAAGAAAAATCTATATTCATTAACATTTTAAAGAGGCTATCAGCTTGACTCTGGCCACGCACCTTCCATGTTTGCTTTCTGCAAACACTGCTAAGCTTGAGTGTTACTGCATGCATACTGAGTAAGTATAAATAGGTGCACATACTGGTCTTGAGCACTCGATCACTGAAAACTCATTTTTAAATATATATTTGATTGTAGATCTTCCAGCTTCCTCTGTTGGCTAGATGTTTACATAAGTAATAGTATCATGTGCAAATGCATATTAAATTGTGCATTTTAAATGGCCACTTCAAATGATGTGTCCATGAATGATTGGCCACTTCAAATGATGTTAAAACCAACAAGAGCGTGGGGAGGATATCTGAAAATTATTGAGAATATTGCATAGAAATAAACCATTTTTTTCGTGAGTGATGGCTCAAAACAGGTAAAATAAATGAAAATTAAAATCAAATAGCTTGCTGCTATAAATGTCCTACCTCTATCCGTTAGAGCAGATTAATCTGAATAAAAATGGAATGTCAATTCAAAGCAGGATAATTCTTGCTTAGGAATAAGGCATCCCAGGTCTTAAATAATAGGGAATTAGCATTCATTATCCTGTGTACAGAGGACCCCAAAACACTGATTCACCCTGCCCTATTCTTGCCATTGATGCTTATACTTTTGCCCAAGTATAAAACCAACACAAGCACAGTATGCAACATAGCAAATTATATTTCACTAATCACATGACATTTATGTTGCCACTTAACTCATCATATAAAGTAAGAACAAATGGCTGGAGACCTGGACAACAAAAAGCAAACATGGACAATTCAATTTCAAGGATTATTTCCAGAAACTTCTAAATAGGCAGAAGTAAAACCAGCAGCCCTTTGTAGTTGTGTACAATCAGTTCAGACTCACGCTCTAGAAGGCTGTTCCCCTTGCCCATCCCTTAAATCACAAATGTCCTGCATGAGGTCCTCTACAAGTATTTAATCTGTCATTTTGGATATCTGTTCTTCCCTATCTGTCCACTTTTGTTGAGCAGGAACAGAGTTGCCTGAAGCCCTGGGTTAGCTATGAGGCTTGGAAGCCTTATTGAAGAGTGGGAGTTGCAATTTGTGGAGGAGAAGTAGTGGACCAAATGAAATTATGGAGAAACATCTGTAAGTACAAGACCGGGTGCTGAGGCTCTCTAAAATTTACATCAGGCTGTTTATGAACATCAAGGTGATATGCAACATTTTCCCCCAACTAGTTAATGAATGCAGACTGCCCTGTACAACAGAGTATTTAATGAATGTGGAGACCAGTTTTTCTTGGTACTGCCTTTTAATTGAATTTCATGTGGAGCCTACCTCCAATGTTACCTTTTCTTTTTTTGGTTTATGTTATATTTCTTTGATAAAATAAGAAAGGTCAAGAAAAAGAGAGAAAAATATCCTCAGATCTTTGATGCATTTTCTACTCAATTCAGTATTACAATTTATAATCAATTCTTCTTTATGTTTGTAAACATTATACATTTGTCAAAAAATATCCAGTTTTGCCTCTCAAAACTCCTTCCCAGGGGAACTGGTTGACCAGACTTGCATGCGGTCAACAGTGAGGAATTGAAAACACCTCCTAGAGTGACTTTTGGTATTCAACCCTCTCTTCTGTCCTCCCTCACTGAGCTGTCAGGGCCCTTAATCTTTCCTTTCCCTGATTCTCTTGCTACCCATGTCTGAATTAGCTGACACATCTAAAAGCTTCATGCAAGCTTGCCTGGCATGGGGTACTCCAAGTAGAAACCATACAAGTATGGGTATGGATGAAACTATAAGCACTGCTGATAATAAGATGTTCCTGACTAGGATGTGGCTGTACTAAGAATCTCATCCATACACAAGCAGATGGAAGAAAGACCCTTTTGACTCCAGGACCATCCCACCAGCAAGGTCTCCTGCAGAATGAGAGAGCTTTTGTTTTGTGAGATTTTCAGCTAGAGTTGAAAGCCTTCAGTGACCTGGCCAAGTTGCCCCACTAAAGCATGTCTGTGCTAGTGTGACTGAAAAGGTTCATCACTATCTTTAGCATATGCAGAGCTTGGGGAGCTCTCCCTTCAAGCCTCCCAGCTGGCAGACACTATCCTGCCACCACAGAAAAAAGGGCTGATGGCACCTCCATCTAGAGGAACAGGAACCTCAGGAGGAGCTGCACTATTTCCAAAAGCTGATTGGAGGCAGGAAAGAGGATATTAAGCAAGAAATTAATCTCCCCCACCCCTAAAAACTGGCAAGGGGATTCCCTTGTTAACCCTTGATCTGATCCTCACACCCGCTCTTGCTCCCAGGAGACCGAGGGAGGTACCCATTTCTGGAGAGGCCCGTTCCCTAGTGAGGCACTCACTCACCTGTCTTCTCTTCGGTTTGGCTGCTCTCCACTGTCTCCATTTGGGGTTGCGCTGTTGCCTTGGCAGTAGCATCCTCTGCGGCAGGGGTGGTGGTGGCAGTGGTGTCAGCAGCAGGCACGTCGGCTTGTTTAGGCTCCTCTTTGTCTTGGGCTTCGTCAGCCTTCAAGGACGGCGAGTTATCAGTGGAAGCTTTAGTGGCACTTTCCCTTTCGGGGGCAGCGGCAGCAGCGGTCTTTTCCTCTGAGGAGGCAGCAGGAGTGGCAGCCTGTGGGGCTGGCTGCTCTGAGCCCGTGTCGGCGGCTCCATCTCCTTTTTTCTCCTCCGCTGGCGCGCTGCTGTCTTTGCTGCCCTCCTCCTGCTGGGCACTGTCAGCGGCGGCCGCTTCTGTAGCAGCAGGAGCCTCGCTTTCTTTGTTCTCGGCCGCTCCGCCAGCAGGGCCTTCCTCCTTCTTGTCGGCAGCATCAGTCTCAGATGCTGGGGCATCTCCCTTCTTCTCCCCCTTGAGCTTTTTCCTTGTTATGTGTCCGCGGAAGCTGGCCTGGATTTTGGTGGCTGCCTTATGAGCTTTATCTTCTGGTTTGATGCCATCTTGCTCGATCTTTTGGTCTCCATCCTCATTTTTTTCAACCTTTGAAGAAGAACAAGGGAGGAGGGCAGAGGTGAAAAGAGAGAGATAAGATTTCTTCAGGATGCTCTAATTTTATTGAGAATCTCCCACTTTCCCCTCCTGCTAACGAGTGAAAAGTTTCAAAACAGCCTTTCCATTTGGCATGGGTTTGGAGCCAGGTGGCCCTAATTTCATCCTAAGGCTGGACAGACATAGGTCTCCAGCCAAACCTCCAGCCAGAGGTTTGTAAAAGAAATTTTCAGCACCTCATCATCTCTGTCAGCAATGCTGAGAGCATCTTGGCTGTGTGGAAAGGCTTTCACCAGCTGGATTGTCTCTATTCCCATGATTTATTTTCCCACTCCTTTTGAAATATACCAATTTTTTTCCCCTACTCGTTTTCGAAACACTCTCCTGAGGGGGATTTTCACAGTCCTTCCAAACCCACCTCTGCTTTCATGTCAGTGTTTCTTTTTAATGACACCTTGTTTCACAGGTGTGTGACTCTAATGACACCGAGTGCTTTGTCTTTCATAGCTTTTTGGCTCGGGATTGCCAGCAGAGAATAGGATTGCTGCTCGCCCCACCGCAATTCCGTGCTGCCAGACACACACAGATATTCACAGGGTGTACTCCTCAAACACCCTGCCTGCAAGCGCTCCAGGCACTTTGCCTTTGCTCTCCTCTCATGGTTTCACTGAAGGATTAATAGGCAGATTAATATCACGCTTTCCAATTTCGGCTATTATTATTTCTTTGACTATTGGGGGGAATTCAACCTTATAACAAAGAGCAGGCATTCCCCATGTTTTTTAGATCTAAATCATGCATTAAAGCCTTAAGTGGGACCAAAACAGAGCCTGTGCCTCACGCTGGTCTGCTGCAGAGAGATAATGCTCAGGTTATAAACCTTCACTGAATCTACAGGACAGACCACGCTTCACCCCAATAATTTAGCAGCCCTTGAGCAAGAAACAGCTCAGCTGCATATTGATGAAAGGACACTGTTCTATTAATAGTCCCATTGGGAAGCATTCAAAAGACCTATGTGGAAGCAGAGCCACTGGTCTCTTTGCTGTCTGCACCTGGTTTCCATCACTGGCTCAGGTTACAAAACAAAGAAAACAAGCTGACTGGGAAAGATAGAAGCATTTACTCCTGCATGGGAAGAGGGAACCATTCCTATGGCCATTGTAACTAAGATTTGCCACCTGGGGAAAGGCTCGGGACCAGAAGAGCAGAGAAAGGGGACAACCTACAAACACGTTCAATAAAAGTGTGGCAGCAAGAAGGGAGCAGAAGCCACTGCAACGTGCAGATGTGCAAGTGGAAACAACATCCCTCTGGAGAGGGGGAAAGAAGAGCAGCAGCAATTCTTAGGAAACAGGCTGGAAGTGATCATTTCCACAGCACAAGACAGGGTCAAGCACACATGGGAGTGATGGTCAGCCAGGGAGCCAATGTGCTGTCCACTGCCATGCCAGAGGTGGTACCCCCTATGTCCCACTGGGTCCCCAGTGAGCACAGATCGCTCACCCTAGCATCGGTGCCCATCATTCCTTAAGTGGATACGGTGGACAAGGGTGAGCAGCCCCAAATCATCAAGGAAAAGAGCTGTGCAGGGATGTGGATGGGTCTGTATACAGCAGGAAGTGAGATGGGAGGGGCACATGATGCTTATGTAGGGGGTGAAAAAGGCTGTGAATGAATATGTAAATGGATTAATACACATAATTCTGCACGAGTTTTTGTGCTCCTGACCATGCCCAGGGACCAAATGGTTGTTTCACCAATCACAGGGTGAGCATTATGTCTACACTTCCCCAAGTGCATTAAATGACACAGCATGGAAAGTGGGCTTTTCGTGTTTGTCACAGCTTGTCAGAGAGCAGGTGATGGTGATGTGCAGAGACGATACAGGCACCAGCAGGCTGCAAGCACTTGTGTGTCTTGCATAGCTAGCTCAACACTGTTTTTCAGCATCTGGGTAAGCTTTTCAGCCAACTTCAGCACAAGGATGCGGAAACAAATTGGAAGTACATTTAAACTAGCCAGATAGTGCAGAGCTCCTCACAGGCTCATCCATCCTGTTCCTTAGACAAGTTTTGCAGCTTGCAGTAAGTCCTGTGTTGCTGTGGCAACCTAACTGCTAATACGTGAATTAGCTGGTTTAAGGAGATCTTGGATATGCCAGCATTACACCGTAGTCACAGCAACGTGAAAATAGACTGGTACTCCTTCAGAGAACTATAAAACACTTAGATGCTGTAGCTTTGACTTCTCCTCAAGGACTAAGGCTAGTCTCAAACAGCAGCAAGATAGGGAGACTGGAAAGACAATTTAGACGTAACTACAAGGCCTTAAGGGTCCAGTCCCCATGCCTGATTCCTGCAAAACAATTAGAGAATGTGACATAATTGTTAATCCCTGGACAAACAAGAAAAATATTGACTGAAGGGAGATCTCTCTTGCCACTGGCCTTGTTGCTCTCACATCCCACATACTTCCTATACCAACCAAGACAGCTATTACAGGTTGTGGACTGCTGCATGCCTGACTCTCTGACTCCAGAACTGCCCTGCTACCTAGGCTGTGCAACCCTGTAAAGGTTTATCTCCTTCCCCCGCTAGCCAGAGCCCAGGGCACAGTGAGCCACAGGGTTGGCCCTGTGTGCCTGTCAGCCCCTGATCTGGCAGGGGATGGGAGAGCACTTCTCTCCAGGGAGGTCAGACCAAAACCTCTCACCTGCACCTACAGCACAGCAGAGCTAAAAGGCTCCTTTGCTATGCCAGTGACATCACTGTCCTATTCTCGTAGATGGGATGACATCCATTTGAGTCCTAGCTGGATCCCAAGTTGTGCAACTGCAAAATGTATTTCCAGTAGGGTGCTTTCAGCATAATTTCAGATACAAAATATAAAAACCATGAGACTGGGTCAGAGGTGGAATTCAAGATTGTAGATGAAAGAAATGTACTAACAGTTTATCTTTGCCAGCTGTGGCCCTCAGGAATCCTGTTCCTACTCAGTCCTTTACCAGTAAACCATCCCAGGTGATACGGTACCCATAAACTATGTGTGCCATGTTGTATAACAATAGGTTGGGTAAGAGACAGGTTGTTCAGCGGGAAACTTCTTTTCACACAAAAAAAAAAGCCCCAAGGGCTTTTCATCTGTGGATTATGTGCACAGCAGATAAACCTTAATTAAGGAAGCACTCAAAAATAACCTGTATACAGCAGAAGCTCCTGGAAAGCAATTTGTCTTCCTTGGAAAACTAAAAGGGTGAGTCAGCTCTGCCAGGATGCATTCAAAACCATCTCAGTGGAAAACAAGAAAGCTGTCTATCTATCTCCCAAGCGTTCATGACATCTTGGCTGTAGTATTGTGGCTAGAATAAAGTGACTATTATTACTAGTGTTTGCATGGAATCTAGAGTTCCCAGCCAGGAATCAGGCCTGGTAGGGATAGGTTTCAGATATTAGTATTCCATTAGCCCCCTTCCCTTCATTTACACATTTATGTGTAAAGTAAACTCACACTAATTCTTAATACTGACATATTCATGATACCGTTAGGGTACATGCAATGTATTGCCATTTTACACAGAGCAAATGTCCTCTGTCTCATTTGAACAAATCATGGATCCTGTAATGGCAAAAAGGTATCACTGAGGGAGGTGGATGAAGGAAACACGTCTAGAAAAGGACATAGTCAAACATGTCCATTTTTTTATTCAGACCACCCTCACATACTCAATGAAGCCAGTGTGCAAATCTTTGCCTCTATGAAACATACATTTATGTCTCTATCTACACAACCCATAGCATCTTTCCAGTCCTAGAGGGATGATCCTCTCACCATGCCCATCTGCTTGTCTGCCACACCTCCAGGTTTCTAGGACATCCCTTCCCAGGCAGACTGTTCCTGTAAGTGAGAATTTCCTTTCTACCACATAGCTGAGAGAGTAGGAGATAAGAAATTAATATTAAATCACAGATAGGGCAGAGGTTAGTTCTTAGGTACCAGGAATAATCACATCTTCACGGGGGGGAGGGGGGAGGTGTCAAATTATGTCAAAGAACTAAGGAAGTATTACTATAACCTCCAGACCCTTTTAAATGTCTCCTGTGCTGGTATTCAGGAAAGGAGAAGTGGAGAACCTAGGTGTTTTCTAGATGTTCCACGTTTGCAGCCACATATAGGCAAAGAAAGGAGAGGACTCAGTGCTTTGGTCTTTGCTTGCTGTTAGTCCACTTGTCTCTCATGGTGTACCTCATTGCCTTTCCTTGGAAAAAATAATCACATTGTTTTTTATTCTGAATGCTGGGGTGGAGAGACCAAGAAAGAACTGTTTCACTGACAGGTGTTTGAATATTACACAGCTTCCTCTGCTTCTCTCTCTAGCTCTCTTCCTGGTGTTTCTCTGCCATCCAATATATAGCATGTATCAATCTCTTTAATGTTCACCCTAGGATCAGGCTGCTATATACTATAGCCATGCTATATGCTCAGCCATATCCTGCTCCTTTCTGTCCTTAGTTAGGAGCTCCTCCTAAACGTGACACCAAATCCCTGAGCCCTTTGATGCACATGGCCATCTCACAGTATTCTGAAAACTGCATGCTGGGAGCCCAGATTTAGGACTTACACACCTTTCACCAGACGAGGCATCAATACTGACCAGAGGACATTCAAAGGACCATTGACACATCAATAACCCACTTCATCCATTTCACACAAGGGAAACATGAGACATGATTGTTATTGGAAAAAAACTCCTAAACAAACAACTGTGTTCTTCACACAAAGAAATAAGGGCCTGAAGTCATTCCTTTCTCATGACACCTGTGCTAAAGTATGTGTGGAAACCTTTCCTTCAGTTATTTAGGTGAACTAGTGCTGAGTCACCCAAACACCTGTGCTGTTTGTGGGGTTAAGATGCATCTCAGCCCATGCTCTGTTTTGACTAGAACACAACGTATGTTCTTACTCATGCTACTCAAGTCCACTTGGGCGTAGACTCACAAAGAAATTTAGGCATCCAACTCCCAATGATTTCCCAGGATTGAGTCACCTCAATGTTTTTCATGGGCCTGGCTCCACATGACCTGATTTGTCTCTCAGAGACAGCATTTAAGGAGCAGAATGTATTAAAAAAAAAAAAAAAAAAAAGACCAGCTGTCTCCCCAGAAGGAGTGAAGCATGGACACGTGAAAGAGAGAAAAGGCTTTCACGCTTTGGGAAGTGAGGAAGCAATTTAGCACAAAGAACAGCTTTTTTTAACCCAGTTAAATGGTGTGAAGACACCTGGCTAGAGGATAGCACCTGTCAGCACAACCTGTCTTAAAGGCGAGGAAACAAACAGAGTCCCTTTATTTTCCCAGGATGACTATGGTGATGGTGGGTGAAACACCCTTGAGAAAGAAAAGGTTAATTCATCCCTCTGAAGGCCTAGGCATGATTGTTCCCCAGGGTATAACTAGCAGGGTTTCAGCTCTCCAGTTTCAAATCATCTAATAATAGAGTTTCCACCCTTTCCTCTACAAGATCCTTTTATATGTAGGAAAAGTCCCCTCTATTTTATGGTGCCTAGATTAAAATAAGGTGATAGTCAGGCAGATGGATGGATGTTATTCACTCGTGTACAGTGGCTGCAAAGAGAGGTAGAACTCAATCTAAGCTAGACCTATTTAGATATTTCTAGTGAGCCTTCTCAATAAATCCATACTCTCCTCACCTGTTTCATGACTCTCCCTTCTGTTTGTCACCTTGTTTCTCTTAAGCTGGTGGTCATCCATGGTGTCCTCTACCATCCTGAAGCTCCAACAGGTCCAGCAGTTAAATGGAAAAAAGGCACTCACTACTGCTTATGTTGCCTTTGCAGGCTGGGTGAAAGAAAGTAGAGCCCTGCCCCTGAAGGGGACACAAAGTGGATGGTGTTCAGTATGATGTTCATGTTTCTGGAGCAGAGAAGCTCACGGGGAAAACAACGTTGCCTTGGGTCTGGTCTGGGCTCTGTGGAGCACTTTGGTGGTTGTGGCACACAGGCTGCACTCACTCATCTTTCAATTCAAAGTGCCCAGACTCTCAGAGGCAGGACTGGGTCGGAACTTGAGAAGGTGGTGCTTTTATAGTTCATGCCAAGGATGTGTGTATACCCTGGGGTGCAGCCTAAGTATATGAGGGCACTCCAGGGCACAAGGTCTGTGGGAACTGTGTCAAAGGTCTTGAGTGTTTGGCACAATCAACATCTCTGCTCTTGCTTGGGGTTGGATCCTGGTGCGTACTGTACTGTCAGTTGTGTCTAATCTCCTTTTTGGAGGGAAATACTTGTGTCACTCCAGAAGGAACCAGCCAGCAGGCATTCAAATCAAGGGATCAAAGCCTAGAAAGGAAGCAGGAAGGTATCCAAGCTGACAGTAAAAATCTACTCCCAAAATAGACCATATTGAAGAAATTCAGCAAAAGGACCAGGTGAAAAATTTCCCTTGAACTATGCCTTGGTTAGAAAAGTCCATTCAAAGAATAGATGATTTTTGATGCAGATGTGCTTAGATAGAAATACAAGCTTGGATGTCACTGCACTAAGGAGAAATTTTATCTTTTTAAGCTCAAACTATGTGGTTTGCTTCGTTGTGTTTGGGGCAGTTCGGGCAAGGATGGTCCCTGCTGTATGGACTGTTTTGAAGTAGCACTTTCAGGCTCTGAATCTGTAGTCCGCTGACCACAAGCAGGTCATGAAGACTAGAATTATCAATGTCTCTCCCTTCTGACATTTTCTCTTCCAGTCTCTTTTTTTTTCCTTTCTTGCCTAATTTTGGACTCCACAAAATTTTTCAGGGAATTGTTATTAGCCTCTGGTGTCTCAGAGTGCCTGCCCCCATGAGATCTGGACACATTTGATTCTGATCTAGCTGCACCCAGGGCACAGAGACTAATTTCCTGTTCAGACTTGCTCCCCTGAGATCTTGGGCAGACAGCTGCAGAGATTCCCCAGAGTCCAGGCTTGTGAAAGGTCTCCAGAATGACTTCCACCGGAAGCAGAAGCTTATGTCCTGCTCCTACCTCATTCCCTCCATGGCAACACAGGCCATCCCATCCTTCAGGCCTGTCAAAAGCACTCAGCTTGGTGTTGCCTGCAAATATGATGATGGTGCACTTGATCCCAGTGTCTCTGTCACTGAGGAAGACATTAAAAAGCACTGGTCCCCATATGGACCCCTAAAGGTCATCACTTGTCATCAGTGTCTGCAGGGGCTCCGAGTTGTTGACCTCTACCCTCTGGAGGTAACTGTCCAACCAATTCCTCACCCACCAATGAGTCCTCCCATCAAATCAATCTCTCCAGTTTAGAGAGAGGGATGTTGTTGGGGATCATGTTAAAGGCCTTGCAAAAGTCTAAATGGTGACATCTGTAGCCCTTGCCCTGTTCACTGGAGTAGTCACTCCATCACAGGAAACCACTAGGTTAGTCAGGCGGGTCTTGTCCTTTGTGACACCACCACTGCTTTATACCTAGCACCTGCACAAAGAAGAAAAGGTGTTTCTTCTCCTGAACTGCAGCTATAGCTGGGGTGAAACCCTGTGGCTGCTGCCTGTGCCTTCAGTCACACACAGCAATCAAACTTCAGGAGGGACAGAGGTGTATATGCCAGCTGAAATTACAGGGGAAGCTGAAAAAAGCAGAAACCAGGATTTTTGATTGGGCTCTGGCAAGGCCAGTAAAGTAAGTACTGCCTTTCTTACTCTTCCATTAACCTACCAGTCAGACCTTTGTCTTTTGTTTTTCCAGCCTTGAAAGAGAGCCTAGCCCCAAGAACCACCTTTAGCCAACAGCTTCCCCATTCCCTGAGGAGCACCATACAATCTTTCGAGTCATCAGAGCTGCTCTTAGCAAAACCCAAAAAAACAGAGTTGTAGGTCTACACAATTTGATAAACTGGCTTTAAAACAGCTCTAAGATATCCTCTCCCACAGCCTCTTCAGTTTTAGTTCCAAGTAGACCAATCCCACAACCCCGCTGCAGAGCTGAACTCTGCAGCATGTGTGCACCATGATATTGTATCCCCAAAGAGCTGCAAATCATTGCAAAGGCTTCTACCTATTGGTACACACTCTATCTTCTCACTGGGACAGCTGGCTTTTTCTCAGCTTCTGGTTCTGATGGATTCTACAGGCCTCATTGGCATGGCCTCTCCTTAACCAGGAGAGGTTAGTGGCTCTGCTTCTTCCTCCATGGGATTTCCTGACCTTGTTAACACCAGCCTCAGCTTCACTAGGACAGGAGATCAGCCTAGCTGTTGGAAGGCAGAGAATGAGGGTGTTGAGTCTGGATCTGATCTTCATAGAAGCTCAGTTTATTGATTTGTGTTGTGGATCTTCCTGCCCAATGGGGCTTGACTGACCCAAAAATTGTCCTTATGCATCCCCTGGCTTGCCCTGCCCATTGTCTCCAGCCACCTTTACTTCAGTGCACTAGTGTTGATATTTGGCCCACAGATCTTCTACAAGGTTTCTGATAGGACTGTCGTGACAGCCTGTGTATGAAATCACCACAAGCAGTGGCTAAGACAAGGACTCATCTCATGAATCTGAATTCTTTACAGCAACTGCATGTCTTGGATGCCAGGGACCTTACAGAAAACCATATGTGAAGTTATTCTTGGCCTACATTTACTGTTCATTTCTCATACGTGTTTAAAGTAGAAGAAGAGAAAGGAGAGATATCCATATCTCCTCCCTGCTTAGGCACTACTATAGGTGAGAACAGGAAAAGTGAGATTTAATTTTAAGGTATCAAATATAGGAGAGAGATCACTGTTCCCTGTATGAGCTCTTACATACCACTGACTCACAGAAAAGCGTGAGAAGACCCAGACCATCTTTCTCTATTCCTTCTATCCCAACATATTAGCTTGTTAATGGTTGTACGGAAATCTTGTTTGAAGTCCAGCACCAAAAGCAATGTCGGATGATGAAAGTGGAGTTGCATTTCATTGATTCCAGTGACATTTTGCTAGGGGTAATTTTTACAAGACCTCTGTGGTCTGCTGCTCCAAACAACTTACAAATGGAGACATTGTCAAGTTCCAGAAGGACTCTGAACATAACTAAATTAGTATTTGTACTGCTGCAAGAACCTCAAATGCATGGTGTGTAGCTCAGTAAAGCATTGTGTAATATTTAAGCCGTGCTTTTATCTACTTCCTCCTGTCACTGCAGGATGAGAACATCCTAAAAGGGGGATGAAGTGTCTGCCAGAAAGTCTCCAGAGGGAAAGTGTATGACACAGATTTTTCACGCAAGAATCTGGGCTTAACTGCCTGAGACCATGCCCAGTTTGTGTAACTCCAGTGATTCCCGAGCACTGATCAATCAGGCCTGTGATTGCAGCTGTCACTCCTGAGCAGCACGGTCCTGAGGGCATAATGTTGTGCCATAGCCTTCTTCTCTCTCCCCTCTCCTCTCTTCAGGTGGGTTGTCACCAGAGTACAGGCATGGTTTTGACTGGGAAGATCCTGAACACAAGACTCAGTAACCCCAGGCTTAATCACTTTTTCTAGACCCTGGCACTGAGCTATGGGAAACGCACATGTGGCTTTGAGCCATTTTGTTTCCTCCTTTGCTCCTTTACTGTATTCAACTCTATTGAAAAGCGAGGAGGGGGAGGCAAGCCTGCAGTGCCTGCTGCAAAAACCCCTTTGTGGACCCTGCTATTTTAGTGCTATAAAGACCCCCGACCAAAGGGAACATGTTGAATAGATGTGCTAGGGAAAAAGCCACAAGTCTTTGGATCCACCACTTATAAGGGCTAGTATACCACAGCCACGTTTAAACAGTCATCCAGATCTTCTCCTAATCTTCCTACTGAAGGACAACTGTTATTTATTTCCATTTTTTCACCGCCCAGGCTTCCCATTGTAAAGTTGTTATTGAAAAAAAGGGCTTCAATAAGTATTTAGTATCTTGGTCATAAAGTCTTCTATTTTTTTTTCCATCCTTCAGTCAGGAAGCATGTCAGTAGCCTCAAAGCACTGCATGTCTTTTCCCCAGGCACACAGTTCAGATGACTCTGCAATTGGTGCATCTCTAGCAGAACTGTACTCTACATCCAGAAACCCCTGGAGCCCAGCCTGTGGGGGGCTTTACTCAGGGGCCCCCTGGCAGAGAAGCTGAGGGAAAAGGGACCCTGGTAAGGACTCCTAGGATGGCTGGGAAGGCAGAGTGCACTGAGCTACTTCCACATCTTTCCACTCCAATGCAGGTGTGATATGGAAATAGGATTTTCATCCTGAGAAGGACTTACAGGTTTCTGCAATAGGAAACTCCTTCCCTCAGGAACCCATGCAAAGCCAGACAGAAAGCACTGGGAAGCTTGCACAATTGATCTAACACCAGAAAATGGACAGTGTTTCCACTTCTCTTAGAAAGGACCAGTTCACACTGAGTGGCTTTGTCACACACTAAAGAGGAAATAATTGAAAATCTCCAGGGTCCTCCCTGTACAGTGCAGCATGGCTGATTTTTTTCATCCACCCTGCAGGAGGGGTTTTTACAAGTCTTTGGACATTGGCCCCAAAAAATGACTCTCTGGATTCCTGTGGCAGTTTATTCCTTCAGTGAACTGAAGAATTCCTCCCAGCATTTCAGACAGCCCCTGCATCTTGTCCATGCTGACATTAGTTTGTTTCTGCTTCTTAGTAACATTCCTTCACATATCAATAGCTCTCAGTTGTCATACCAGCTTCTTTGTCAGATCACTCCTCCTAGCCCTCTTAAACCCTAACCAGAGATCTTACTTGATTACTGAATTTACATTTGTTCTACTGAGAAATTACTAAAATGTCTCCCCAGCTTCAATGAATAATGAAACACTATACTTACAAAAATAGTAATTAGCAATATAGCTCAAAATAAATCAATGCATGGATCAGACTCCCAAAGGCAGGAGGAAAAGCTGGAGCTGTTAAAATAGGTGGAGCTGAAAATAGCTAAGCACTTGAGGATAAAGCATGGGGAAAAAAAGCTTAAAGGAACTTATGAATGGCCATGTCCTACAGATAATTAGCAATCCACACAGGTAGGATGGCCAACACTGTCCTGAGTATGACTGCTGTATTTCCTGTCAGTTCCCCTCAAATACTATTAGCCATTTAGGAGTTTTCTGAGGATGTCAAGCCAAGAAAAGGAAGAGGAAATAGAAGAATGTCAAACCCTCATCAGTGGTTGTCCAAGGTTTCCATCAGGGCTCCTATCGTTCTTCCTTCCAGATGAAGGAAGAGGTGCCCACTCTAAGAAAAACCAAATGTATAAGGATTTAAACACTGAAAACCATAATTATTTCTACGTCTTTGGGATGGATCTCCCTTGTGGTGTCGGAAAGGCAGCAATGAAACAAGCAATGGGAGACAAGACAATGGGAGTGTGTTGAAAGGGCATAGGGAGCACACTGGTTTACAGAGGAAAAACAATTCAGATACTAATGCAGCCAGCTTGTTTTCCCCTAGCACCACCCAAATATAGTGTTATTTTTTGGTAGAAAGTCATGTTTCTGCTTCTTCAGGAAATCACAGGACAAGGTTGGTTCTTGCCAGATCTATTTATTGACCCATTAACAATAAAAATACCAAATTGTTCATAAGACACATCTTTGGAATCAAGCAAATCATAGGTCTTTTCAAACAACCCAGATTATGGAATGCAAATGTCTGCATTATGCGGCCAGGTCACATCACTTATTATATTATACTTTTTATATTAACCGATCCCTCTGTCAGGAAAATAGAAACAATGCAAAAATCATGCAAATTCCATCATAGTGAATGATTATGTATCTAAAATTTTAGCTCAGGAGTGTGGTGGTTTCTTTTCTTTAGTTTTCTTTCCTTCTTTTTTCTTTTTTTTTTGTAACTCTTTCTTTTCCCTCCTTCTCTGTCAGCAAGAGGAAATCATATTGTACAACTACCACCAACTGCATGTCACAAACACACACATATCTATGAACATAGTGGAGTAAGTGAGCCACTCGCGACAAATACGCCGCCTGAAGTCAGTTTGCATAATGAATTCACCAATGGAATTAAATTAGAAATTAACCCTAGATAGAGAATACTTTCAAACAGATTAAATTCAACAGGACTCATTTGATCCTTTCCAGAAAGAATGAGTTGTGAATTTACAAACACTTTCTGTAGTCTCTCAAACCAGCTGCGAAGTTTTTGGAATCTGTCTGATCCTTAGAATATCTGAGGATACTAATGTAGAATTGCACCTTCTGGGGCTTTTAGGTGACTAACATTTTGATTTCAGGGCAAAGCAGAGAAAACAGTTTCTACATGTAATTTCTTTCGGTTGCAGAAGTAATTATTTTGAAGCCTTAAGAAAATATAACACATTCCCCCAAGACGCCTGCTTTACAGATTGTACTCTCACAGAACTTTATCACAAAGTATTAACATTTCAGTATACATTCCTATGCTTTAGCTCTAGTGGTTCCCTATAAACTCGACTCAAAGAAGAATTAAAGGGCCAGGTTTTAAGGAATGAATGCTGGGATCTTAACAAATGCCTCATTGCCTTAATCCTATTGAAACCAGTGCGAATGAGGCACCAAGGCTCTCTGGAAATCCTGCTAGGCTCCTGCCTATATAAATCTTATTTGTTAGGGCAGTTCTGTAAATTACCTAATACCACCCTGCCACTGTTTGGAAAAAGGTTTGTAAATGTCTGCTGCGAGATTGTAAAGTAAAACAAAGTAGCTTAAAGAAGACTTAAAGCGTTAGTAGGAAATCTGGATATTTGGAGCTTAGGAAACTCAGGGGTATAAAGGGATTACACTAAAATCTTGGTCCTAGATTTTGCTGTTAGAAGCTGAAAGTTAAAATGCAGGAGGGAAAGTTTGGCAAAGGAGAACAGAGGATCCCACGGTTAAGGCAGCTGACAGATGGCTATCCTACACCCCTGCCCCACCTTTGCTGCTGATTCCTCTGTTATCCTGGCCTGTGCTTTTCATGGGGTCATTCCAAATGACAAGTTCTGCATCTCTGAGTAGCTGACTTCAGGCACCTTGAGTCTGATTTGGAGCAGTGCCGAGCACTCAGAGCTGCAGCTGACAGTAATGGGAGATGTTTTCAGATATGTGCAACTGAAAACCAAAACTATGAATAAAGGTCAGGCCCTCTGTTCCTGAAATTCAGGACATAAAACTAAGGCATCCTGCTGACCAAACTCTTCGTGCCTCAGCTGTGCACCTGCAAAAATGGAGTAAAAATATTCAGTTATCTCACATGAGTGTTGCAAAGATTTACTAAGTGATACTAGGGATGTGCTCGGAATCACAAGACAGCTCAGGAGAAAATTAGTATTTCTGATTTCAGAGCAAGCTTTGAAAACTATTAAGCAAAGTTCTGGGGGTTACACACTGACTTACTGTGAGAATTCAAAATATTGAATAACTGCTCATTAGGTGAGCACTGTCCATTCTGTGACCTGAATGCAGTCAGAATCCCTGAAAAGAAAAATGTGTTCCTGCTACTAGAAGTGTACTGAAATGCATTCACAAGAGGGGACAGTACTGAGGTTGCACGGACAACTACATTCCCGGTGTTGGCTTTTTTTTCTTATATTTGCCTTCGCATCTTTAATAACTTTCTTCTAACCTAGTTTCTCTCTGGTCTTTATCACACATGTATTAGCTCATATTGCAGCTGAAGTCTAAATCTATTTCCACTCCCAATAATGTGGTATAATTCAACTTTTACCCAGATTTCACTTTCTAAAATGTAATTAACTACATCAAGGGAGCTCAAACCTCTTCGCTTCATCAGCATTTTACAAAAAACCCCAAAAAACCCCAAACAACTTTAGGTGTCCAAGAGGTGTCAAGCCCCTATCCAGAGCCCTTAGGCAAGGTGTGGGATTTTTCAACAACCAGCTCCCAGGCAGAAACAAGCAATAACTCCCCAGGGTGCCAGCATCCAGTGTGGGATGGGATGAGTCCGGGTGCCCAGCAGAGTCCCAGAGCTTGTAGGAAGCTGGTGGCCTCAGAACCCCCTGGGAGCTTCCTCCCACATGGAGATACAGATGAAAAAGCACTCGTAATCAGCAGTGCACTGGCAGTAATACAGCATATCTCCATAACCCCAAGCTGCACCAGGGGAGGTTCAGGTTTGACACAAGGAGGAATTTCTTCACAGAAAGGAATGTCATGCATTGGAATGGGCTGTCCAGAGAGGTGGTGGAGTCGCCACCCCTGGAGGTGTTCAAGAAGTGACTGGATGTGGCACTCTGTGCCATGGTTTAGTTGACAAGGTGCTGATCGGACAAAGGTTGGACTCAATGACCTTAAAGGTCTTTTCCAACCTAAATGATTCTGTGATTCCATTGTGGGAGTTATATGTCAATCACTCAGTATCTGCCTCTGGGTCCAAAGCCACAAGTTGTCAATCCTTGAATTAGGTGAGGCAGGATTATCAGTGCAAAATGAAGGGTGTTTCTTAGCAAGAAAAAAAAAAAATAATAGAAAGTACGTCTTATCTGGCAATTTAATGAATGCACAATTACAAAAATGCCCCCTAAAGATTTAATCATTTAATATGTACAAAAAAGCTACTGAACAGTGAATTACTTTGTTCAAAGGATCAGCTATACCCTTGCTTGCCTAGTTTTTGTCAGCTCTGTAGCTACCCTGGAACATCAGAGCTGAAATAGCAGGGCTGCTGCAGGGCAGAAGCACAAGGCGTTGATAAAAGCGGAGCAAAGGAATGGCAGAAATCCTGTTTAGCACTTTCTATGCTCTGTATAACTGAGCACTATTTCACTGCCACTGGCAGTAAAAGGACCTCCTGTTTACACCACAAGTACTTGAACTTGTGGTTGTTTAAAAAACTGTGCCTATCTCCAATTCTGATTAACTTCTCCAGACATTTCTGTGCTACTCAGCTTTCACAAATGGATTTCCAAACAGCAGAACTGCTTTGTATGGTACCCCTCAGAGGTACTCGGCATCCTCTGCTGTCTGCTGCACCTGACAGCAAGAAGAGTTTAGAAGCAAGTACCCAAGAGAAGTTGAAAAATTACAGGTTGGGGATATCAGCATTGATGATACCATAGTGCATGAAGCTGAGAGAAAATTAATCATGTGTGAAAGATGGAACTGGGTGGATATAATGAGGCAGAGCAACAAGAAGCACATTTTGCCCTTTGCAGGGACAGTTCAGAACCATGGAAGAGAAGCAAACAGGCCCTGCCAGTGGGGCCACGTACTGCATTTTGTGAGATGGGAAGGCTGACCTTAGCTTGGTAAGGTCCCTTCAGTTCCAGAGCAGATGTGTACAAGTTATAGTATTATCTTCTGTGGTCATTGCTTCTCCTTCTAGAGGGATAAGAAGCCAGTGAAGTCCCACAATCACAGATACTTATAATAAAATTATCTCCAGACGTAATCCGGTGCCTTTTCTGCCACCCCCTCCATTTCTGTGTTGTAGCAGTGCATATTTCCACAAGGATTCCAGCAAGGTTACCCTAAAATTCCATCTGCTTTGGAAATAGCAGGGACTATAAAAACCCCACTATCTCACGAAAGCTAACACAAGATCTACATTTCCACTGCCTTCCTGCAAACATACATCAGATTTGGTCCAGAGAGACAACCACATTTTCACTTGGTGAGAAGGTCTGTTTCTTCCGTACACTGACACCCTCTCCTCTTCCATTCTTAAGTGGCAGAGGGACAGTGTCCTTCCTCCAGACCTGCGAACAAGACCTTCTCTTTTGGCCACCTACACTGCCTCCATGAAATATCTCTTCTAATCACTCTGGCTTGACTGTCGGCTCGGCACCAGTGCTTTGTGCACCCCTTGGAGAAGTAACTTTCTTCTGGAGATAATTCATGGACACAGAGGCTTAGGAGGCAACACAACAGTTCAGCAGCAGCTAGCATATGTAGACATGGTAGGAAAAATTCCCTGCCTATGCCTGACCAGAAAATTGTGTCCCATCTTATACACCAGAGATTTGAGAAAGGCAGTACAAATATTCATGGTCTCCACAATAGCATATTCAGATTTGTAGAAGGCTCTCATCAATAAAAGTGTATGACAGTGTACCACCAAGGCTCTTGCCTCTTCTCAGGCTCAGTATTAACTGCAGTTTGAAGGCTCTGGTCTCTTTCTTAAGTGCAGCCTGGTGTGGAGCTTATAATGCAAACCCTGTAGTGAGCACAACCTCCCCACCTGGAGATCCTCTGGGTCAACAACCCAGAACTTCATGAGCACAGCACAAGTTCAGAATACAGGACCTATGCTAGCATGGACCTGCTTGCTTCCACTACTTAAGGGTTAGTTCTTCTTAAGAGATCCTCCCACGGAGTCCTGTAGGCAGATACATATTCCACCCCACAGATACAATAAAAAAAAAATAAATTAAAAAAACCCCCAAAAAACTGGCAAATAAAGCAAAAAAATTATTTTCATTACTCAATTTACTCCAGGTGAGGAGAAGGGAGGGGGAAAAAGAGAGGAACAAACCTATCCTTTTTCTGTCCTTTCTAGATTAATTCATTCAGAAGGAATGTGAATGCTAATTTAAAAGCTGTTGGTTGTCTACAGAGAAAACAGGCAGAATTACTGAAGCAGATTTTTCTGCTTTCTTCTGTGCCTCAGTTTCCTCACATACAAATGGAGTAATAACAAGAGTGTTCCAGGATTGACTTGTTAAGGATCTACGATGAAATCCTCCAGTATCAATGAAAAGTATAGTACTAGTTTCAGTGATAGCAGCTTTGGCCCATTTTTTCCCAATTATTTTGTAAGCTATCATTCACAGGCACAAGTCAAAAGTAATGTGACTCATGTATTACATAAAAAGCCTGTCTTACAAGCATCTTTCTGGGCACATGTTAAAGGCAGAAGCAGAAAATGTAAAATGGGGACTACCTCTGAAACCTCACTTTGGCTTCCTCCTGAAGCTGCCTTTTAATAGTCTCTATTGTATGTTTTTTTCCTCCCTGAAAGTGTCCCCCACCTCAGCTACTACAAAGGACAGAGCTCACAGAATGGATAGCAATTCAGTATTTTCCTGTTATCCTGATTTTAAGCACACCAAAATGCCTTATTTGCCACACACCATTCAAACCCATCATTGAATTCAGAATACTGATTTCTTCATGGTCTTTTTCTGTGTTGCTATTTTGCCCTAATATCTCATTGCTTCATGAGCCTTAATGGATATTCTCCCAGGGAGATAGGTGGGATTGTTATCTCTATTTTACAGACACTCAAATCAAACAAAAAGAGGCTAAGGTCAAAATGGCCAGAGTAACAACAAATTTTGGGTCTCCAATTTGTGATGCCTCGGATTAGTATTTCCCCAGCTCTGTGTGTGTTGACAGCAAACCTCCATACAATACCAGCTTTGCACTTCTGCAAGTCAGACCCCAGGTGTCTCAAGCTGAGAACCCAGAAAATGAGAACACACCAATTAGTGGCCACCCATGGAAAACCTAATTTACGTGTCCTTTTCATATCACATAGGAACTTTTGACAAAAGGCAGGAAAAAGCCTAATTCTTCGGGGCAGTATTCAATTGCCAAAATATGAGACCATTCTTCTGGTTTTGAACAGCCCCCTGCTCAATTGAATACATAACCTTCATCACTGGCAGTACATGAAACAGGAGACCTATAGAAACCACCTTCGTTTATGGCAAAACTCATTCAGTCCCTAAGTATATTCCATTCTGTGCACTGAATGAGACAGGGATCCTATTGAAAAAAAAAAAGGTACCAGTGTTTGATCTTATAATTAAGAACCGCATTTTAAAGTCTATTCATGAGAGAAGACAAATTAAAGATGGATAGGCAACCCTTTTAATTAACTTTCTGTATTCTAAGTGTTTGACTTTGAAAACTAAATGTATGCTTAATAAAGGTGTTTAATCTTTTCTTTTAAATGTAAACTAAAAAGAGAGAAAACAGGAAATTTCATCATTTGAAATCATAGCATTCTCCTCCTTTGTATTATGAAGGTGCAACTGTTACCTATTAAATGGTTGCAGAATTCTTTGTGTTTTCAAAGTGTTATTCCTCTAATCTCAACAGACAAATAAATTAAAAAACCACAGGGTCTATTTGAAGAAGACCTCTACCAAGAAAATTCTTGTCCAAACAGGAAAAGCCCAGCAAAGTTTGATGTAGATGAAAAGATTGTCTTTGACTATTGCAATTTATCTCATCTCCCAGAAGCTGGGTAATCCTGACTATAGGCAGGGTGTCTCGTTCCCCCTCTCGTTTTGTGAAAAGACTCAGGGATAAACAAAGGATATCTTCCTAAGGGCTATATGGATTCAGCATGAGATACTGGAAGATACCACAGATCAGCTTTAGTTCTTCTATATTTCCATGCAGCAATAGCTCTTCTGCTGCATAAGAATACATCCAGAGAAGGTGAATTATATCTCAGTATGTTTTATTCTGTATTCCCAGCAATCACTAGGACACATCATAATGGCAGCAGAGGGGATTAAGTACTGAAGGTGACTTCTAGTAGGAGTACAGCACTCTGGTTGGGAATTTCTGAGCGACTGCCACACAAATGCTTTCAGACAACTCATGCCAGGCAGGTAGAAGAAGGCACCAATTGATAAATCCCTTGTAATAATTCTCCCGTGAAGATGATGAACTCCTCGGTGTGGAGTTCCAGCAGCTGTTTGTGTTCAGGAGAAGGATGCTGGAGCTAAGTCTAGGAAGAAGGTGAGATGTCTTGCTGAAACCATAGCCTTAAGTCTGCTAGAAAATATGGGTAGAACTGGGCATCTCAGTACCATAATACACCAAGTGAATGCCTGTTGAACCTGACTCTAACAAATGCTGATGACAGAGTGACATTTGAACAGTCTGGGTTTAGGCATCTTGCTCGTGTTATTGGGGAGGTATTTTCTGGTTTGCATCCAAGCTCTGAACCCCTGCACTGAAAGGAACAACTCTAGTTCCTCTCTGACAGCATGTAGTAAATAGATATTTATTCAGTATCTCAGTGGACACACTAGCTTCCCTAAATTATGGAATATGTTGATTCAATCTCTGCTGTACCTGAAAAGATCTCAAGACTTACCATCCTCCTACAAAGGACTGTTTAGAGCAAGCTGTTCCTAGCTTTTCATGCTGAAGCTCCTTGGCTTTTTCCATGGAAGAATTAAATAATCATCAGGCCAGAGACAGAGAGCATACAGAAATAAATATCACTTTATATCCTACTGGTTAAGCACAGTTCTGCAAGAGGATAGACTAGGTCCAGTTTCTGCTTCAGTGAATAGCTGATAATAATCATATGAAATGGTATTGAAAGAGCACAAGAGACCATTTAGTCCATCTTCTGGTCCAGAGGTACTTCCTGCAGCCCTTCATTGATTGAAGCTGCCATGGTTTACTCAATAGATCACAGTGCAGCACAATCTTTTTGGACACTTCATTAAAGACCATTACTCCTAGTTTTATAAATCATGGGCAGCAGGAACAGATTACTCCTATTTTCTTTCACGTCCCAGACTAGCATCTGGACCACTCTTGGCCTTATTCCTTTTAAGTCAAACAACCCTAATTATTTCAGTGTTTTCTCCTTTGACCTCATGCAATTCTCACTATCCCAGTCTACATCCTCTCACTGGACCACACTTCTGCAGAGCACAGTACAAAACCAAGGCAGGACATTTCAACTGAGTCCTACATGTGCCCATCAGAGCTGAAGGCTTATAAGATGTCTGACAGCCTGTGCTCCCACTTGCACAGCCTGGGAAGTTGGTGTTCCCCTTCTTGGCAACAGGACAACGTTCTAGCCTAACTTGTGGCCCTCTAGAGACCCTGTCTCCCCTCCTGAAGGACAGCCTGTGGTCTCCCGTGTGGAGCTGGCTGCAATTTATTAATCATTCCCAGGGAGAGCGCTTCACATTCACTCTGATGCTGTTCAAACCAGGTCCCTGGTTTGACAAGCTTTTCTTGAATTACAGCGGTTTCCCCCAGCTCACCACAGCTGGTTTATGCTATCTGCAGGTTTTATAAAACACTTCCTCTAGATAGTTATGCAGGTTAAAAATATAATATAAAGTACAATGTATTTAATGAAAATATGAAGCACTAGCAGGCCACAGCACAAGCTTGTGGCAATCTGCTCAATAGTCTTCCGTTTCAACAGGAAATCAGCGCGGATTGCTCATCGAGTAAAATTATCTACACCAGTTCTGCATCCCTGCTGTAATGCCTTCCTTTGGAACATGTTTCTTTGCTTCATTTATGATAAAAGACTGTGAGATAATGTCAAAATCCTTACAAATGACAAGGTATGACAACTACTTCCTCTGTATCCACAAGGCTTGTTACAGAAGAAAGCTGAATTAGTTTGACGTGATCTGTTCTTGACAGATCTGTGCTGGCTCCTAATAATCTCCTTTATTTGATTATTTCCACCATTTTTTTTCTCCAAGAATGAAGTTAAACTGGATAGTCTGCAATTTCTTTTCTTCTGCTTGTTTTCAGCCTTCTGACACCTCATCCAGCCCTCATGAGTCTTCAAAGCATTCAAAGCTTATGGTTCAGAGATTGCTTCCCTCACCTTTGTAAATAAGCTAGGATGACTTGAAAGAACCATCTTACATCAGTACATCCTGATTTGTTCTGCCCTTTTCCTAGATCCTGATCCTCCTCCTTTGTGGCTCCTGTTACCTCTTTTAGCTATCAACTTGCAGCTGATCACGTTAATGATAATATGCAAAATAGGCACAAAATGCTTTGGTCTTATGGACAAGGCTTGATGTAAAGCTTCAACCACAGCTCTCCCCTCCTGTCCATGAGCACCATAAACACAGAGAGTCAGGATGATATTATTTCACTTTCTTGCTCTGGCTCAATTATTATTTTGTCTGTGTATTGAGCTGATTATGGCTTATAAAAGGATCATCTAGACATGGCAGTAAACAGCCTATGAATGTTATGGGAACTTTAGACTTGTAAGTGTAACTGTCTGAGGGCTTTAGGCACCTCCACACTTAGTAAGGGAGGAAGCTCTAAAGTTCTACAGCCTATGACAGACACTTCTAAGAACATACTTCAGTTTAGAATAATCCCTTATTTCTCAGTTTAGAACAATGGTAAAATACTGTGAGACGTTTCAGACTCCTCTTGACAGTCACACCCTGATTAAAAAGTAATTAAATTCTACAAGATAAGGCATTGTATCATGGTATCTCTTCCTGATTTGTGGAATCATACCACTCAAAGCAAGAAAACAATGACTAAGAATTAACTGAACTTTAAAAGAAGATTTGCTAAGAGTTCCTATCTGTAATGTAAGCCATTGGGGTAATTTTTCGCTAATTTGTCCTTTGGTTTTTTTTCTTTTAATCTTCTACAGAATCTTGTACATTGGCATCATAATGGAGTGTTCTTTTTGCTGCATATCCAGTTTTACCATATAAGAGTGAGCTTCAAGCATTGTTTCACATATTAACATTGCTGACTATTCTCTGGAAGTTATCCAGCTTCTGTTTACTTCATGGAGATTTCATCTGGCTTCAGTTCTTCAGTTATTTTGGCGGGAGATCTTTTCTTCCTTGCTCCATTTGTCCTTTCCTTAGGGTTTTATCTCTTCTAGCTGGTATTCTGAGTGGAATTTAGGATACAAGGGAAAGGCCATTTACCAGTGCTGTGCTTTAGGCGGGACTGGTTGCATCCCTATCATGATTTTGACTGCAATTTTAACAGTCAACATTAAACATCAATTTTCTGTTGCAGTTGTCAGTCTGCAGAACTCTGTGTAGGACTTGAGATTCTCTTGGGTTTTCCATGGGAAATGTAAATAGCAGGAAGGGTTAAACCCACAGTGTTTCATCTTTGATCAGGCAAAATCTCCATTCTGACAGATTCATCTCAGCCTGTGCAATCCAGGTTGTTGCAAGCTGCCAGTCTGACTTCTCCAACATAACAAGCTAAGAATTAAAATGTTAACTGTAGGTAAAGTGAAAATTCACAGTTCTAAAGAACACAGTGAAGTGTCCCTGCTGGGGGTAAACTTTTGGTCCAGCTTCTAAAAGCCCCTTTGCCTCAGTTCCCCGTCATTCCAGTACTGTCTCTCAGCTTCACCACTCCTCTCAGGCACAGTCAAGCAGGTGATGCCCTCCTTGCATTTGCTCAGCGGGTGATTTCCAGCAGTGGATTTCACTCTTGCATGAAACCAAAGGGCTGCAATTTTACTGTCAGCAAATCAGCAACTGACACCTGTTTCTTTATGTCTACCCTTCCAAACCTAGATGACTTTTTGTTAAATTATTTATAAATCCACCACTGAATGCCTTACTCCTAAATCAGTAGGCAGACAGAAGGTGGAATGATACAAGGAGAACAATGGTCAGCTCAAAACCATTGTGGTTTACATCCTGCTGGTTTCAATCTGAACTAATATAAATGACTGGCCTCTTCTGCAAAAGAGCATAGCACAATACTATGGTGCCCAACCTTCATACCCTGGAGTACTTAACACTGCAGATTTATAAGGTCATTGGATGCTATTAATAAAATAAATGGATTAGACTCCAGTCAATATTCTGATGAACTGAATGCTAATTGATGTCTTAACAGTTATAAGAATAATTGGAACTGTAAGTCATTCTGTACATTACCAATTATTAGAAATCATCCAATTCATAAAAAACCCCAAAGTTTCTGAGAGCATAGTAGCACTTCTAGTCAATTATGGGAAGGGTGGAATAAAACTACCTTCAGAGCGGGGCTCAGATCCAAACACACTCCCCTGCACCCCTGAATTTTAAGGGCATTCAAACCAGGTAAGAGGGATTCTTTTGGAGCCTTTTAGCTTTACTAATTACCAGCTCTTACAGAAAGGTATATCCTCCAGAGAGAATGCCTAAATACTGTGAGATGTCCCAGCTTTCTATAAATAGACATATACTGTGATTATGGCTGGAATTAATTCAAGAAACTTCAGATGCAAGATGAGTAATGAACGGGACTGACATTTATTGGTCATAATTTAAGAGACTGTAAGTACATCCTGGCTTTCCTTTTGAGTCGTAAATGCCAACCATCCCTGGCTGGCAGGTTAAGGACATCCTGTCTTGGGCCAACAAGACAGCTGCAGCACAACCTGCCACCCAACAGTGGCATTAGAAGCCAAGGGACAAGTTTGGAAGGAACATGAACCATCAGGAAAGCAGGAATGCTGCCACTAGTTTGTATTGCATGCATTGCTCCTGTTGCAGCCATACCCTTCCCAGTTGCTGCTGTGACTGGGCAAACTTTTACTTAAGCCAACAGCAAGGTGAGAAGTGAAGATGCGTTGCTGTCTCTGTCTAGGGATGCTCTTTTGTGTCAGCTGCAACTCTGCCCAAGTAGAGAACTGGGGCAGATACAAAAGCAACCGGAGCTCAAAGAAGAAACCCAGTTTTCCTTCGGATACTAGTGCCAGGAAAGGTGAAGGGAGCCAGACCCTGGCATAGTGGCTGATGCTGACAGCAGGAATTCCCAAGAAGCACAGTGTAATGCAGGGCTGGAACCCAGCTGGGGGAGAGAAGGAGCAGCAGGAGGACTGCATGGTCAAGGGAGCAGGGGGAAGGCAAGGAGCAGAACAGATGGGGAGAGGAGACAGAATGAGTAACAGGCGGAGACAGCAGGAGCAATGTAACTCCAAAAGCACAAATTCCTTTTGCTGTATTAAAAACAAATCACTATTTTCATTACACTATTCCTTCACCCCATACACATATTGTAGGCTAGATCACTCTGGTGGTTGGGGAGGAGCTACCACTGGTGAATAGAAGGGAGAAACCTAGGTTGTAGCCCTACTCTCAGGCCCTGGTCCATTGTAATAAAGCTTGGGTCTGGGAAGAAAATCAATGGTTTGTGTTACGGGGCTAATAAACATCCTAGCACTGAAAGACGGAGGATGGATAAAGCAGAGGTTTGCCTGTCTAAAGCATCTCTCACTTGAGGGCTTCTCAATCCCTTTTATTTCCCCACACTAATTGTTCAGTTTCCAAATTAAAGGAGCATCTCGCAGAGATGGCCATAACAGTCAGAGAATTCAGGCTTAGATCAAGTCAGAAAGCAGGTTAATAGCACTGCCAGAAAGAGAAACCAGCTCTCCCTAGACCAATTCTTGTGTACTGGCCTGTGGTGCTCACAACCATGAAAAGCCATTGAGTTTACACACGCACTCAGCAGGTGATAGAAACAACCCTAAGGAAGTATAAACACCTTCTTCTCCACATGAGGCCATCAGAGCTCTGAGGTTACATGTCACCTCCTGGTGGGCTCAGGAGGATCTTGGAATTATAGATTAAATGAATGTGGATGGATTCCTGACTTTGATTTTGGACTTCAGATGTTGAAAGGTGTTTCATCTGGGTACCTGCTCTTGTGCTCCCACAGCAAGACATTCTACCAGCAAGCATTTGTACCTTCCACCATGCCTTTCTGGATGACCAACCTCTTCTCATCAGCTCAGCATTCCTCTGTGTAGAGCTACTGGGCTATGGTTGTTTCTTTACAACACTGAACACTAGGATTTCAAAACGTAGATGCACATAGGTAAGGACTGCTGCCAAATCTACCCCTGAGACCTGTCACACCTACAGCAAACGGGGGAATCACACAGTGACTTCCAAAGGGCATCAAAACAGAGAGCTGCCATCAAAAGGTTTCTCATCCTCAGGTGTCTTTAGAGGACTGTCATCAGAGCTATTGTTCATTCTCAAATCCAAAAAAAGCCCACCCCGTGTAGGGAGGAAGCCCAAAGCAACAAAGGAATCACAAATCATTTATGTTCCTTTATGTTCAGGAAGAGGACAATGATAGGGTTGTATAGAAGGAAGGATGCATGGGCCAGCAGTGCATGCACTGAGCAAATGGCAGTCAGCAATGCACCACCAGCCTTCCACAACCATGCAGAGGTCTCCATTTATAGAGCATGATGCAATAACACCAGGGTTGTGGGTTTCATGCCATACAGACCATTCACTTAAAAGCTGGATTCAGTGATCTTTGTGGATCCCTTCCAACCCAGAATATTCTGTGATTCTGGTGCTTTTGCTTCAAATTGTCTCAGCCAAAAGCAGAAGTAACTTTCAGGCTCTATCTGCTCTTTTACCTGTTAAAACACCAATCCCTCAGCAGATAACCTGTCTGCTTGGTAGAGATTAGGCAGAACCCACTTCTGCCCCAGGTCCTCTGCCATGGACAGCACATGGAGCACACGAGACACTATGAGGAGCACACGCCTCACAGCACAAGGACAGCAAATCCAAGCAGGAATACACATCTTTCATTTACATCATGCAAGACCATCAGCCTGCCTTCATCTTGCAAGGGCCAATGGGCCTTGTTCACCTTCCCACTAGCACAAGAAGGCATTGCAACTTAGCAGCTGCCAGCAGTGAGAAATTCCTGCTCTCTGGGAAATGGGGAGAGGGAAATATAATGTGTGTGCAGGATGATCCTGGGATGGCATCACAGAATCCAAATCAGATAACATTCTGTGTTCCAAGGGATCCACAAGGATCATCAAGTCCAGCACTTAAGTGAATGGCCCACACAGGGATTGATCCCACAGCCTTGGTGTTAATAGCACCATGCTCTAACCAACTGAGCTAATCTCAGGGTCCAGCAGGTCTGGCCTGAAATGAGAGTGGATTTGAGGTGAAAACTCTCTGCACTTTCTCGTTTCAGTCAGTGAAAGCCACATGACTGAAGGAGGGGTTCTTCTCATCCCCATCCCCAAGCGATGCCCACCCTCTCAGCATGGCATGGACAGAGCTTGGAACTACCACCCATTTCCTTATCCTGAGGCAGCAGCAGCTCTGAAATCATTGAGACAACCTCAGCATTAGGCCAGGACAAGTCCTCAGATAAGACACATTTGCTCCTTGGGTTGCACATGTGTCCCCAGCCTGGCATGATCACACAGAAGATTCAGTCCAGCCCTCTAGGCAAGGATGCCTCTGTATACCAGTGGGTGCTGCCTGACTGCTTTTTGCTGGGACTTCGATGCAGGAGCAAGTGGCCAAAGACAATTTGGATCCACAGACTGGTTTCTTTCCCACTAAGCACTACCACTGTCCTCCTCCCACTGGAATCTCTGCCTGCAATTAGTTCCTTAGGAGGGGGCTTGTCTATGCCATTAAGAACAGTTACATTACATGATCTAGGAGAAATCAATGTCTCTAATAGTCAGCAAAGGCAGCAGAGGAGAGGGTGATGGGAGGGCTGTTTCTCTGGAGACACCCTTCTAAGTCGAAATCCCAGGGGTATTGCCCCAGGAAGAGAAATAGTGAGGACCTGGAGTAATTAAAGTTCCATGGAACAATTGTTTACTGGAAGAAGCACAGAAGCTGCTCAGTGTCTCAGAAAGGCAGAGGCAGTGGCTAGACTCTCCCTAGGTGCAGATGAAGTGCTCCTGCCCTGAAGTCAGCAGTCTGTGGTGATTTACACCGTGCTGGCAAATGGTAGGAGGAGGGGTGTGGATGGACACCTTTCCTTTAAAATACCCCTTTTGCGCTGTTCACAGCGGTGTTTAAGGGAAGACCACACCTTGCAAGTTTTGAAGCATCTGGATTGTGCAGTATAATTAAGTTATCCTAAATGAAGCCCGAGACATTTTAATATCCTGAGGCAAGAAAACCTTAACTCTGCAGGCATCTTCCTCTCTCTCTTTTTCTCTATTTCCTCCTTCGTGTACACCTCTGCAGTTCCTGGAATGACAAGCCACCTCATCGGCTGGCTGTAATTGCTGGAACTGTTCCCTAATGCTTTTGCCTTCTCCAATTGCATTAAACTGCATCTTTAGAGGTACAGCCCTGTTTATTCATGCTGCTCGTGTGGAAGGGGGAAGAAATGCAGACTGCCTCTTCTCCCCTCTCCCTCCTTTGATTTGATGGGTGTGGCAGGTTTAAACCTTTGCAGCCGCTGGCTCTCTGGCGCTGGGGTGAGGAGGAGAGGATGGAACGGGAGGCAAGCCATCGTCTGTGGCTGGTGATGAATGAGACTCATCTCACCCACAAGTGGGAAACCTGCTTGCGGGTTATTGTTTAATCACTCATGCAATCCAATACTGAGCACATACCCCCATAATGTCCATCTGTTCTAGTATGCAGTGCATGCAACACTTGCATTTCTAGCCACCTATCTCACTGCCCAGCCCTGTGTGTCACTGACTGCATCTCTTGCTGGCAGGAAAGGTTGAGTTCTGGTTTTCAGAAATGTCTCGACCCAGCCTTTCAGTTATGCTACCTCTCAGCTGAATATTTTGTGGGCTCAGATTCAGAGCTGCAGTTAACTGTAGGCAGAAATTACAACACATCTATCTACATCTCTCATGGGCGGGGACAGTCAGTCAGTCAAATACTTCACTCTTCACATGGCATCGCACCCACAAGAAAGAATAATCTGCAAGGTATGAGCGTGTGGACATATTTGTCTCTGAGGGGTGGGAGGACAGACACACACACAGGCACACCTAGGCACAAATGTGAAGAGATTTCTTCCCCGCCTAAGCCTGTAATTTCAACATTTTGCTCTTTAGCTGCCAGAAAGGCGGGACACCAGGGACTTCCTCTGAAAAATAATTTGAGGAGAGCTGTCTTTATTTGGGGAAGGAAACTCCTGCCAGTGCTGAAGAACCCATTCCATCTTTTTCTCTCAGTGCTAGGTCTGGGTGGGGACAGAGGAAGAGCACATGCTGAAAACCCAGGTCTTCTCCCAGTCAGAGCTTTCTCTGGTGTACCACCAGCTTTCCCGAGCGAGCTGCTATGTTGCCAGTTTTTGCGGCGTGTATTCGGGTACAGGAGCAGCAGCTGGGCTCCCAGCCCGCCACTATCCACGAATACGCTCAGGCAGGCACAATCGGGTGGCGTGGCGGCGTGAGGCTGAGGGAAGCATGTGGAAGGAGCGCACGGCGTGCCCGTGCCGATCCGCGGAGAACCGAGGCGAGCGCTCGCAGCGCGGGGCCGCGCGCTGGCCGTGCACGCGCAAAGGGGTGTGTGCCATGCGGTGGATTCGTGCGGGAGTGGGGAGAGAGGGATGTGTGTGAGCAAGGCACCCGCACGCCACGCGTCCCTAAATGCCACAGAACACAAAAAGACAGGAGTAAGCCCAGAGAGGGATAAAGAACGGATACATCAGAAAGTCGTTCGGGAGCTTTAATGCCCAACCTGCGATGGTACGGGCAGAATGATCCCTATTCCCCTCTAACTCTCTTCCGACTCCAGAGAACCCCAGAGCGCCTAGCTTATTTTAAAATTTGTCGTGCACCTCCGCCCACTGCTCTGTCACTTTGCCTCCCTGTCTGCCTTCCTTCTCCTCCTCTGCTCTTTTCATCCCGTATTTGCCATCAGAACGTGCTCTGCTGGCTGACTGCAACGTGTTCCCCCCTCCCCCCCAGCCATCACCCCCTCCTTCCAGATTTTAGTGAGCATATCATTAATTGCAAAGCATATGAAAAACCTGCATGAAGAAAAACACGGGATGACGCAGGGTCTCTTTCTATCCCAATCACTTGCCCCTCCCCATTATTCTACAAATTTCTCCGTTTGCTAACACACGTATCTCCATTCAGAAACACACTTCAACCTGAATCTTCTTCCAACACTGTGCTGTTCACAGGAACTGGAGTTACTCGCATCAGCGTGTGAACAGAATGCTGCAGTGCTACGCTGTAAAAGACACTGAAATTTACACATATATAAAGAAAGTAACCAGTATGGTGCTGTGCCTGAGTTGAGTTTTGTGCACAGAACAAGAACCAAAGCCCTTTGTCACTACCTACAAATCTGTAATTCTTGGAAGTTCCTAAAATGCCTTGCAAAGATATCTAGGGTCAGTTCCTGCCTCAAAGTTCCAACTGCATAAATCCAGCATCCTCCCAAGGAAGTCCAAGAGGTTCAGCCAAAAAGGCTCTCTTAATCAGGAGCAGGGCTTTCACACAAAGTATAAGGGGGAAGGGTGAGGGGGAAATGATCCAAGTAGCTTTTTTTTTTTCTAATTTCATTATAATTTTGGACACAAAATTTTGACACTGAAAACTAGCCCCCACCCAAACCTTCTCATCATCTCGATTCCCTTCTAGCAAAAGCCAGGGAGTACCAGGAAAGAAAATGAGTGGGTTTCCAACAGGTTCACACCGCAAGCTTCTCTTATCCCACCCGAGTTCCGAGCTAACAGAGGCGTGGTCCTCTGTCTCTTTACCAGCTGGTGCACAGTTGTCTAACTGGTTGTACTATGAAGGGTATTGCAAAGAGGGTGACTCTCCCCTCCGTACACTAATGCTTTTGTTATTATTTAATTGGATTTTTCACTACAGCATAAGTTAAAAAAAAAAAAATTCCTTCAGGTTAATTCTTGCTCAGATTGCTGTAACACAAAAAAAAATGCATACACCTGTCCTCCGTGCCACCTCACAGCACAGGCTCATAAAGCATCTCCCATTCATCAGAAACAGGAGCAATTGAGAGCGTTCTGACCAGGGATCAAGGCTCACTGAGCATCCGTTCTTTTTTGGCATAAGATGAGGAATTGCTTCCTTTATCTCCAAGGTAGAGCCAGATTTCATCACGTTTCNAAAAAAAAAAAAATAGAGGGGGGATTCTGGTAGCTCCCCCAAATGTGGATGTAGGCCACCCCCCTTCCCCACATCACCAGCCCCGGAAAGGCAAAACAGTCACGTTGCAGGGTGTGAAAAGAACCTTCAGTCGCAAGATGCTAAAGAATTGCAAAATAGACGTCTGCTGAAAGCAGCTGAAATTTCCTCCCCCCTTACCCCAGCCCCTACCCCAGCCCCTCACACACTTAGGCAGACACGCACCCCATGGACATCCAGCAGCCTGGGAGATTTCTCAACAGAAAGAAATATAAAAATCTGAAGCTCTACCTGTTTTGTTCTTCTCATACAGCACAGCATGATCGTATTGTCCCCTTCTTTCCTTCTTCTTCCTTCCTTCTCCTCTCTCCTTTTCCTCTTCTCTCTCTTATCTCTCCCCCCCACCCTCTCCACTCCCTCCNGCCAGCCTCATGAATAATTAAAATCTTCAATCTGGACCCAATTACCCAACGACTTTCCCACTGTACAGAGGCGACAGGGGAGAGGGGACACTGCGGGCTGCGGAGGGGTGGGGTGGGCTGGGGTGTGTCTGGGAGGCACCGAGCGAGGAGGGGGCCGGGCGCCTGGGGCGCCTCCAGCGCTGCT
>WAAE01017693.1:11655-152972 GCA_013400495.1 Nicator chloris | reverse complement strand
TATCTCTCCCCCCCACCCCCTCCACTCCCTCCCCCCCTCCCTCCCTCTCTCTCTCCCTCTCTCTCTCGCTCACACACACATGCACACACGAGCACACGCGCACACACACACCAGGGCAGTTAGCAGCAACTGGAAGGTCCACAGCTACTGCTCATCACACATGCACACGCTGCCTCTCCCTGCCTCCCTCCCTACCCTTCCNTGGGGTGTGTCTGGGAGGCACCGAGCGAGGAGGGGACCGGGCGCCTGGGGAGCCCCCAGCGCTGCTCCCACCGGGGCAGCCGAAGTCCCCTGGCCACGGCCAGGAGTGGGATTTATGCGTGAAGAAAGCATAAATCCTTGCTTGGGCGGGGTGGCCTGGGGTGGGCACGGAGGGGAGAAGAGGGAATGGAGGTACTGCCACGGCAGGTAGTGTATGCTATGCCCAGGTGATGTACCGTAGGTGGGAGCTGAGAGCTAAACGGGAAATAGTAAATATGTTTAAATGGCTGTTAAAATTTTCTCTTCCCAGCACACTCGCAAACATATATGCACGTACTGCCTTCTCTGTATGTGCAGGCATAAACCCTGAATAGTGATGTCCTGAGGCACAAAACGGGACAACTTTCTCCCTTGTTCCCTCAGTCTATCCCACAGAGCTTCCACAGCCACAGAAAAACGATACTCCTGCAATACTTTCCCCCGCCCCCCCCCAAACAGAATAGCTTCCAAACCCCCAGAAATCATCCCTTTTCCTTCCGTATAGATCTAAATTAATTTCCGTGTCGAAGTAATTCGTACACCTATTGATCTCTGCCTGCAAATTGCGGTGAACTATTGTGAGGCAGATGTGCGTGTTCACACACGGAGGCACCCCCCATGCACGTGCGGGAGCAGGAGTGCATGGTCTGCATGCACAGGAGATCATGGCGATGCAGGAGCCCCAGCGAACAGTAATGCGCACATGCACTCGCTCCCAAGCACGTGTCTGGAAAGTTATAGCGCCGTGTTTTCTCAGAATATACATGAGCTGGATAGCTGTATCTGTCATTGTGAAAAAACATCCCAGACAACAGTTAAACCAAAGTGTGACAATGCTGAGCATGTTAAAACTATTTTCTTTTTAATTGCTGGGGTTTTAGGATTTCATCTACCAAAATTCAAATTTTGCTTATTTCACTTACTGAGTCTGGGAGGCACAGTCAGATGCTGTTCTCTGTTTAGCACTGATGTCATTATATCAGCTTTTCTGCCATACCATGGAGTTCCTTCTATTTATTTTTAATATCAAACGGCCTGCAAAAGAGAAAAAAATTGTCTTAGGTTATTACTAAGGTCTTTGCTCTTTAATTACATCTAAATACACTATTAACACAAATATTCACACATGCGTGCACGCTTATACAAATAAATGCATACGTATCTAGATATAGTTTCTGGAATACCCCTCAGTACAGACTCCTACATAATCATATCCTGTTGCTATGATATCATTGCACTTCCCAGTACACCATTTATTTTAAGAAAAGCAAACAGCATTTCAAAGAAAATCTAGCTAGCTCTCTACATCTGTATGCAATTTAAGAAAGTGTCTTTTGGGGTCAAGAAGGTATCAGCGTTAGTGCTCTGTTGCAGACTAGAAAAAGAAAGTAATGATATGGTAATGATATTCAGAGAAGATACTAAACTGGGAAGAGTTGCAGCTGACACAGAAGTAGACCAAGGATTAAGGAAGGAAAACCAGATTCAGCTTCAGAAAATACATGCAGAGAAAAAGAAGGAAAACTGTGCAATCATAAAAGAGGAGAGGTAAGAAATGGAGTAGTAGAAAGCAGTGGACATCACATTTGAGGAAGAGATCTCTGTGACGTAGGTCACTGCTGGCGACACCTTGCCAAGGCGCTGAGGAGCAGAGCAATGGCATTTCGAATTACACCTATGGGACTTAGGAGCCTCTGCCCTGGCCTCTGGAGTTGCAGGGGGCTCATCTCCATGACAAAGAGAGAGTGTCACGAGCTTGTGGGCACTTGCCAACCCACATGGCTGTTCCCCATACCCTTGGGAGATGGGAGTCCCCTGGTCAAACACGTCTGAGAGCTTCAACCGGGTCTCCCTTTGGTGACAATGAGGAGAAATGGGAACTTTGAGGGTGTGACTCAGATCATCCTAAAGCAGGAACCTAAACTAGGTCAGACAAATCACGCTTCAGAAGTGTTTTAGAAGCTTATTTTCTTCCCATTGACAAGGCCTTTTTAGGGAATCTCCCTGTGCTAGGGAGCCCTGGCGAGGAAAGCCTTCCCAGCCCCCACCTTTCTCAGACACCCACCTGGAGGGGGAGCAGGCTGGCAGCAGAACTGTGCTGGTGCACTCAGGGAGGGTCAGGCCATTTTCCTGTGCTCACCCAGCACAGTTGCTCACCCCCATCAGTCACAGCCAAAGGCAGAGCCAGGTCTCTTCATACCCAGCCCCATGAGCACTTTACCACCCAGTTTACCTCAAGGAACTCTTGGCACATAGACAAAATCTCCTTAGCATGTTCCCCAAACATACAGACTTAGTGGTGAGTGACCAGTCCACTGTAGGCTGACATCTGTGTTTCCTCTGAATTAATCTCATTACAGAGAACAGCCATACGTTGAAACCCAAATTTTCAGGGCATGTCAGTTCCTAACACCACTGTCTTGCAAATCAGGACCCTTTAAGTATATTTAAAAGTTGGACCTGAAATCCTTCAGCAAAATATGGTTCTGAAAATCATATCTCAGCATCCCTTGCCTTGCCATTTTGCCAGTTTTCACTTCAAACTGTAAAGTAAATTATCTCATAACACAGCAGGAAGAAAGGACAAGTCCACAGAAGTGAAAAGGCCAAAGAGAATGAGAGGGAAGTAAAGGCACAAGCTTCAGTCAGGGAGTTAATGAAAATCAGAAGCAAAAATTAAGGGAAGAAGAGGTGAATCTCCATTTCTTTAAGTGCCCAAGTCAAGATGGGATTCTTTCATCCAAATGACACCTTTGTCTCTCCAGGGCACTGCCAGCTCTGGCTCACTCAGCCCTCCTTCGGAGTCACAGGATAACACTGCATCACGCAGTGTAGACATGCCCTGAAAGGCCCATTTGGCCTTGGCTTTTGAATCTACACAACTAAAAAGGAAGAGCAGTTCCAAAGAACAACATGGATGGGGGACCAGGAAGGTGAGCTAGAAGAAGGGGGTGAGCAATGACCATAGATTTTAAAAGCTTCATCTGTGAGATTTGACTGAATGACAGCTAAGGAGGTGGAGAAGTGTGATATTTTCAAAAGCTATAAGCCTCTAGAAGGGAATCATTTGGAGTGATATGTAGTCCACTGTTTGGTGTATGCTGCATGTTGCTTCACCATGAGGGGGGGTATGGTTCATTACAATTAATTATTATGGTGACTCCTTTAATTCAAAGTCTTATCTTTAATTTAAAAGGGTAAAGATCATTTCAAAGTAACAAGACATATTAGTGGTTATTACAAAATAACGTAGGTGGAGTAAGACACACAAAACTGTGCTTTTAAAGCCTGTTCAGTTCTGCTGCAAGGTTACCCCAGCAGCCTGAGGTCCCTATAGATTGAAAGGAAAAGCATCTTCAGTCCAGCCACTAATCTAGGTTCAATAGCAAGGCATCAGATTCAGTTTCATTTTGAAGAAGTGCATAGTTCCAAGCTGCTCCTGGGATGGTAATCAGGTTGATTCCCTGGCCAAACAAAATTAAATGAAACCAAGAGGAAAACAGTTTGCCTATGAGGGCTGTCCCAGTGGTAACCGTACTAAACTGAAGAGGCGTCTCTTTGAGAGAAGTGCTGTGAAAGTCCCGTTACTAGGGATATTTAAAGCTTCAGTAAAAACAGCTCTAAAGTGAGCAACTTGCTTTCATTGGGAGATAGACTGGCTTTTCTCTCTATTCATATGTTCCACATATAGTGGTAGCCTCGCCTTTTGTTAGCCAACTTTTATGTTTGAGGGAAAAAAGCCAATTTTGTAAAGAATTTTTGTATCCTCATTTGAATAGGTATTCCCTAAAATCCTACAGTGGGACCACTTGCAATTTCAGTCTCCTCAGTAGCTTTGCAGCTGTGGACTCATTGGCCTCACTTTCAGTCATCTGTGTCTTAGTAACACAAAACAGTGCAGTGCAACACCACAACCAAACCCCTTTTCTAAATGATTTAGACATAGTTATGAATCTCCTTGGAGAAGTACCCATTTTTCAGTATAAGGATCACTTATGTCAATTTACGTTGGATTTCAGTTAATCCTGAATTATTAATATTAGTAAAGGAGAGCCTAGTTTATTTTGACCTAAGACTGAAATAAGAGGCTTTAAAGACATGATTTTCATGATTTTCAAAAGCCACAATGCCACTTGCTCTTGCAGAGAAGTCTTCAGAAAATGCCAGTCCAGGAATGCTCTAATTCATACAGTGTCTTTAATGACTGCTGGGTTACTTATCCTGCACGATACTGAACTCACATGACATTAGCACCTGTTACCATCAAGCTAGTCACAGAGATGTGCACAGGTGCTCTTGCCTTTATTCCCTGTGATTTCCATTTTTCTTCCCATGCCTGCACAGCTGGGCTCACAGCACTGAAGACACCTGACTTTACAATATCACACATAATAAGAAATGGCGTCAATAATTTCCCTGTTTTCATAATTTTAGAAAAAATGTGTTTTCTGTAAATTGTGTGGTGTATTCAAACTGGAATACCTGGATACAGGCAAGGGTAGAATAATTTTAACACGCACAAAGAATGGTATGTACAATCCTTGGATCAATGTTAATTATTATTGAGTTTCAGAATCATCAAAAATGCAAACATAACAGTTAAATCCCAGCACAGCTTAGTGCTGAAACTGTAACTCTTCAATAAAATGAAATCTCATCTGCTTGTCTGTCAAAAAGAAAAATGTCATCACAGAAAGCAGTCAACCTATCAGCTATAATTCTCAGTGTAGTTGTAGTTTGCCATGGGGGAATGTGACACTTTACAAGCCAAACCAAATGTGAGTCAGGATGATCCAGGAAGCCCCTTTCTCTTCTCCAGGGACCCTTCAATATGTGCTGTTGAACACAGTCCCTCCTGCTGTAGCCCGGGCTCAGAAAAGCAAGCGTTGAACGAGAATCAGTGTCAACCAGGAGCTCAGCATGGGCCAATTCACCCTGCTTCTCAGGCTGGCTCCACCCTTCACTCTAAGTCCTGCAGTGCCACCACAAGTTGCTGTCAGTACCCAGGCTCACACCTCACAGTGCCACATGGGGATGTCTGTGCTGTTCTGTGCTGCGGGGTGTGATGGACACAAACTCTGAGGTGTGAGTCCCACACACTGACTGCGCACACGATTGGCGAAGAGTCCACCCTCCGTTCTGTTTTACTCCTCTCCTGGCCTCCTCTGGTGATATCCTGCCATTCCTCTGGCACTGCAGTGCTGAATAGGGGAGCTGCCCAGGGGTACCAGTATGAAGACATGACAGTATTATGGTGTGAGGCACAATTTCCTGCTTTGGACCACCTGGTCCTGCTCTGCATGTGCTCACAATGCCCCTCATTGATGTCAGGGTGGGGAAAATGACCTGGATGCTTCAGCACTGGAAGAGTGGGCAGAGATAGGTTCATCCTCCTTCTGTGTTGTCCCCTCAGCTGACCAGACTCCTTCTCTCCAGCATAAGAGCTGACTTGACCTGAAGCAGCTTGAATGAGGGAAGGAACATGGGGTACCCTGGACCCAGACAGGAAATGAATGAGAGGGAAAACAACTGAAGACCTTCCTATGCCCCTTAACTGGCATTTCAGTGTCAGCTGTGGAGTGGAATTTCCAGAGATGAAGGACACCCAACAGGCCAAATCTGCCTTAGCCTTCAGCCTTTCAAGAAAGGGATCAAAAATTTCTAACCATGGTCATGCTTCACTCATAGGCACATGGTGACCAGGCCACACATTGATCAGGATCAATGAGAGAAGAGAGAAGCAAACTCCAAAACACAGGATGTTAATGGATGTAGGAAGTATCTGTATTGGAGAAGTAACGGAGTGAACTGACAGGACCCTTTCACTTACCCACAGCTGTACATGGGGTAGTTAGAACAGCAAAGATCTACGAAGAATTAAATGAGCAGGCAAACTCTAAACATCCACTTGCCTTTAAGGCTCTCAAAAGACTCTCTCTTTGCCTTGATTTCATTTAGCTTAGCCACAAGACACCCACAGAGAGGAAAGAGGAAAGTCCAGATCCTTCAGTCTGCCAGGCAGACATGGTATATGCAGAGGATTGTTCCCTTGCAGTAGGATCCTCAACACAAGACTCACTGCATCTGATAAAAGTGGAAGAGCTCCCCTGTCCAAAACACAGAGCACGGGGCTTGGACAGAGAATGCGTCATAGTTCAGTCTCACCACAGCTAAAATTTTGTTACAATTCCTTTTAAATTGACTGCTCTTAGAAGTGGGAGATACACCCATAGTGATTTTCATGCAATTCTGTATCAAACCTATATGAATTTCAAGTCGAGACTGAAACAATCTTACATGCTAAAAAGTGCTCCATTTATTCCATAAAAACATCAATAGTGGAGAATGGAAATTCATAGCTAAAATTCCTGTAAATTATCATCTAGCAGCACCAGAGCTGTGCTTTGTGTACATGCATTAAAACAGTTCTACATTACCAGATCCACACCATACCCAACCTTCTTAAGAGTGCCCTGATACAGCAATTATTATTTCTTTTCCAAGACCTCACAGTTAGCCAAAGGAATTCACCCCAGAGGGCAGGAAACACAGATGGAATTTTATGAAGAGTCCAGGTCTGTGCAGGCAGGAATCCAAACCTGCTGCCCCGTGCATGGAAAACTGCATTACAGCAGAAGGCCCTATTTTAGCTCAGCTCTACAGGACACCAAGCTGTGTTTCTGGACTGTGATTTTCTGGAGGTTTAGGAGTTGCTCCAAGCATAATGGTGAATTTTCTGTGTAAGTCTGACGGATTAGCTCCTTCCCCAAGCAATTCTGGTGGCAAGGAGAAAGAGAAACTTTCTGGAGAGGAGCAGCCTAATTTCTCACTACCTGACTTAACTGTTTTATACAACAAAGTGCCACATCCCATGCATGCCTGGCACTGTGACATGGTAGAGAAGCATGTTATACGCTGCCAGTCTTGTTTCCCACCTGCTGCACCCCTTTCTCTGTCCTACAACCTCCATGCACAATTCACTCAGCTTGTCCCTGGTGTAGTTGCCACCCAGAGCAGTCAGTCCCCTCTGTCCAGTATCTGAGGCATAAGTAGTAACCAGAGAGGGTTTCTGAGCCTGAAGAAAGCAGCAGGAAGCAGCAAGGGAGGTGATGAGGACGCACAGTCAAGCACACAGAGACCTTTGTACCTGCTCTGGTAATGACACAGCAGATGAAGGGCTCAGAGGAGGGGGAAAGGTCTCCTTCAGCTTGAGGGAGAAGGAGGAAAAAGACATTCGTTTACCACCTACATCAGAGAAGACAAGCATGCTGACCTTGTTGGTCTTCTCATGTGTGTTCATCTCAGTGGGGTCAAGTTTAAATTTATTTTAATAATGTATGCTATAAAATTTGAAGGGTAATACATCTGTGTTGCCCTAATTTATTCAGCTAGAGAGGAGGAAAAAGAAGATAATTCTCTGTTTGTTATGAAAGCTAAGCTCAAATATGAACAATGTTCCACAGTAAATGATGGAGAGTTTGACAATCTTATCTGTATCCTATCATCATATATTGAAAGGTTCTATTGTTAAGAATACCTACGAGAGAATACAATTTTATCTGCTTCAGGAAGTGTAATTCTGAGCTTTCTCATTTTAGAGTTCTTTTCAAGTCAGGGGTCTGTGTTAGGTTTTCATAAAGTTAGAAAAGGAAATTATATATGTCCAGCTTTCTCAAAGTTAGTCACAACTCAAAAATAACACTGGCATTTCCCGGGCTTCATCAAAAGCAGCGTGGCCAACAGGGCATGGGAGGGGATTCTGCCCCTCTACTCTGCTCTGTGAGATCCCACCTGCAGTGTTGCACCCAGCTCTGGGATCCTCAGCACAGGAGGGACATTGACATGTTGGAACGAGCCCAAAGAGGGTCACCAAGATGGTTGGAGGGATGGAACACCCCTCTTTTACAAGGCAGGCTGAGAGAGTTGAGATTGTTCAGCCAGGAGTAGAGAAGGCTTCAAGGTGACATAATTGTGGCCTGCCAGTACCTGCAGGGAGCCTGCAAGAAAGATGGAGAGGGACTCTTAACAGGGGCACATAATGACAGGACAAGGGAGAATGGCTTCAAACTGAGAGTAGGTTTACATTGGGTACTAGGAAGAAATTCTTTACTGTGTGAGTGATGAGGCACTGGAAGACATTGGCCAAAGAACTGGTGGATGCCCCATCCCTGGAAATGTTCAATGCCAGGCTGGATGGGGCTTGGAGCAACCTGATCTAGTAGAAGGAGTCTGCCCATGTCAGGGATTTGGAACTAGATGGCCTTTAAGATCCCTTCCAATCTAAACCATTCTATGATTCTAGTCAAGAACAGCACTGAGTTCTGCCTAAAACTTTACATGTCAATAATTTCCTTTTTAATGCTAAAAGCTTAAAGGCAAAATAAATCAGAGAAAACAAAACACCCAGTGCTCAGGCAACACAAAACAGAAAAATGTAGCAACCCGAGAGCATCAGATAATCTCCGTGTTGCCTTCGACACAGGCCAGGCTCTTCCCAGCTTAGCTCTCAGCCATTAACAAGGAATGTTAAAATGTTAAATGTTAAAATGGCAGCATGGCCATTTTCACTCTTGCATTAAGCTCAGTAGTTACCAAGCCATGGTTTGAGGCACGCTAATGCGAAGGTCTTCCAGCATTTCCTGTAACCCTTGGGAACTAATAGGCTGAAACAGCCCAACAGGGAGAGGAAAGCTGCTGAAACACAGGGCTCATTTAGTATTGTTGCTTGGAAGCCACTGAAGGTTATTAATTCTTAGATCTTTGGCAAAAGCTGCCTCCTTCATATGTTTAGTCATCTAAGAAGTCAAAATGGCCTCCCAAAGGATGCTGAGCTACTCTGACTTAATTTTGATCATACGGTGCCCACTGAAAATGGGACTTTGCTAGATCTCCATTTTTACCATCCCAACAAACTCCTATAGGCTCTTATTAGATCTTCTTCACATACAGTGCTACCTCATTGGCCCAAAATTTGTCTCATTATTTCCTAGGACATCAACAGATCCTGTCTGTGTAAGTACACAGGTGTCACATCTCAGGAAAACTAAAGGATGATTTTGTACTTTAAAAAATTGTGTCATGCTTAGCATTAAAGCTCTATTCCTCTACACAAAAAAAATTTAGGAAGCATTTGTTTTATCTTCATTGACCTAAAACTGATCTTAAATCCTATTTTCCTGTCATTCCTCCAACATTCTATTGTACAATAATTTCTGTTTTTCTCATAGCAGTGAGATAATCTACATATCAAAGTTGTTTGTGCTGGACATGTAATTTCACCTAATACTGAGAATTTCACCACAGTTTCTACAAAGAGATTATTAAAAGGCTTAAGAGATGGTAAATCTTTCCACCCTCTCCTGAAATGCCATTAAGTGGATAGAAGTTCTTCTTGGTAGTCACACTCTGCTTTTCAACCCCCAAAAGCAAAACTGAGTAACAATACTGAAGATTTAAAATTCTTTTGTTATATCCAATGCAAATGTGCATTTCTGTAAAATCTATCCAAGCATTCCAATCATAAACCCATGGGGGTTTGTTTGCTTTGTTTTGTTGTGGGGATTTTTTGCTTGCTTTGGTTTGGGTTTGTTTGGTTTTTTTGATTCATTGGAAATTTTTGGATCTGTTGTGGATTCTGTTTTTCTAGAATTCTTCTTCCTAGGAGATAAATCCATAGAAGTATCAAAGTTAAAAGTCCTCAGACTGTCCAAAATATGCCTTGATAAATGTTAGTTTATAAGTGGATTTCAAATTTGGATGCAGAACCACTTGCTTTCAGTTTTTCAAATTTCTTTGCAACATCCAAATAAACCCAATTCAGTTACACTATCATTGACTTCAGCCACATTTTGTTCTCTCCTCAGTCACCCCAGTCAAGGACCTGATAGACTCTGCTGCTTTCTTCTGGTCCTGGTGTTCAATTGCTCCTAAGTAAAGCTTAAAGTAAATCAACATTATCTCCTGAAACAAATAGACATTTTCATAGACTTCAGGAACAATTCTTTAACAGGAACTTGTATAAAGCTGAGCAACAACAAATTTTTCTCAATGTATGCATATTTATGCCCTGGGAACAGCACTATCTATTTTTCTAAGGCTTAGCCCGGAGTTCATATTATTTAAAAGCTATATACTTTCACTGGAGGGTTTAGAAAGCACTCACTCTTTTCTTTTACAATTTCAAATCGTTCCATATCTGTTTTTCAGAGCACCAATGTATTTACTGCTCCTAATGTGCTTTGGGACCTTGATAAATTTACTTCAGTTTCTCAATTACCACATTCCTAAAGGAGAAAACAAAATTCTCACTGATCTTTAAGTGCCTTTGAAATACATCATAGTTCATCTTTGTTATTAATCTGCCAAACATATCCACGGTTAAGGTAATTAACATTACTGCATGTGATGAAGACACCTTTTGAAATGTCTCAAATCTGATTCTTTTGAAGTCATATGTGAAAAAACTCTTATTCTGTGACCCCATGGTACACAGTATCCCCCAATCTACCCCATGTTCTTAATATTTCCCCTCTGCTGTACTTTTCATAAGCTCTTCCTGACACAGCCAGCTCCTTGAACCTACATGGTTCCCTCATTTGACTCCTGTAACCCCGAATAACTTCTTTTGGCCTATCCGTAAGGGAAGAAAGAGAACTCACTATGGCTCTTTCAGAATTGTTTGCTGATTAGTCATACATTCTCTCCCTCAGGAAGTATCAGAGCTGAAAACTCTTACAGGCTGGAAGAGTGTCTGGGAGAAGCATCTTTGCTGTTTCTTTTATTGCTTCTCTCCGTCCCTAGTTTTGGCTCCTGAATAAAGAGAGTGAACTAGATGGACCTTTGGTCTACTGAAAGATGGCTGTTCTCAAGCTGTTAAAGAGAATAAGTAATACTTTATTTTCCCTGCCTCTCCTTCACTAATTTGAATCTTTCTCTGCTGTCTACCCAGAGATGGTACTTATGAAAATCTTGAAGGGCGAGCTATCTTTGTGACTGCTGCCTCATTGACAGACATGGGTGGGATGAGGTAGTGAGTTGGTTTCCTCATGACAGGAACAGGCTGACATTCTGAGTAAGCAGAATCACCAGCATGTTGGGTAGGTTTCTTTGTTAATGTAGTGCACTTTTAATATAAGTTGCTCCACAGATGAGTTTCCAAACCAGTGAATAGCATTTCAGACCCATCAGAAGCTACTCCCACAGCAGCTGTCTACAAACGTATTCCTTCTGCAATTTCTGGACTTCCCAGGTGTTACTGGGCAGCAATATTTAACCCAAACTTGTGGTGTAGGGCTCATTCAGACAATGGTGTGTGTGATGCCTGTGGTAGCAAAGAACTGCACTGAGCTGCAGCACTGTTATGGCTCAAAACACCCATCTAGGCTTTCCTACTCAGCAGGAAGCAGTCACACAGGCAGGCAAGTAAATTACAGACTTACCACTCCTCATTCAAGCATCAGCACAGTCATTCAACAGAATCCCCATGTCCCTACAGCAAGACCACAGAAATATAGTGGTTAAAGCTGCACTATGCATTTGTGCTTCACCTTTTTTACTGCCCCTGCTCTGTCGCTTTGCTTCATGGTTATTCAACAGGTGCCCTTTGAATAAGGAGCATGTGGCACAGAGATGACTGGCAGACAAGGCAGTAGAAAAGAGCAGTCTAGGAAGCAGTTGTGCTTATTATAAAGGGCAGCTAACTGATTCATGAGTGCCCTCCCCAGCAAACCATGCTGTATAAAAGTTATTTTGAAATTAGCCTTGTGGAATAAGGAGGATTAGTTGACGTGCTTGAAGTGTGAATACCTAATGTCCTCTCTCCCTAAAGAAAGACAGATTTTTTTTTTTTCCCCCTCCAACTTCATGGTGCATGGCTTCAACTCAGTTTATGATGTGTGCCCCAAGGCCATTTTTTCAGTCAATTCTTGTTTAAAGGAATTAGCAGGATTCTCATTCTCCAGTGTTAGACTGGTAGTCTGACTCTGACTCTCACTCAATGCTGGAGGAAGAAGGTAAAAAAATAGGATTGCAATCCAGCATTAGATACTGCAATAGGAAGAGATAGGAACCAGGGTCGCTTCCTTTTGTGGGTCTTGCAAGGAAAAACAGCAAATCTGCCAGGCTACAGATTGCTGTGTTAGCATGCAGTGAGGTTGGAAGAGCATAAGGCAGGAGTGGCTGCTTGGCTGAAGTGCACCTATTGCCAGCCCTGTCATTCAGGCCTGTGGAGACAAGATAAAGCTTTATTTTAGTGCCCTGACAGCTGACAGGAATTTGTCACATTGCAGAAGCTGCTGATTCTCAAGTCAGGGGAAGAAGGAGAAGAGGGAAGGGAAGGGAAGGGAAGGGGAGGGAAGGGAAGGGAAGGGAAGGGGAGGGAAGGGAAGGGAAGGGAAATCAAAACAATCCCATACTTGGTGCATACTTGTCTAATCTCTGGGGAGCAAGAGATAGGGTGAGGTCTCTCATATATTCTGTGCACACAGTCCCCAGTACTAACGGGTGCTGACAAGTGCAAGAAGGACACAGCAGGAAAAGGTGCCAGAAGAATCTGAACTTTATTTCATGTTATACCCTCTTTTCAAAAGACATGAGTAATCTCTTGATGTTTGGCATGGGTAAAACTGCTCTGAGATTTCCTCGTAACTACTCAAAATGGATAAATCTGAGCTGGCAGGATCTTCCTTGCAGTGTTCCTGGTAAGTGTAGAGTTCATTCCTACAGCTCCAGAGATGGGAGATGGGGAGGACGAACACTGATTCTTCCTGCAAAATTAGTAACAGTTATTGGGCTGGAAACATAAACACTGCAGGTTTTTATTTAAAATTTTCTGCAGACTGCAGATACTTTCTGCTAGTGCATTTAGGAAAGAAAGAGACTAAATAAAAAAGGAAGTCCCATAGGACAGTTCTGCCTAGGTTTTTGAGCTCCTCTTTCTCTATTTAGTTTTAGTCACATGATTTAGACACAGTCCCTCTACCGAGTATTCCAACAACAGCTTCCACTACCTTTACTGTTTATTCCAGGTAATACTTCACATTACAGGTTTTAGGCTGTGGGCATTGCTGTATCACTTCCATTCCCAGCAAACATGCAGCCAACCATGCGGTTTGGCTTTTCCCCCACCACACTTAGTGCAAAATCTCTCTGTTATGGTGTTCTGCATCCTGTCAGATCACACCTAAGGGCTGCTGGTTCCTTGAGGCAAGAGACCTCCTTTAGACAACATTAGATACAATGCTGGTGCGAGACAGATGTGTCAGGTCCTCTCATCTGTTAACACAAGTGCAAATAAAAAGACAAATCTGACCTGGATTTCAGTGGCAGTCAGGACTAAATGCTAGATTCTGATCCAATGAGCAAGGCATTTTAGTCATGTTTATGCACCTCTCTTGGAACATAATGTCCTTAAAAACAGAATCTGGATTTACTTCTCATTGACATGCTGTGTCAATGACACATCTTCTTAATGTGCCATCAGTGCCTGGTTGTTCCTCATGTTTCCTCTGGCTTCACACAATAAAACACCTTTCGAACAAGAACATGTCTTGGAAGCTGAATAAACTCAGTCTGTGATCGGAACATTTAAGAAGTGTAGGAAAGAAGGCAAAAGAAATCTGCCAGCATGGCTGGAAGAGAAGCTTATCTTGCCTTGGCTGGATTCACATTGCTTTTCCTCTCCAGCTTCTTTCCATCATTCACTGCACCAATGTATCCCTGAGGATGCTGACCCCAGAACAATATGCTGCAAAGATGATTACAGTCTAAAAAGGAAAAGAAAACCCTGTCACTATGGTTGTTATGGGTTTTAGCTTTTCACATTTAATCCTTTAATTGGTCTTTCTGGCACGAAGAATTCGATACTTGGCTTTATTGCTGCATGGATGAGCCCTATTGCAAATCCCATTGGGATCAAGTTACAGTCATTTGGCAGTAAGAAGATCCATAGCAACCTCTCAAAAGCCTACCCAGAGGGTTCCTTGTTGACATCACAGTCTCTGTGTGATGTCATAAAGCCTCCTAGAAAATGAAAAAAAGACAAAAAAACCAGCAGGACCTCTGGGTATTTGATGAAATTGAGGCTAGCCCTTACTCCACTATTGTATGTATCAAGTTATGGCAAAGGAGAGTTTGGGTCTCGGCTTGCAGCCAGAACATTGATGAAGACAAAATGCACAATAAGAAGCTTGAACAGGTCATGTGCACAGTAAAAAACATATTGTCAGGATGTTGGGTGTTCCGGACCAGAGGCAAGACCATTATTAGTGAGTCATTTGGACAGACCCAGATGAGGGCTAAGCCATCTGAACAACAGACTCTTTGGATAAGACAGTTTTTTCTTATGGAAGTAAACAAGTAAGTTGCCTTGGAACATCCCAGCTAAACATCTCAGTGAAATTTAGTCTCCCATGTCCCAGGCCAAGAGTGACAGCAGCTTCCTTGCATTCCAAATGAGCAGCCCTTGAGGTATGAAAGAGTGAAACAACATCATTTAGAATAAAATAAAATGTGGGAGCTCTGATTCACAGTTCTATTCATTAATGACTGGTAACTTTCTTCCCCAAGAGAATGAGAAGGATTCAAATCATTGCAATGGGTACAATCCATGACAGGAGTGTAATTTCTTCCGAGTCAAGTTCCTGAATAGAAACCTAAAGGCTTGGCCCTAACAGTTATCTTCAAGTCAGTCAATTTGCGCTGATGTAACCGAGACGTCTCGACCCATCGTCATGAAAAGAGAGAAGATTAACACCTATGAAGCTAAAAATAAAAGCATCACCTCTGAGGTTGGGCCATGGTGCTTATTACAAGGGGTGGGGTAGGATTGGCAGAGCTGTGCGTCCATCGTGGATGTCACCACGGCACACCCACGCCAACATCTCCACGGAGACATAGCACATTTCTAGCTCCTGCATCACCAACTTGTTGCCAAGGAAACAAGAGGATGCAAAAAAAAAAAAAATTAAAAGAAAAAAAAAATCTCAATGACATTCAATTCTGAGACAGTCAAGAAACCCCTGAAAGGGATTCTAAAGTGCCTGAGAAGGAAATGGAAATTGGGCTTCTAATTACAGATTCTCAACCAACTCCTTTTTATTCCCCGGTTATTCTGTCTGCTCACGTCACTGTCTTCTTGCCATTCTCTGTCTACAGAGGTACGAAAGCCAGACACCAGTGAAAAGAGAATCAGAAAGAGCTTTCCTGGAGTGAAAGAGAGGAGGGAGGGAGAGCGGGGGAGAAGGTTACTCGGTACAAGCAATAGTGGAAATTCCATAACTCAGAAGAAGGTGGTGGACATAAGCTGCAGAAAGGGAGAAGGTTTCTGTGAGAAGGGAATATGTGCAGTTGGCAAGTGTGGATGTACACATGTACATCTACACCAAATGCATGTGTATTTTTATATATACAACTGAGAAGGTACATGTGCATACAAAGGTGTATCAAAATCTACATTGCGTAAATAAAAACTTGAGCTGTGCACCTCCCCAAAAATCATTAAGTTGACATAGAAATCAAGCAACTAAACAAGAAAGAGTGTGTCTTCATTGTGTCCTTTAATCCATTACAGCACTACATTTACAAGCTTTTTCCACAACCAAGAAAGCTACAAATCTGCACCTCTTTTTAAAAGACAGCCAGAACTTTCATGCAACCGCCTGACTCTAGGAGATGTGGCTTTGCAAAAAAGGAGAAAATGTAAGAAGAATCACAAGAAGGTGCTGACAGGTGGCAAATCTGGCGTGCACATAAACACGAGAGCACACAAGAGAACCAGCAAAGCACATGACAGTATGAAGGGGAGGATGTGTTGGGTGTTACTGTGCAGAGACACACGGCCACCAAGACAAGATGTGCAGGTGTTGTCTAGGCAGAGCCACATTCCATGACCACTGAAACCTGCACAGTCCCAAGTTAGACAGCCTAGTTCTCTTGGGGAATGAGCACAGAGAAGGTTAACTGAGTAGATGTCTGCATATCATTTTACTCAAGCATGAGAGATAGGGAAAGTTTTATCATGTGATAGCACAAAGTGGTGCAGATGTTTAATGGCTACTCTGCATGGCTGCAGGATGGCTTCCATTTGGGTTAGTGCTGAAACAGATGAAAGAGCTCTGTCTTCACATCCTTCTCTTCAATATTCAGTCTCATTCTTCTTCAGGCCTTGAGCCTGTCACCAAACTTGCAGCCGGAAGTGAGATTGCTGTAGATCAAGAAGGAAAACTTACAGACAGAAGTTAACCATTGCTGAATTGCAACAAGGGTCCTACAGAATGACACAGAGGGATCTTAGTTAGTAACAAGGTGTTCATGGATTTATGGCTGTTGATAGTAACGGGCTGCCAGCAGTAAGGTTTGGAATCCATCCCAGGGAGACAAGAACCAGTGCTGACCAAACACAAATATCCCTTTGTGCCCACCTTCTTCCTGCCTGTTGTACAGGTCTTTGCAGGACTGAAAGTTTTCTACACACTTCAAGGCAGATTTTCTTCCCCTTGTTAGAAGAAGATGCAAAGGATGCCAAATGCTTCTCTAAAAACCTGTGTGGTGACAGTCCTAGCAGTCCAACAGCTTTTTCTAAGGTTGCAATGACTTGGAAGTGATGGGCACATGAATCACAGTTGTGGAGACCACCAGCCTACGTGCAGATGCTGCATTCAGATTAACAGAAGCAAGTCTGGACCACTCAGCTCTCCCCTGCTTACTATGTCAGGTAGTTGGGAGTATCCAGTCCCCTTGGTGACTGTAAGCAGGAGAGGACAGGGAGACCTCCTCTTACATGTGTGCATGCAGTATAAAACCACAGCAACACAAGCAGCCTAAATCACCTAAATTATGAAGCCAAGGTCAGATTAAAACATTTTAAGCATTTATCAGTTGTCCACTTCAGCTTTGTTTCTGAGTAAAGCGAAATTAGCTGAAGTGCCTAAACTGCAGGCCATAGAAAGTGGGCTCAGTTTCGTGTGTCCCAGTGCCACAGTGCTTCACAGACTGAGCCCACATCCTTGGAACACAGTGTGGGCACATGCAGAGGAAGTCCAAGTGAAGGAGAAGACAGTAGAAGTCCATTTCATCTTTTCAGCACATCTTAATTCCCCATCACATGTCTCAGCCATACCCTTTTTCTAGAATATCCAAAATGTTACCTCTTCTCAACAAAGATAAATACACCATTCACATGACTACTTTCTGTATTAAAAAAAAAAAAAATCTTTTATCAGGGAGTTTAGATTCACAGATTATTTGTGAAAAGGATATAACGCATTCTGTTTAAAAATGCAGGTATATATCACGACTCCCAGCTTCTGAATCCCCACTACATGTTCATGTTTCCTGGAAGGAAAGATGTTTTTTGGTAGATTACTGTCTTGAATGAATTTATCATGAAATACCCAACAAGTGACATTAAAATTGGCTTTGGGCAAAATTCAAGTTCTGATAATTTTGGCTTTTTCTGTTTACTCCAAGTGCTGTTCATCAATGAAATGAACATTTATTCCAACTGACTTTTTCAGGCAGAATTTTATAATTCATATTTCCCTAGATACAGCTTTGCCTCTTCAACAAACACTTTAATAGGAGCTACTAAATTTGCTTTGAGTGAAAAAGTATAAGACACTCTAGGAAATTCAGAATTTCAGAAAAATGTTTCTAAAACACTGACAGTGGTTTCCTTTGTAAACAAAATTGCAACAGAGTTACGCGTTACGACTTTCCTAAATGTTTAATGCACAGTATAGGCTCTCTTACATGCATACACACACATGCATGCATTCTCCAACACACTGCATGCCTACAATGCAAATGCACCATCATCTCTCCCTCTAAACACACATAGACCGTCTCTTTAGCATAAGGACAGCTACACACACACCTGCACAATGAAATCTTTCTGACACGGAGGCCCTGAAAACACAATTTTATCTCTCCCTTATACACACTGTCATTCCTTTTTTCCTAACACAATGTAATCTCCCTCTTGCTCTTTCTTTCATACACACAGACACAAAAACAGGCACATACAGCGTAATCTTATCTCTCTGAGATTCAACTACAGTATCTACATTATTTTCAAAATTGCATAAACACTTTCTGCCTGACATTTCCATTTGTAGACTCCATCATTCACAACTACACAATTGATTGCAGAGATGGGAGGATGTGGAGGGAAGTCCTTGATCACATAAACGCCTGTCTCTTAGGTAAAGAGGCCTTTTCTGGCAAGATTTTATTTTACAAACCAGGGGACATTATAAGCAATGTTTTCACTTTGGATGCAGCATTAGTTACACAGTGCTTCTTGTTATGATATTACACCACCAACAAATAGTAAGAGACTTAAACAGCTTGATAAAAAAATCTGCTAGATCATAAAAAAGATTTTTCCTGTATTGCTATCATTGTCAAACACTTCATTGATACGTTCCACAATATGTGCTGCAAGCAAATTACAATATGCAGTTACACTGATATTTCCTGTGACATGTAATATGCTGTAGGCCCTGAGATTTCAAAAGAAAAAAAGAAAGATGTATAGAGGAGGTTCCACCTCCACTTAAGCTATTATTTCTACAACAAAAGTCTGTGCTTAAATCACTTGTATTAGCAGGATTGTTCTAATGGGAATATTAAAATGAATGTCTGCCTCTGTGAGCTTCTCTACAAATGGAGACTGCCAACAGTGAGAATTAGAGGATGCAATACAGAGCACTTCTCTTGCATGCCATTGATTCAGACTCAGAGTAATTGGCTGGCAATTTTGGGCGGACCTCTGCAAAATTAAATTTTATATCCTCATCTGATTTGTCCAGATTACCTCATAACAGAACTAAATATTAAAATGAAAATGTAATGAAGGATGTGGAGTTGATCAGTGATATTATAGAGCATGTAAACAAGAATTTATTCACAGGGTCTTGTTGGACTGCAAGGGTTTTTATTACCTCCACAGAGCAGGTTTTAAAGAAAAACTGCAGAGGAAAGAGTTACAAAAAAAAACCAAAACAAAACCAACCAAAACACAACAATAACAAAAAAAACCAAACAAACAAAAAAAACCCACAGAAAACCAGCTTCAGACTACTGTCTTAGCTTTAAATTAGCACCTTAACTGAGCACAACTAGGGTCCCTAACAGAGGGTAGCTTGCTATAATTGCTGGAAAAATGTTACTTCTACATCTTGAGGGGAATTTTGCCTAAGAATTTGGACCAAAGCATCAATATGGCTTTAAGACAATTTCCTCAGAGACAGGAGAAAGGGAATACTTTTGTGGAGCCCAAACTCACAAAAAAACTGATCCATTGAGGGATTGGAAAAGCAAAAGCAGCTGTCCTACTACCAGAGGGGACTAAAAGAAAGGTCTTCCTTTAATGGTCTAAGATACTGCTTTGATTACCCATACCTTGCTTTGAGAATGTTGTCTGACTGCCTGTATCAGCACAGGGCCACACAGCTCCAAACAAAAGGACTGTTGAGACAAGACCAACTGAGATCACAGGCAACCAAAGTGGAAGGACATAGGCAAAGAACAGGATAGACACAGCATCCCAGTTTAGAGGCGTCTCAGAGGGTTTGAGGGTGGAAGTGTGGCACCCCTGGCTGTGACAGTTATAGATAGAACTGGTGTTATGAAAGCAGCACTGAAGAAGTCATGGGAAACTCCGAGTTCCTGCAGTCCGTTTTTAAGTTATAATCCCATTGTAAGTGTGAAACAGTGGTTTTCTGACACTACCAACCAGCCTTCAGCTACCACAAACATACCTAAACCAAAGCACATGACCACTCCTGACAATACAGAATCTGACCCTAATCTACTGCAGGAAGCTTATATCACCACAAACCTTGCAAAATCCATGCAGCGAGAGTCAATGTCCCATTCTTCCTCTCCACAGAATTGATAGAGCAGGAGCAGATCCACTACAAACTTCTCCCATACATCACATACCTCACATGTGCCTCTTCCCCTTTTGCCCCTTGGAGCAGATGGCAAAAGTCCACAAGTCCATCTGTAACCCTGTTCACAGCACTGGCATGCTGTGTCACACTCGAGGATGGAAGAGCATTTCACAAGCAGGACCCAATGCCGCTCTACCCCTGAGGTAGGAAAGCATCACTCAGCCCCTTTCTACAGTGAGAAACCCAGGGCAGTTGCATGTAGCAACTGCAGACCGAACACAGCACATGAGTTTCCCAGCTCCTTTCCTGATATCTGTGATAGCCACCTGGTATTCTTCCGCATGGAAAATATTCCCTAGAAAACAGATTGGGATACTAGTTCAGCCACCCTCAGGAACTCCAGACTTTTTCCTCCTTCCTGACAATTTCTTTTTGATACCAAATACCACTACATTAAGGATCCTGATGATTTTGAATGCTATTTAGATGCCTTTCCTTGAGAAAATTTTGTAGGCCTCATGCTGCCCCATGAGGGCTGCTGACCTTAAAACCTTACTTACTGGTTGTGAAACAGATTAATTTCTCTAGAATCGCCTTTGATGCAAGAAACCTTTGATAGACGTTCTCTCCAAGAACCTGTAGGAAAATGTCACCTGTTGATTAGTCGGCTCATTTGGAAAATTGTCTGCCCGGCATCTTCTTGTCATGGTGTCTTGCCACTGGTTTGTTGTTAGAAACAGACCTGGGTTTTGGTGCCTTCCTGAACAAATAGGTTTCCACGGGTTGGCTGGTCAGTGGTGGTCACTCTGTCACAGCCATCTCCACCTCTGTCACCTCCTCACCTTATTCTTTTTCCTCCAAGCCTGAGCAGTGGCCCTGCTGTCAAACTTTCTAGGTAAAGCTCAGGATGGACTCCTGCAGCTCTTCCATTTTTATCTCTAATGAGATTGACCCATGGAGGCCACTCCATTGAGGATTCAGGAGAAAGCCACTAATCAAGCTGACAGAGACACAACACAAAGCTTCTTTCTCTCTCTCTGTCTTCCACTGTTTCCTCTTCCTTTCTTACTGTGTAATCAACCTAGTTATCTACCTTTCTGTCACAATAGTAGCTAAATAGCTCTTCAATATTTCAGAAATAGAAAAAAACAGTATAGTCTTTTTTCTTTTTCTTCCCAGGCTGTAGGAGGAATTGTTCAATTAGTTTTTTAGGCGGCATGATTTGTTTGCTTGTTTATAGGCATACATGCGAGTGGGTGTTTTGTAGCTGTATGTGCAGAGCTCACTGGGGGAGGGTGAGGCTGAAGAGCCAAGCTGTGTATTTATTACTGAGAGTGGTGAGATCAATGGCCTTCCACAGCTGATGCCTTATGGACCCCCACAGTACAGCACAGCACAGCACAGCACAGCCCCTGTCAGCACTCTGTCTCCTGCTTTTAGATCAGCCATACCAGCAAATCTGGAAAATCACCATGGAAGGGAGATATTTAGTGCGGGAAGAAAGAGGAAAAAACAGCAACTATTTCAGTTTCAGCTACTTCAAGATTGCCTCTGTCCTAGATAAAGAAGATATCTCCTGCTATTGCCTGAACATCTAAACATGAGGCAAATGCTGTGGAGAGGATGTTTTCTTAGGCCAGCTATTATGGGCAGGTAGGAAATGATATACAAGTTTCTCTTTGGGATTGAAGTGGCAGTGAAGTGAAACGCTGTGCAGATCTTTGCAGAAACTTCGACATTTCTAGTGCCACAAGACATGAAAGCAGAAATTTCCTGGACAGTGTACTTGTCAAAAAAAATATTTTTACCAAACTTCTCTAAAAAAATGTTTGTGCCATAAACTACAAATACCCTAAAATATTTTGCTTTCATCGATGACAGATATTGCACTGACTCCTAACAACCACATTTACTGGAACAGCTTTCATCCTTTTAACAGCTCTTCCTTTCTCCATGTACCATATGTTTTGTGCAGATCCTACAAACAGAGAGAGTCAGAGGCAATACCAAGGGTCTCCTGCCATTTTTGAAGCTAAGTATTACTCAAGGGATAAAATAGCATCGAACATTATGTCAAGAGCTTCACAGTGAAAGGACATGGCAGAAGAATGTATTTAAGTGGGACAATGTATTTCCAGCATTGGATTCATTGGAACAGTGTCATCTCTATCCAGATTGCTTGGCCATTTGGGGACTTCACTGTAATGCTGGGATGACTGTTTACAGATTTTAAAGTAAACGGTATGAAAGAAAAAAAGTATCTTTGTTGATTCCAAGGCAGTCTCTAAGTTTGTCCATCTGACTACCAGTCTTTCAGCAATTTCCAACAAATTTTTCTGTTGCGTTGGTAGCAGTAGAGTAGTAGAGTCCTTGTGTGTGAGTAAAGTCCTTCCTCACACATATGTGTAGATGGAGCTGGGACAGAGGGGAAATGTGTGAGTGAGATGCTGGGTACTGGAAGAATGTTTCATTCCTGTAGTGCTTATTTTGCAAAAGTCTGGAAAAAAGAAGAAAGACGCTAGAAGTGCTGACCCAGCTGGATTCACATTGTAGGTGACTGTGAGACAAAAAGACTTTCTTTGAAAGACAACAGCTGATGAGGAACTGGTTAGATAATCCCATCCAGAGGGTAGCAGTCAATTACTAACACAAGCACAATGTCCAGATGGAGACCAGTGACAAGTGGTGTCCCTCAGGGGTCTGTACTGGGACCTATACTGTATAAAGTCTTCATCAATACAATCAGGGGATCAAGCACACCCTCAGCAAGTTTGTGGATGACAGCAAGATCAGTGGTGCAGTTGACATGCCTGAAGGATGGGATACTACCCAGAGGACCTGGACTAGCTTGAGAAGCAGACCCATGCGAACCTCAGGAGGTTCAAAAAAGACATGTACATCATCCAGCACCCGGGTGGGAGCAACCCAGTATCAATAGAGGCTGGGAATGAAGGGATTGAGAGCAACTCTGCCGAGAAGGAGGTAGTGGTGAATTAGAGGCTGGACCTGAGCCAGTGCTGTGTGCTTTCAGCCCAGAGAGCCACAAACATCCTGGGCTGCTTCAAAAGCAGCTCAACCAGCAAATCAAGGGAGGTGATTCTGCTCCCCTGATCTGCTCTCATGAGACCCCACCAGGAGCACTGCATCCAGCTATGGGGTCCACAGCATAGGAAAAACATGGGCCTGATGGAGCAGATCCAGGGGACGATCACAAAAACAATCCAACGGCTGAAACTTCTCCTATGAGGAAAGACTGAGAGTGTTGGGGCTGTTCAGTCTGGAGAAGAGACGGCTGAAGGAAGACCTAAATGAGGCTTTTCAGTACCTAAAGAGGGCTTATAAGAAAATGGGGACAGGCTTTTTATAAAAGTGACTGGACAAGGGGTAATGGGTTTAAACTACAAGATGATAGACTAGATACGAGGAAGAAATTTTTAACAGTGAGGGTGGTGAAATAGTGGAACAGATTGCCCAGAAAGGTGGTAGATGCCTCATTCCTGGAAATATCCAAGGTTCAGGGTGAGTTCAGGGTGAACCTATATTCAAGTTCAGGATGAACTGGGTTCTGAATAGACTGATCTAGTTGAAGGTGTCCCTACTCATTGCACTAGATGACCTTTAGAGGTCCCTTCCAACATAAACTATTCTATGATTCTATGATTTTATAATTGAGGGAGTCCTGAATTCAGAAAGCAGAAGGGAAGAAAACAGGCACTTTATCTGCAGTACAGTTAAAATGAACCCTCCTGAACAGTCATAGCAGCTCAGCATTGAGATGTCAATAGAACATCATTGCACCTCCATGTCAGATTGGTTTAAAACACATGCCATTCAAAAACAAACAAACAAAAACTAAAAACCACCAAAACAAAAACAACAACAACAAAAACAACAGAAAAAAACCCCTAATTAGACCAACCAATCAAAAAAACCTACACATGGAAGAATCCATATAGATTCTTTTTATTTTCTCTCTGGATTTTGAATCCTCAGATTTCCTCTGGTCCAATTTTTCTCTATTGTCTACAACTGTGAAGATGAAAAGCACACATTTACAAAAATAAGACCTTTTATTATCATGTATTTACAGGTATCCAGTGCCTGGGGATTTTAAGAAACACCTGAGGAATCACTCAATACAGAGTGGTGATCCTGCTGTTGCCAGTACAGGTCTGTTACGGGCTTTGTGTTAACATGTCAGTACACTTTCCTTTCCATATGCCATGACCTTTCCCTTAAGTTATGGATTTGTCAAACTGCTGAGCTACTGCTCTGCAATGTGTATGCAACACTTGATCTGAAACCATGACAAGTTTTCTTCTACAAAGTAGACCAGAAGTGACAGACAGTACTTATTTCAAATATAGACACTTGTGCCATCCCTGAAGGGAATATATCCCAAATTTCTCATGCCAGAGGGTCTCTACTAGCCTTTTCCTAGGAAAGTAACGCTCCCTTGGGGAGAAGCCTCCCTCCCTCACTTTCTCTTTCTCCCTTTGTTCTGCTTCACCAAGAGAAAAGGCTGCATCTTTCACCAGTCAAGCCTGCAAATCCCTTGGCAGACAGCAGTCAGATTTCTCTGTCAGCTGATTCTTATGTGACCAATTCACATAGCACAAACAAATAATGATGCAAATGCTAAAGATGGCAAGACATTACAGTGTAAACAAAGGCTCATACAGGATCCTGACAGCTCCACCACTAATATCACTGCACACTGAAAGTAGGACTGAGATCAGAGTGACTCTGTCCCATCACACTTGGACTCACAGGTAAGATAGTTCATGCATATGTGAGAGCATCTCCTCTGAGTACTCAGCACTTGCACAGAGACCAAAATGCTGGGAAAACTTAAGGCTCTGCAGTCCTGACAGCATTACCAATAGTCACATGGAAATTTGAGCATCCTACAGCAAATGCAAACAACATTACACCATTAGGCAGTGGGTGTCTTTAAGAGTATGTCTGTCCAGCTCCCTGAACTTTCTCCAGGGCAGGCAGAAAATCAGAAGCCAGACTATCACCAGCTCAGTGGAGTAGTGCACGCACCCCCTGCTCCCCTTGTCCTCCCCAGGCAGCAAGCAAAGGAGGGTGAGTGCTAGGAAGAAAGCAGGCTGGCTCCCTGATGTGAGAGTCCTGCTCATAAAACTCAATTAAGTGGATTACAGATGAGCTCATTCCCAGCGGTGGGTCACATTCCATTAGAGGCAGGCTCTGTGCCAGGCGGACTCAGCGCTGCTCGGATGGCAGCGAGATCCACCCCACCACTTACTGTCTCTGCCTCTGATCTCACCATACCTTGCAGGATTTCTTGCCCTGTGCCCCACGCTGCATGGCAGGCTCATTGCTCATCCCTGCTCATCCTCTCAGTGAGGTAATCAGGGCCAGTGTTAGGTCATGGAGAGATACAGGGACAGCCAAGCTCTCTGAAACACCGTGGTCTAGGGCAGCAATGTGGAAAAGGAAAAGCATAGGGAGAAAGAGGCAAAGTGGAACAAGAGGAAGATGAGCAGAGAGATCCCCTGGAAAACAATGACAGAGGTCAAGGAAGGATGGAAACAATCAGTCCCATAAACTGGATTAGTGGTATTTTATGTGAAAGTGAGAACAATCTCACTCTCAGCTCACTAATCCCAAAGGCTTTTTCACAGCATAGGTGTAAGATTACAGCATCGTCTGCTACACACCACCTACAGTCACTGCACTCAGCACTCAAAAATGTGAGTGTGCTTGTTTGTGGGGAAAAAAGAGTGTGTCTAGGGTATATTTGCGTTGGGGAATGACTGTGTTTGGAAGAGAAAATAGGGGGGAGAAGAGAAGGTGAATGAATCTGTGAAGGGTGAGTGTGTGTGGGCGTGAGGGCAGGAGAAAGCTGGATGAATGAGTGTGTGGGTGGGTAATGCATGGGCTAAAGTCAAATGTTATAAGCACCTGCAGGCATTTTGCCAGATTTGAGACCTATTTTGACTTGCTTTGTACATCCCACTTTGCTTTTCACTGTTTGCAAACGTTCCTGGCAGCTCAGCTTAATTTGTACAAATAGCAACCGACCAAGAGTGAGCCAAATCTGTTGTGAAATAGGTTGAAGACACAGGTTTTTGTGCAGATCCAAGCAGCAGGGGCTTTGTACCATCTGGAACCTGTGTACCAAGTCCCAGGGAAAGGCCTACAAGGGAGAGCAATCTAGTTACCTCCCCACCATTTGCCATTACACATGAGGAAGGAATGCTTCAGACCAGTTGCAAAGTGAGACATGCTGTCTGGACAATGATCCTCACAGGGCATGGGACCCACACAGCGCAGGCATCTGCCATCCTGGCATAGGACAGCTCAGTATCCACAGCCTCAGAGAGAGCTTTCTCCTTTAGCTCAGAAGGACTGAGAGGAAGACAGCAGCCTTATGTTTCATTCCCTTGTGTGTGACAAGTGAACTCAGTTTGGCACTGTGAGGCAGCAGGCTTCCTATTTGTTTTACCACGAGTATACCAGGCAGTTTTGGACAACTTCACTTGCCTTCTCCATGTATCTGTTTCCTAAGACAAAAAACTATCAGTAATGACACAGATATGAGATCTCTTGTTGGAAAGCACTATGTAAGGCTCACATGAAATTATTCTCCTGCTCTAGCTGAGGGTGATTGTCAAATTTCCTTTGCATTCATTGGCAGCAGTACTCAAACCTGAAGAAGTCCAAGCCTGCACTGCAGGAGCTCCAATTCTAGGCTCTCCAGTTCTGCTGCTCCTTTCAGCAAATCATGACACAGGTTCTGGTTGTCTGTCTCAGGACCTCCAGCATAAAATACAGAGACCATCCTGAGTGGCAAGGGATCTCACAGATCCTTTGGCACATCCCAGATTGTTCTTGCTGCTCTGTCCTTGGCAATTTCACTACCTGGCTTCTATATTGAGTGTGTTAAGAGTCCAGAATAGCTGGCATGCAAAAGTACTGTGGCCACACCATTTCTTTCCCCATAATGGTGCTAGAAGAATTTAGGGTCATATATCACAACCAAGCAATCTGACCCCCTGTCTTTTATTCTGCTTTTCCCTTCCTTTCTGACTGGCTTTTCTTTATCAGCATTACTTTTTCTACTACCCTGCCTCAGAGATTTCTCTGGCAAGTGCTGCATGCACTGAGCCAAGCTGCTTCACCCTGCCTTACTGATGGTACCTGGAATGGCTGACAGTACACTGTTATATCCTCCTGCCTGAGTGCATGAATTAGCAAGCCCTTTGCTTTTCACCTTCAGCAGAAACAGAGTGACCTGTCTATGCAATTAGCCCCTATTCCCTTTAACTAGAGGGAAGACAATATATTGCCTCTCTGGGGAACCCAAGAGAGAATGAGAGAAAAAACAGAGATGCTATCAGGGTGCCAAAGCATTAGGTATAAAAAGCCTTTGTCACCCTAACAGTATATCAGGTGCTGCCTCAAGAAGTGTTATTGAACAACAGCCAGAAATAGTGTGGTCCTACCCTGTGCATTTTTTCCCCTTCTGGTACTCTTTGCTTCTTGAGCGTATTTCATTCAATGAAATGGTTTAAGGCCCTGCCTGCAAGGACGATCTTTTGTGAAATACCATGGCTCTGCCTTCTAAACCTTCCAGCTGAATGGGAATAACTGCTGCAGTTGCCACGGCACAGGCTACACAAAAATGATGCTTGAGTTTAATTATACTGAGTGGTTGAGGCCACTGCTTCACTTTGCTCTGGGATACATTTCTCTGAAAAGCAGCCAGATAATTCTGCTGTGGCTGCCATTCCCTCAGTGTCCTGGGAAGGGAGGAAGGGTGACAGGGAGCCGGGCTTTCTGCCAGGTTTAGCTACAGTGAACATACCTGAGCTGGGTGGTCTCAAAGGATGTGGCTACACCAGGCAGAGATCCCCCAAGGCAGTGCCAGAGGCGGCTGGTGGATTCTGAGGAGTGTAGGCAAAATTTGGTTTTGATGTGAAGATTTCCACTCCACTATTCCTGTGCAAGAAGAGAGAGGAAGGAAGGAAGGAAGGAAGGAAGGAAGGAAGGANAAAGGAAAGGAAAGGAAAGGAAAGGAAAGGAAAGGAAAGGAAAGGAAAGGAAAGGAAAGGAAAGGAAAGGAAAGGAAAGGAAAGGAAAGGAAAGGAAAGGAAAGGAAAGGAAAGGAAAGGAAAGGAAAGGAAAGGAAAGGAAAGGAAAGGAAAGGAAAGGAAAGGAAAGGAAAGGAAAGGAAAGGAAAGGAAAGGAAAGGAAAGGAAAGGAAAGGAAAGGAAAGGAAAGGAAAGGAAAGGAAAGGAAAGGAAAGGAAAGGAAAGGAAAGGAAAGGAAAGGAAAGGAAAGGAAAGGAAAGGAAAGGAAAGGAAAGGAAAGGAAAGGAAAGGAAAGGAAAGGAAAGGAAAGGAAAGGAAAGGAAAGGAAAGGAAAGGAAAGGAAAGGAAAGGAAAGGAAAGGAAAGGAAAGGAAAGGAAAGGAAAGGAAAGGAAAGGAAAGGAAAGGAAAGGAAAGGAAAGGAAAGGAAAGGAAAGGAAAGGAAAGGAAAGGAAAGGAAAGGAAAGGAAAGGAAAGGAAAGGAAAGGAAAGGAAAGGAAAGGAAAGGAAAGGAAAGGAAAGGAAAGGAAAGGAAAGGAAAGGAAAGGAAAGGAAAGGAAAGGAAAGGAAAGGAAAGGAAAGGAAAGGAAAGGAAGATGAATTGTATGTCTCAAGACTCCAGAAGTAAGGAAATAGAAGCAACAAGGATATTTCAGAGAGACCAGTAGCCTCAGCCATAAATGCTGTTGTACCCAACTCAGCCCTTCTTTAAGGGGTGTTGCCAACCCAGCTTTGGCAGAGCTAACAGCAGGGTTGGTGGTGCTTCATTACCTCCTGCATCTACTGACTACTTTTCGTGGAGTTGGTCATGGGCAGCTGTATCCCCAATAACTACAGAGCTGGAAACAATATAACCACACGTGCTTGGAGACCCAGCAAATTCTGCTCAGAAATGGGGGAGATTACCTTCAATGTCACCCTATGCTAATATGGCTAATTTCCTTCTGGGGATCATGCCTCTGCTTGGATATGCACAAATACCTCAGTTCATGTGGGGCATGCTCAAGTGCTCACAGCACAGCACTGCCTTATGCAGCTGGACACACTGTGAGGAGCTCACACAGGAGTGGTGTTTTTCACCTCCCTAATGGGCATTTTTCTTCTGAAGTGCAAGCAGTTCTTGGACTCAAAAGTCCCTCTCATCTGCAGCAAAAGTCTCGCTGAATGCTTCAGGAATCAGCCACTACTTCCATCAAACTTCATTCTCCATGACCCTAAGGAGAGGAGACTCAGATGAGGATGAATCCACTCCTCCCTCCCTCCCTCTCTCCCTTCCTTTCTATTTTAGAGGGTTTTTAGGGGGGTTTTTTGGCTGTTTTCTTTTCTGGGGTTTTTGGGGTTTGGGGGGTTTTTTTGTTTCCCTCCTTCTGGTTGAAAGCCTTTGAGTTCCCACGTATGAGAACCAGTAAATAAACAGACAAGTCTCTGAGATCATGTTTAGCAGCTACTCTCTTATTAGAGAGGCATGCAGCAACGGAGAGGGGCAGGGGGGTTTACTGCAAACCTTCTTGAGAGCCACCAATCATGAGGGGGTTTAGAGACTTTTCTTTTGGAATGACTATGTAGGACTTCCTGAAAAGGACCAAAGTTTGCATGGAGCAGTAATAACTTTTTATCAAATTATGGGATGCTGGTAGCAAAACTAAAAACAAAAACAAAAACAAAAACAAAAAAACAAACAACAACAAAGAAATACAAAAAACCACCCCAACCCCCAACCAACCATCAAAAACCCCACAAGAAAAAACCCCAAACAAACATAAAACCCCAACATCAAAACAAACAAAAATCCCAGCATCAACAACAAAACCAAACAAAAAGAACAAAAAAACAACCAACCAAACAAACAAAAACTAACCCCCAAGTTCCAAAATACCAGGAAAGCTCTTTGTATGCCTGAAGATGGATAGCTAGAAGTGTTACTTGAATGCATCACAAACAAATGAAAAAAACCTAACATCCAACCAAAAAAGTTTCATCAAATACTTTTGGCTTAATATTCAACAGATTTATGTTAAACTGATATGTAAATATACACTGATGCATTTATAACTACCTAAAACATAAATTTGAATGTTTTGTAGTCTCAGTGACAACCAACACATCTTAATCTTCAGATAAAACTGAGTTTACTATTTAAAGTACCAGACAGACAATAGCTTTGCCACCTCCACCCTCGTGCTCTGGTGCACTCCCAGCTGCTGCTAACACTTTTGTATGGTTCTTTTAGGATGACACAGCCTGCAGTGGACACCAGCACACATTCCTGGTGTCCTTCTTGTATACATATAGTCACTGAGCTGGTGTCAGGCTGATTCCAACCGATTTGCATCATAGGCATATTATACAAATCGAACATAGATTGTGATCCCTGGCTTCAAATGGTGAAGCCAGCTGCATTTAACCCACTGGTTTCACACAGCAAAGCTCTGGGACTGTTGCTTTCCCCTCCCAGGAAGATGCGGCATTGCTTGGTCACCATGGTGACAAGCAGTTTTCCATAGGTAACCACCACCCCGAACAGTGCAACTCTCTCCTGTGTGACGCCCAGGCCCGTGTACTCACACACGGGCCGTTTCCTTTGCCTGTGCAGCCCTGCTGGGGCTTTGCCCACTACTCCAAGCTCCGCCACCACCTTCCCGCACCCTGTATCCCAATACTGGAGAGTGATCACAGGCACCATCGGCGCTCCCACCAGAGGATGCGGCTGGGTTAAACTGCTAAATATTTAACGGGGAGAATGGCTGGTGCCTTCCCTAAGCCTGCTGCGGGAGATCTCGGCGGAGGATGGTTGTGTTGAGCAGTCACCCAGCCAGGGGTCCATGGAAATGACAGCCGGGCACAGCAGTACCCCCATGCGCCCTTCATCCTCCCCTTCCTCCCCTGCACACCCTGTCACTGCCCTGCCTTAGGGGCTGCGTCCCGCCTCCTGTGCCACTCGGAGCCGGAGCCGCCCCAGCGCCCCGGGCTGCCTCCACCGCCCGCGGGGCCCGCGGGGAAGCCTGTGGCTCCCGAGCGAAGGGTTAAGGCCGCCGCCCCTCGCCGCCATCGCTCCCCCCGCACGTCGCCGCAGCCATGTCCCTTCCGCTGGGCCCCCCCGCCGTCTCCATGGAAACCGGCCCCGAGCAGCTGCCGGCCGCCGCGGCCTCGCCGGGGAAGGCGCTGGCAGAGGCAGGCGCAGCCCGGCCCCGGGAGCCCTTTTGCTTCCTCGGGAAGCGGGCCCGTCCCGGCGTCTCCGCCGCTGCTGGGACATGCCCTGAAAATGCCCAGGTGGCCACGAAGGCCAACGGCATCCTGGCCTGGATCAGCAATAGCGTGGCCAGCGGGACTCGGGCGGTGATTGTCCTCCTGGACTGGTGATGCCGCACCTCCAGTGCTGTGTCCAGCTCCGGGCCCCTCACCGCAAGAAGCACATTGAGGTGCTGGAGCCTGTCCAGAGAAGGGCAACGGAGCTGCTGAAGGGTCTGGAGCACAACTCTGATGAGGAGCAGCTGAGGGAGCCGGGGTGTTTAGCCTGGAGGAAAGGAGGCTCAGGGGGACCTTATAACTCTCCACAACTCCCTGAAAGAAGGCTGTAGCCTCGTGAGGGCTGGCCTGTTCTCCCAGGCAACCAGTGATAGAAGAGGAAATAGACTCAAGTCACACTAGGGGAGGTCTAGATTGGATATTAGGAAAAAAAATGACTGAAAGGATGGACAAAAATTGGAACAGTGAACGGTGAACAGTGGAAGTGCTGAGGGAAGTGGTTGAACGACCATCCCTGGAAGTGTTCAAAAAATGTGTGGATGTGGCACTTGGGAACATGGTTTAGTGTGGAATGTGGAACATGGAACATGGTGGTGATGGGTTAATGGTTGAACTCGATGATCTTGAAGGTCTTTTACAACACTAAGAATTCTATGCTTTTAAAATAGAGGTGTAGATGATTCATCTGCTGGCCCTGAAGTGATATATGGAGCTGAGCTCAGGGCTTTGTTCTCCTCTCTGTTCATCTCCAAGAAGATTTTCAGAAGAACAACTCGCCTGAAATGTTACACATTGCTACCACAGCCCCTGCAACAAACACTTGGCAATAATTGCCAACCCTTGTGGCTCCCTAGCTCCCCTATCCAGGTTTGTGTTCTGGTGAGGGCTTCCCTTCTCCGGGGAGGTGAACCAGGCTTGTCCTCAGGTGACAAAACTGTCCTTTACCCACTGAATGAAAAGAAAATATCTTAGACATTTGTTGTTTGAGTTTTCTTTTTCTAATATGAGATGGCATTGACCTACCCTGAGATACAGACCAAAATATGGAAGCTGCTTTCACTCCGGGTTGTAACACATCCTTTTTGTGGCAAAAGTTGTCACTAGCTTACCCAAGCCTCTTTGCACTGAAGATCCTTTTGCACTGTTCCAATGTGTGCCCACACAGGCAAATTTGTTCACAGCTCCCTGGGGAAGAGTTGCACTGTGCAGCATGAGTAGGGAAAGGCTCCAGAAGCCCTCACAAAATGCACAGGTGACACCAGATCATGTGGGAACAGGTCAGGCTTTGCCTTTATCTGTGTGCCAGCCTGTAGAGTTGGCCTGGTACTGAAAACATATGCCAAAGGATGTCCTAAAAGTAGGTTGAAAACAGGAAATTCAGCTGTGTTGACTAATTGTTCATAGTGAAACGTCCTTTTTTTCACCACCCTTATCTGAAATTCACTCTCCTGGCTAGCAGAACATTATCTCCAGTTTCAGCTCTGAGACACTCTTTACACCTATTCTTCCTATAAGGTCAAAGTAGGGCCTCAATTTTGAATTTGACTCTCTTTTCTAACACTCCTTTCTTCTAGCTCCAAAACTATCTCCTGCCCTCATCTTCAACTTACCCAAATCTCATCCTGATCTTGTGTCCCTCATTATATATGTCTGCTGAAATCTTTCTGTCCAATTTCTCTGTAATATTTCATTGTGTCCTTAACCAGCAATTATACATCAGAGATCAAAAGAAGCCTTTCTCCATGCCAATAAGACACTTGTGAGACTAAAATTTTGACTGTGTACATAAGGCTACTTTTTTGTCTCTGCTCTTCTATCAAACTGATGCCCATTGCCTCCCAGCTTTTCTTCCTCATGTTTTTCCTTTAATGATCTCTGCCTCTTACCCCATCTCCTCCATATTCTGAACAATTTGCAGTGTAGTCCTTCTTTGATATTGTCCTCCCAAACCCTCACACTGATGGGTCATTCCCTGATATGAAACAGCATAGGCACTATAGCTGCTGTTTGGCTTCATCCAGGCAACATCTCTTCCCAACTGCTAATTAGAAGATCTGATGTGGTCCAGTAGGCTTGGCTGTTAAATGCAAACCCCCTCAGCTGAAAAATGCTGGGTAAAGTTGCTGGCAGCTCTCAATTTTCTGCTCCTCTTCTATTTTCTTATTACACTAAGTAAATATGACCCTTTCTTCTTTTCTAGAACAATCTATTAGCAGACATTCAACTATGTAAGTACTGAAGGTGATAGAAATGCACTATTGGAGCACTGAGGCTATAATTTGAATACACACAGAGCCTAGGCTATCCAATCCTTGTTATGGGAGGGTAGGCAAATTCTCCAGCTCCATGGTCTAGAGAAAAGGTATGGATCGGGGGGGAGATGAGTGCTAAGGGCTACATCAGATTCTTAAGTCTGCCAAGCATAAAGATTGCAACTGAGATATAGGTAACTATTATTTGATTTTGTGTTATCACATGACTGCATCTTTTTCTTTAGAATGAGCTCTTAGACAAGACATCTATGTTTTTATGACTTTTGCAGCTGACCACAGTCATGAAATCGCTGTGGCCAGAAGAACCTCCAACTGACTGATAGTGCAGCAGGCACCTAGAAGCCACCAAGCTGTGCAGCAGCAAGGTTCAGAACTAGCTACACCAATGTCTGCCTCAAGACATGAGAACTCAGGTCTCAAAATTGCCAGAATATATGATGGAACTGCATTACTCAGCTGATCAACAGGTAGAAGAGAGAAAAATAGCAATAGAAAAGAAGGGTGAGGACTTAGAAGGTACTAGAAGGTATATGTGTGATAAAGCCAGATTCTGTCTGAAGTTCAAAAACCAACAGGATGAAGATGATACAGGCAGAGAAAAAATCAGCCAATTTGAGATCTGGAATAAGAAAATGTGAATGCAAGTAGGTATTTTCTGCAGTTTAGCATGTACAAGTGTGTATGCTAGATCATCTTCGTTCCTGACACACCTAAATTCCTAAATTTATACTTCTCAGGGCCTTTAACTGACTCTATTAATTCCAAATTCAGAGAAAACGGGGCTCAAATGGATACTAGTACACAGACACAGCCATCATCTACTTTCCCTGCCACAAGACTAGATCAGATACCAAGAAATGACCAATATTATTTCCTTCATTACAAATTTAGTGAAGTAGTGAGATATTAATCAAGCCGTCTTACAGTCTGGATGATGGGACCAATACCTAAGAAATGTTTTGAACATGCAATGATAAACCGTCTTCAGGGACTTGTAGCATTGCCTATTTTCAGTCTTAGTTTACCTTCAATGTTATGTGAGGAAAAGAAGCAAAAAAGGAACATTTTAGCTCTAGGTTTCCTCTTCAAAGAGCTTAGCTGTGTTAGCCTGTCACTTGTGACTTAGGAATCCTTCTTCTTTTGCCATAAAACAAAACCCATTTTTTGCTTTGTGCGGACTACACCTGAAGAAATAAGGTCAGGAAAAGCAACACCTAAATGAAGCCACTTACAATAATGTTTGCCTCCCCTGCATATATCTATCTTAAATGGTAGGAAAGTATGAAAGCCTCCTTCTATTGCTACTCTTGGTAGGGTGAGCAGGGAGGACAGGCAGGGGACCTTCCAGAGGCATGAATATGACTTCTTGGCATGGCTCAGAAGCAGCAGGAACAAAAGTCAGCTTAAATCATCTTTAATAAAAGCTGTGCACAGCAAGCACAGTCTCAGTCATAAGCAGCTTTACACTGCAAGCATAACACAGAGAGACCAGAAACAGTACATACTACAGAGACCAAGTCTCACTTTCACTGGTGATTCACAGGGGCAAATGAGGACAAAATTAATGTAAGTAGGGGAGAAAAACTGACATTGCTGTGGAAACCGTTTCACTTCGTGGCATTTTAAGTCTAAACTAAATTCCCGACAATGAATCAATGTAGTTTTGTGTTATTCTACTATTGCAGCCAGCCCAGAGTGGGCCATGGTGACAAATACCTTCCAGGCTATCTCCATGAAGCAGAAGCCCCTGCTGTTTCAGCCAAAATGCCTGTAGTGACAGTATATGCTTTATGTGTTCAGCTAGGACTTGGAAACCTGGTCTCATAAACTTTGTCAGCATGAATTATGTTTTTATTATATTAAATGGCATCCTGGCGTTTGCCCATGCACCACATCACAGCTCAGCAAACACTTATACAGGCCCCTCTGCCAGAGCGTGCAGGCATGGGGGCAAAGCTGTAGTTGTTGTGAGGCCTCTCATCTCTGAGCCTGTCCAATTTGGTCATGATTGACACCTCAGCTGAGATGTTTCATCAGTGTAAGTTCCCCCTCCCTGCCTCATTCTTAAGCTTTCAGAAGGTAGGCGCTTGGTCCTGTGTCTGTTCAGAGGAAGCACCGTGACCTACACGTCTGCCCCTGACCTTTAGCCTGATCAATAAAACTACAAATTGGTCTTTTCTTATCCTCGACACTTTAGTCATAAAATCCCTATTGAGATGGAATGAAACACTGAACTTTATGTCTAGGCATCGTGAACAGGTTTCGTGGCAGGGGAGAGACTGGCAGTATTTCAGCCATCAAATATACAACCTTCTCACTCACTCTCTGTGCAGCAATCCTGTGTGTGATATTTGAAACCTGAAGAATGTCATTTTTGTTTCTATTTTCACACATTTCCCCAAATATTCCAGAACAGCTAGAACCTCTAGTGTGCTTTAACAGCACTTTTTTGCTGCCATGTGTGCTTTCCCCTTTTGGTGATGGTCAGGAGGAAGAAGGGAAGAGGCCTCATTTCTCTCGGGGAGGAACAGAGATCATCTGGGGAGAGTCAACAAAGCCCAGTAAGAGTGTAATGATAGATGGGTGTGCAGTTTTTGCTGGTCTTTCTGTTGCCTGATGTTTTGTCCCTGCCTGTAGTGGGGCAAGGAGCATGAGAGGAAATGGGAGGGCGCAACCCAAGGCTCTCATCTTCTTAAGCCTGGCACAGTGTTGGCAGACCTAAGTGTTGGCTTGCATTTGCCCTTGTGCAATAAACAGTACTTGGGTCTGAAAAAGCATGTAATGGGTGGGGGGTTTTATACCGACAGCCTTTATCGTAAAATCAGAAGGGCTTTAACATGGCTCTAAATGTGCTTGTTGTGTTACTTTACACCCATTGCAGAGCAATTCAGAGGGAGAAAGGAGGTTGTACAGCACAGTTTTATGCACAGCTTGGAAAATCTATTCCATCATTACAGTGAAATAGCTGTTGGAGACACACGCTTTCTTCATGCTGGCAAGAGTGTTGTGTATTTAGCATGCTCAGCTGCTAGTGGGGTTGTAAACCATACTTTTTACTCAGCTGCACTGCCATGGGATGGCCTTGAATAACCTCCTGTGTCACATCAGGGCTTTTCGCTGGTGAAATGAAACATGACTGTGAATCAGAGGAAAGAAGAAAATCCTAACAGACTCTTCTAATTCCTTTTGGATAGCCAGGCCATACCTTTTGCCAGGAAAGCTTGCCAGCATGTATATCCATCCACAAAACCCAGAAAGCCAGATCCAGCCAATAAGGTAGACCAGAAGACCAGGAATCTTTGGGTTCTTGAAAGCCCAAGAGGAGTTGTATGAAAATAACAGCATCTCCTATGTGGCTCTTTGATGCTGCTGTGTGCTACCTAACACTGCTGAGTCTGCAAACATGATTTCCTCTGCCTCAGCTTGCAGGAGAGCCCAGAAATACTGTGTTGGAATCACATAGCACATGTTCAAGGCAGGCAGGTGGCAGGTTCAAAGCAGAGCAAAGAAACAGCTCCTTTATGTAATGCACAGTTAAGCTCTGGAGTACCTTTTCTCAGGATTTAATGGGTGCTGGAATTTCATGTGAGTTTCAGAACTAATCCAGGACAATACTGGAAGAAGCAAACATCAGAACCTGCCTGATGCAGCTCTACTGCTGTATTGTACAGGGAGTTCTTAAGCCAAAACTTGCTGGAGACTGGAAGAATATACAGGACAGGGGTTGCTATATGCTGGCCCTGTTCTCTACTTTTAGCAAGGTACCACTGTTGGCCACTGTCAGAGAGAGGACTCTGGGCTACACAGAATGGATGCCTCTGCTGTTGCTGGTTTTACATAATCTTACATAACGCAGGATGTGACTAGAGTCTTCTAGGTTTATGTACTTCCACACAGAGAAATCCCACCTTCAGGAAATAGAGGCTTTTCCTAAAGAGACTTTTAATGATGTCAGCTTTTAATAACACTGGATCCCTATATCTCATTCTAAAGATGGGACTTCCATCTTCACCCATTTATCCTTTATATAATTTGCTGGATGATCTTTGTGTCGTACCAGAGATCAGGTCTTTGTTATAATATATACTATATTATCTTATTAGAAAAAAGAGGAGTTGTTCTTCAGAAGAACTAGTTCCCAAAAAAAGAAAAAAAGATAAGCAGAAGAAGAGGCAAAGCAGAAAAGAGATGGAGCACAAGCTGAGGAAAAGTTCGTCTCATTGGAACTGCTAAAAAACCAGTTCACATCTCTCAACTCCCAAATGATGACACACAAACCTCACATATCATGACACCTGGCCCAGTCCCAGACTAATTTTAAACCCTACCTCAGAATACTATTTTTTTCCATTTTATTTAAAAGTGCTTCCTGATTTTATAGCTGAGTGCTCTTTCCTCTGGTGAAAAGCAGTGCTGTCTGACACAGGACAACAGCTCAGCTTTTGGTGGTGGTTATTGCTCTGTATTACTGTGGCCATTTTCTTTGCTTTTGCAATGCCATTAAGGACTGTAGGAGGTGAATAGTTAGAGGATAATACACCATTAGAGACCAGGCCTAGCTGCACAGTGCATTTCAAGTACACCGATGTTCACCTCCCAGTTTCATCTGTAATCCATGCTCTGTAAAATGATACCAGCACTGATACAACTGAGGCTTGCCCAGACACAAACTCTGTTGGAAGTAGTGACATGAATAGACCACCATGATTTTAGCAGAACCAGGATTTCATATTCCAACTTCCCAATATGTTGTCTCAAGTCATATTTGAGCATGGAACTTGAATAACTCTGTATGACACAAAATACCCTGCATACCAGTAGATTTGTGTTGGACTTGATCTAGTCATTCTGACTTCTTTATTCATATGGTTAATCTGTACAAGGAATAAATATCTCTGGTACCTGATTTAGAAAGACTATATTTTATTGCAGACAAGAAGATATTATCTGCTCTGGTGGCAGAACGGGGGATTGATGGCAGTTTACAAAATGGAGAAACTCTGTGTGTGTGTGTTAATCTCTGATAGGCTTATCACTGTACTAAACTGCTTCCATAAATCGTAGGCTCAATGCTGCTTTCAGGTACACCAACACACACCCAGTAACTCCTGGAGAACTTTAAGATATATAAATTGCAGCAAAATTTGATCCCTTGTACTGCCAGGGGGTTTTTTTAACACTCATCTTTTCAATAGGTGGAACACATAAACACTCAAGATTGCACTTATCTCACCAAATTAAGCCTTGCTGGAAGGCAGCTGAAGATATCCACTGAGTACAGCTAGGAGGGGCAGATTCCATAAACCCATTATATGGGGTGATTGATGTGGCATTTATTGATACTGGGCTTGAGGTGTATATTTGCCTTGTTTTTACAGTATGTGGCTGGTCAACTCATAATGCACGTTGTACTCAAGTCTATGGATAAAATATGAAGTTCACAGAGGAAAAATAAGAACAGAATCTACATTTAATTCATTTTTTTTTGTGTCTGCTGTTTCTGCACTCTCAAAAATCAAAATGCATTTTTTGTATCCTAATCTACATCAAGCTGTCCTGCAGGAACATTCATTATTCTTTTATTGTCAGCAAAACACGTTGAAACAAGGATATTAAACATCTGGCCAACATACATTTATGTGGCCCAAATGGCATATTCAAATTCTAAGAATATAAGAATTTCTTTGGAAACAAAAGTAGTTTTTCCTCTGACTTGGGAGAGAAGATATAAAAGATGAGCTTGTATAAATAAAGCAGTGTTCTCTACCTGAGACAATGCACAGCGTAAAACATTACCGGGGATGTGCAAACTCCTGTCCTCTCCCACTAATCTCATTTCAAGTCTGATAAGGGCACTTAGACTTAACTAGTTTGCTGTTAAGCCGGGGTGATTGACAAAGAGACAAGCTTAGAACCAGAGATAAGACAAAAAAACCCTCTAATATTGGTAAAAAAAACCAAATCAAAAACCACCAAAAAACTTAAAGAACAAAAACAGCAGAGATTTACAGAAGAACAGGGAGAAGAAGAAAAACAAAAAGGCAAAAATGTGTGGCCTTTTAGGACATGGAGTTGTTTTCACCCCAACAGAGAGGTCTCAGCTATGGCTGGTGGTAGGACCAAAGAGGGAGATGCTGTTTGCAGAGGTGTGAGAGCAGGCACAGCTCAGCTCCTGTGAGGCTGGTGTAAAAAAAAATGAAAAGCTGGGAGGTAAGGTCCCAAGCATCAGGTCACAACCCCAGCATCTCAAGGTTTTTCAGCCTCAGAGAATTTTCCTGCTGCCAGCACATTCTGGGTAAGGAAAGTGATTTTCTGCAGCAGTGGAAAAAGGCAAGAAAGGCAGTTCCAAAGGCTGAAAAGTGGGGGAGGGTGAAAAGGATCAGTGCACTTTGGGTGTCATCAGTCTGATGGAAAGGATAGTAGATTTCAGGAGGTGTGTGAACAAGAGAGTTTGGCAGAGAGTTTCAGATTTATAGGAGATGACAGGTAGGTGATAGGGTCAGTCACCTTTCTTCCACTTCTCTTGCCACTTCTCCCCCAATGCCCTTTATTCCTTTCTTACTCCCTGGAGTACGTGGGCTCCATTTCCAATCTGCTACCTTCCCTAAACCCCACAATCCTGTCCCTCTACCTGAGCAGCTTTCTGCCTACACATACTTCCTCCATCCCATCTATCATCCATCTGTATCCTATCCCACTCTGCAAAACAGCTCTTCCAGGCAGCAGAGATTGCTGTCATAGAAATGGAGGCACAGGAGCAGAGCTAGGGAGGTGGAAATGGTAGAGCAAGGAGAAGTGGGTACAAGTGCAAATGATGATTGCTGTTGATACAGAGGGCAACAAAGGCAGTGAGCAGATTGGGCCTCTCCAGCTAGGAGAGAAAAGGCACCTGGTTATCCTTTATGTAGCTTTGTCTTAATATTGCTGAATGCCTTAGAGCAGTCTAAGTCACTGTAGTATGCCAAGTCAAATGGGGATGGGTAGGGGCAGGTCTGCTCCTATCCAAAACACACGTGGGCATTGGAAGTCACATACCCTGCAGCAGCTGTGGAGGCTGCAGCCTCCCTCCTGCCATGGGGCCTGCAACCCCAGACACAGCTGGCTGGCAGACACGCAGTGTGCCAGAGAGGGACTGCAAGGAGTGCTGAACGGGGAAAGTAAGAGATGTGGACACTGTGCCAGGTGGTGGGAGGTGTGTCTCATGCATAAGGTGCACCAGCTGGCAGGGCTGCCAAGCCCCTGCCCACCCAGGGATGAACAAGGCACAGACAAAACACCACTCTGGAAGAAGACAAGGCTGAAAATGAGGCTGGATTCACAACAGCCAGACATCTAATTTCCATTATGCAAGACAGTTCTGCACCTTTATTCGACGTGATAGTTAAGAGGCTTGAAAATAACCAGGAGGAAAAAACCCTGTAATCGAGGCACTATCACAGAATTCAAACATCCATGGCTGCCTGATAAAAAACATTGCCACTTGTTTTGTTGGGAGAAAACCTTGTCTCTTTTCTTCTTCTGTTTTAAACTGAAATAACTTCTCTGTGTGATCTTTCAGATGCCATGATCACTTGGCATTAAAAGTTGAAGTATGTGCCCGCCTTACAAATTCAGCTGGTGTACTTGTCCATTCCATAGTAACTAAATTATTGCAGTGTAATGACTAGAAGCCCAGTTTTCAAAAGCCTTTATCAAGTAGTTTTAAAACTTGCAGCATACTTTACAGAATACCTCCAGCACTTCTGACAGGAGATGTTTGCGAGTGGTGAGGGAATGGCTGCTATATAAAGTAACATAAGTTTGATTTCTTTGGGGCAAATTAAAAGAGGATTACAACAATAACAATAATAATAGTAACAACATCATCAATAATAATGATAGTGTAGCACTCTTAGCTGAGCTCCAGTAACTACTGCAGTGATGCTGCTGCCCTCAGCTGCCCATCCTCCCCTGTGACAGAGCCTTGCTGCCACAGAAGGCGAGCCAGTGGAAAGGGATCTGTGTCTGGGTGTTTGGCTGTCCCCACACGCAGCCCATGGTGGCTCTGGCTAACACATGCAGAGCTGAGCTTTAGCACACATTTTCCAGTGCTGCTGCAGAGGTAACAGGCTCCAGCAGTGAGGTGGGCTGGACAGCAGGGCTGTCAGGGCAGCGCCCAGCACATGAAAATCAGAGCTGTTGTTTTTGATGAGAAGAATGAGGATGCCTGTGCCACGTTTGAATACATATGTCCCTACCACAGGATTACCACACTGATGACGTCTGACAGGCTTTTCCATTGGGCAAAGCCAGGTGTTTGGCAAGGGGAAATAAGCCTTTCCAGTGAAGCAGAATAAGCAACCTTTTGTTAACCAGTAAGAAGAACAATTGAAGCTCAAGAATTAAGTGATGCCCCCCTGTTTCAGGTCACAACCAGAGATTGGTGCAGAAATTGTTGCCCTTGGGTTGCTGCATGTCCCCTGGTCCTGGGGTCAGCCATCACCCGTGAGCTGAGGCTGAACCCTGCCCATCACTCTGCCTGCAAAATGTCCACAGCTCTTCCTGTCAGCTGCAAACAGCTGTTGCTAGGGAACTGCGAAAAGTCAAAAAGACAGCAAAGGATGAGGGGAGAGCAGCAGCAGAGGGATGGCAGGCCACAGCTGGCAGGCAATGGGAGAGGTGAAGGGGGAAGGGAGGCAAGAGGGTCAAGAAAAAGGAAGGACTGAAGAGCCTGGGGTGAGAATTGGTCCTCATCTTGCCACAGAGAAACAATTCCCTGTCCCTCAAGGACTGTGTTTTCTTATAATCACTAAATAGCTTCCCTTGATTTTGTTTGTTTGTGTGTTTGTTTGTGTGTCTGTTTTTAACCTCTCTAGGACAGAGGTAGAATATCTTTTTATTTAGTGTGCTTTCACATTATACTGTTTTGTACTTAATTATCATCTCACCCTTCATCCCTTTCCTTTTTTAATAAACAAATTGCCACTCTTATTTTTGCTTTCATTCACTTTTAAGGATTGTTGCTCTTTTCCACTGAAGCATTGAAATTGTAGATATATCTCATCTGATGAATGCAGCTGAAACTAAAACAACAGTTTTCATCTTTTGTCTTGAAATTTTCCTTCTTCCTGGAGTTAATGGGGTGCTGACAGATGTTCTCTCTCTGGGAAACATGAGGGTTATAAAGTTATTTGTCACACAGAGCTACCTATGCTCCAGTCAAGATCTGCCTTATTTTTCTAAGGGCTCTTTCAAAGCCAGCTGAATCCAGCAGCAGGTTGTCCTCATGCAAAACTAACTTTGGATTAGGCCATATCACTACAAATCCCTGCTGACCCATAGGTCATGTGTAAGAAATCTGCATCTGGTGGAATTTAGTGCCCACTGAAGTGACTGGACACCATTAGAGGTGGTGCAGGTCTCTGCATGGGACCAAACTACAGCTCAGACTCTGGCATCCTCTCACCAGATGCCTCGACGTCTCTGCCACTGCACTGTATTGAGTGGGTTGGAATGTGATAAGTGATGGTGTTTGAATTAGGGTGGATTCTAATTGTGGGCAGTATGAAAGCTCTCTGAGCAAATGCATCTAAATAAGGAACAAGATTATATAGTTCGTTGCCAAACTGAAGCAAGGAAACAAAATATTCTTTGCAATAAAAAAAAAATTAGCAACATCATGTGGATAAAAAGGTCAGTCACAAGATATATGTGGATAAAGTCATTAAAGAAAATTTAAAAAGCTATGTGCAGAGTTTCCAAACTCAACTGTGGTTGCAATACCTTCCAAAGAAAGCCATGACAAATAATAAAAAGCTCTGTTTTATTGGTTTCAAGTACTGCAATGTATAATTGACTTATGGCAGGGGTGGGTGGTGGGATAGGCAGTATTTCACTTCCAAGCATTTGGTCCAAAATCAGCCTTGGTTAGCAGTGATTGAATGTTATTGGTGTTTGATGGGTCTCTGGTGGAAGCTGTGAAATGCGTCGGAGGTTTCTGCGCACTTCCTAGTGGACAGGTGCCCATACCACTGAAACCACAGCTCTTTGGAGCTCATTACATTCACTCGCACTGGCAATCTCAGTGGAGAGGCTCACGGCTGAATGGAGCATGGAGCAGTCTCCATGCTGATATTTCTTCTCTGCCAGTCCTGTGCTGAGGCACAGTAAGGAAAATACAGGGCTCAGTGGCCTGCTATTCCTATCGCTTTGTCAGAGGAAGGGAATGTCTTTCAGCTTTCGGACCAAGCGTGATAAAGGAAGATTACTGAGCTTGCAAAAACCCATTCTCCCAGGAGAGGAACCAGGGAGGATTTAAGCCCTACATAAGTGCTTGGCATCTTGTTCCAAATTTTTCAGGCTTCAGGAAGAAAAATTCAGTTTGTTGTGATCCTTATCAATCTTCTCTGCAGGACCAAAGGACCTTGACTGGGCTCTTCTGTAGTGCTTGCTGTTCTTTGTGACCAGTGGTACGCTCATCGAGGGGCACGATTTACCTTAAGGATGCACAGGATAAAATGGTTTGATAGGAACCGTGTCATTTTCTGCACTTGGAAATCCCAGTCCATCCTCCCTACTCAGGGGCAGGTGAGAGAACAGATCTCTGCAAATGAAGGCTTTGGCGCATCAGGCTTGGTCTTTAGAAGCTATTCACTGAGCTCCGTAGCTCATGTTGCTTACTGACATTTACGTTTTACATATTGCTTTCACCAAGCTGCTTCTTGGCAGGCTAATAAATCCACCTGGTTTTTGATGGCTGTCGGTCAGGCTGCTTCCCCCAGCCATCTCCAGACCTTGTTCATTTCCCTCAGCCAGGCACTTCTGCTTTGCTCCTGTATTCACTGGCACTTGGCCTTGCAGTATCTGCCAGGCAGTTCAGCACGAGTCTGTTGTTATCCTAAGCAGACTGTGTTGGGTGGCTTGTTCATTAACCTCTTTCCTGCCATAGGAGATACGCACTGCAGAAAGGCCTTGCAAATACAAGGAGTGAGACGTGTTCAGAAGGTTGAGAAGGAAGAATTGCTGGGCAGCTACTGTCCAGCTCAGGAATTCCATTACTGCTATGAAAATCCTCAATAACTTATTCACCAGGGGCTGGATGACAACCAAAAACACCATCCTTCTGAATTCCAGTGGTACCTTTTAGAAAGAGAAGCATTTGCATGGAGACGTAGCTGCATGCCAGACCTGTGACTAAAAACTGGCCTTCCCTGTGCATTCTCCAGCCTCTTCCTGCATCACAAAGCAACAAAATCTGTTTTTGAATCACCCCTCAAAGGAGCGTTCTAATTTTATTAACAGGGACAGGCCACATAGATGGAAGAAATAGCACGTGCAGCCATTTGTGTCTCCTCACTGATTATAGAGGGACTCTGACTTGACACTTACATGTCTGGGTTTTAGGTGGCTGAACTCAGCTGAAACAAACCTTGTGCTTGATGGTCTCAAGATGACAGCAGGGGGGGTTAAATGGTGGAATTACGAGTCATTTGAAGTTACCGTTCTCTTCTTACAGTTTCAATATTTCCTGAAGATAATGAATAGATCCCAGTATTATCCAGCAGGTAATTTTTGTCAGATATGATAAATGATGAACTAAACCAGAATACTACTTTTTGTGTCCAGAAGTGGTTCTCTGCAATCACAGAGTTTGAGTAAGCTTTGAACTGGAAAGGAATAGAGTTGGTACTAATTGACTAGTTGTCTTTTTCCTGAGCAGGTGGAAAAGTGCAGCTGTGGTTGCTCTCAATATGAGACAACAGCATGGTCAGTGGGGCATAAAGCAGTAAATGGTGAAAGATTTACTTGTGCTACCTAACAGACTGAATAACAAAAGGGTGATGGCTTGATCAGATGTTGTGGAGGTGAGAGCTCCTGCATCAAGAACAGCAAAGGCTTAGCCAGAGCAATGGCAAATGGAGAGGAATAGGACAGGCCTTCCAGAATGCCAGTGCTGACAAGACAATGTTTTGTAACGGAGGATCAGCAAGGCACAGCCTCAGCCAAACAATTGAGCATAATTCACTGAAAATAACATTTTCTCAGTGGCCTGTCGTGTGGAGAGACCTATATCAGATGATATATGAAGAAATTGTAAGAAGGGCTTTGCAAATTTCAAACAGAAATGCCACTTCTTGACACCCAGGAAATGGAATTCTGTATGTCTACACAGTACTCTTTGCCCCAAATCAGTTTGCTTGGATTTTTTTTTGTAAGAGAAGCATTTGCTTTTAAAGATTTCCCCTTTCACTGCATGCAGATATTTTGAGCTGTCATTTACTTTTTTTCCAGTGTTGAACTTTTGTTCCATTATCTGTACCCCCTCACCTATCCATTCAACATGGGTCCTTCTAGCAAGCAGGTTCATATCATCTAAACTTCAGTTTCCCTCCTGTGGTGAGGAGATGGAAATTTCAACATAAGCAGTATCAGAAGCAGCAGTTTTAATTCCTTTATTTCCTTGGAGCAAATTAGACTTCAGTTTTGAGGTCTTCTGGCTTTTGTGGTCTCTTTTTTACTGTTCTTTGTATTCCAGTACCAATTGAAGGTTTTGGGAAGGAAAACCGTGGAAGTGAAGTCTGTGGGAATTTGAAACATAAATGTATTTATTTCAATCACAGTCATAAAAGGCATTCTTGTTTGGTTGGTTTTTAATGTAGAACCAGAACAGGAAAATGCAGTTAGGATGCAGTGGTATCAAATGCTTTGGTAGTTATGTGGCTTGACACATTAGCTAGTGCTGCAGTGTAATAGGAATGGATCTCTAAAGCAAAATAGCTGGCACTGACAATCTGATGTCCACATTTACATGTTTTGGGAAGTTTAAGTTGGTTTAGCCGTGGTCTGGCCCCATGGGTTGAATGCCTGCTAGCAGAAATATTTCTGGAGTAAGAGTTTCCATTTAAATGGGAAAATAAACAAAATGGGGACGATGAGGATATTTACTTCAGAAGTGCACCTTTGCACCAAAATAAAATGCTAATTCAGACTCATGATACGTGGCCAGAAGTGTGCCTCCACTTTTATAAAACAGGAGTGATGTTCATTTCCTCCAAGGAAAAGGGTATTATTAGCCACAGTCCATTTATCTGCTCAAGTGCAATGTACTGGCAATTGAGGATGAATTCTGCATGCTTAGAAACATTAACACTTGGAAAGCATATAGGAGTGCCCTAAAAAGAAACATACCCTATGTTAACTATACTCTCTGTGCTTTAATGATCCACCCACGTCCAAATGTTGCCTCCCTCTTTTTTAATCCTTCTTTGGCCGCGTGCCACGTTCACTTGAAAAAAGAAGCTTTTTCCTTTGAATTACGTGTGGTTGAGAGCCCCTCACTAAATGCCGAGAACCCTCAACACCTGCTGACTCTGGTGAAAACTGATGGCACTCAGCACTCTGTAAAAGAGCACAGTCTCCTGCCTGTTAGCAAAGATGTGGAGGGCAAATGGCTGTGTGGGTGTGAGCACGTCTGCAGGGAAAAGAGGAAGCAGCTGTGTGTGAGAAAAAAAGAATGACCAAGGAAAAGAGTTGTGTATATGTGATAGGGGGAGACTAATACAGTTAAAATTGAAGTGATAAATCATACCTGAGATCTCTCTTGAGACCTATAAATAGGAAACTGAAAAGCATTTCCTTCTATTTATTTTATAAGTGCTATAAACTTTATCAGCTTTTAGTATTGGAGACTCGTGCAATATTTATGGGTGGTTTACTTTAGAAGTTATTCAGAGGTTAGCATCAGGAGGCTAATGAAAAAGAAAATTGGGATGGGTAAAGGAAAGAGGGCTTTTCCTACAACCCCATAATAACAAATGCATCACATCTGAGTTGCTTTGGCCCTCTTCCCAATATCCTTTGCTCCTGGATTTCTCTAACAAATACCTACCCTGAGCTTCACAGCTCCACAAGGGATCACAAAGAGCATCACTTATTGGTAAAACTGAAGACTAAACTTATTCAGGAATTCCTATGAGGTGAATCACAGAAGAAGAAGATTGCAGAATAGAACTTGCAAAGAGGAGAGGGTTTCAGAGATCTCAATAGATTAAAGCATGTGAAAATCCTCCAAATGCAACAGAATCCATGATCAGCCTCAAGCAGTCTTCAGTTGCAATACAGAAGAAGGCTACTCTGGGAATGTCCTCTTACACTGGATAAGCTGATGGCAATATTTTTGAACTGATTTTGGTCTAAACAGAATAAACAAGCTTCTCATCCCTCAAAGAACTTCACACCGAGCCCAGTCCAAATGTCTGTTTCTTAATGTCTGGAAACATTATTCGATTTCCCACACTTATGCAGTTTCATAGATGACTTATTTATGCTGTGTTCTTTCAAATGGAGACAACGGCTGTTTTCAAAGTTTGGGGTTTCAAAAAAAGAAAAGAAATCTCTTCAGATTCATAGCTGAATGAAAGAGCTTTCCAGAACTTGCTGCTGTGTAGAATCCCCCTCTAAAAAAAACGTTGCAGATTGTTCACATAAGGAAATGGGAACATACAGAGATTGCTGGGCTCAGTTATATGATGGAATTCCCCCCAAAAAGCTGTGAACACGAGCCAACATTAAAGAGCTCCAGAGAGCACATCTTATGGGTAAGACAGGAGGCTCTGTCCCAGCTGGGGAAAGCACTGGCACCAAAGATGGCATCAGCAAATCACAGGGGCTCCGTGTTGCTCAATTGTTTCTGTACACAGCCATGGAGTGAAAACTGGACTCAGAAGAGAACATGGCAGAGGGCAGCTAACACATCTCAAAGATGAGGAGATTAATGTATCAGTAGCTCAGTCTCCTCACCTTATCAAGGAGGGGACCAAGAGGTGACTAACTTATTTGTAAACACCTCAAGAGAATTGTCCATTGCTTATGGGATCTGTAGTATGGTAGGGTAAAACAAACCAACAAATCCTAACATTAAGCTAAATACAGACAAATTCAGACAAGAAATGAGACCTGTTTGGGGTATTTTTTTTAACAAATCCTAGAATGGAACACAAAAGTAGGCTGACTTTGGCACATTTTTAAATCCCCAAATCAATATCAGATGCCTTACTGGATGATACATTATTTTAAGCACACACAAATTATTTGACTCATTACTGAAACAGCTGGATAAATGTCTCTGGCATGTGTCAGGTTAGATGTTATGTTATAGTATGTTATTCCCTTCTATTCCTTAAACTGTAAGTTTCTGAGTGAAGAAATTACTTAATTCTGTAAATGTAAAACACAGCCCTTACTGCTTGACTGTAAAGATGTATTACAAAACAAAACAAACAAAACAAAAAACCAACCAAACACAAAACCAAATTACCCTTGTATGAAGAGATGTTGTAGGGAATATGGTATTTTACCTGTGGTCTGACTGTATAGTATGGGTAACATTTTGGCCAATGGGAATTATGCCTTGGACTTCAAAAGGATGAGGTTTAAAATGCCTCTGCCAGCAACTGTCCATTGTTGTCCCAGTTCTGAGAAATTTCCAACTATTCTTCAAGTAAATTCAGCTGTGCACTACCTGCTTGTGTCCTAGCACCACATACACTAACGGCAAGTTTTGCGGAAGTCCTTCAGAGAGCCCAGGAACAAACATTCAAGGATGGTCTTTCCTTGACCTTTTTAAATTGTACTACCTCACGAGTTTCTGCTGCTATTGAACCTAGAGTCGAGAACACTTTGACTACATTATTTTTAAACAACCATTTTACAGATTAATTTTATTTACTTGGATAGAATTTATCAAAAGAGCTGAGAGAAAAAATTCTATATAGTAAATAAACAATATGTGTCTCCCAGGATTTTATGTCTAGCCCAGACAGTAGGTTATGAAATAATAAAAGAGAGAAAGAGGAGGAAAAGAAGGTGCTGTCAAAGGGGATAGAGGCAGTGTTATACCTAGAAAAGGCTGAAAGAAAAATAATGCTGACCTGTGGTTCAGTATAAGACAAAGGTTCAGAGAGGGTAAATGCCTGACTTACTGGGAAAAAAAAAAAAAAAAAAAAAAAAAAGATTAAATTACTCTCCTTTTTACTAGCCTAAGGATGATGTGCATGAATATGTTACTCTTCAAGCCAGATTCGGGATAGTGATGAGGAACAGACCTTTCCAGCAAACAGTTTTAGACACAACATAAATATTATCTGCTGGAAGACTAAATCAATAAAAGGCAGTTTTCATAAGTGTAGTACATTCATGTTATTTATTGAAACAAGATGAAGCAACTGTCTTGCATATTATGCCTTTTTATTCACAGGAAAGGTCTCACCTTTGATGAATGGAGTGATATTGTCTAACTTAAGAGTAGTGTTTTACTTTTCATCAATGACTGGGGTGAAGGAGCAGATGCCTCCCCAGCAAGTGCACTGATGACACAAAGTTGGGAGGAGTGGCCGAGTCCCTGGAGGGCTGTGCAGCCCTTCAGAGTGACCTCGACATGCTGGAGAGATGAGCAGAGAGGAACCTCCTGAAACTCAGCAAAGACAAATGCAGGGTCCTGCACGTGTGGAAGAATAGCCCCCTGCACCAGCACAGGCTGGGGGCGGACCTGCTGGAAGGAGGTTGTGGAGAAGGACCTGGGAGTCCTGGTGGACAACAAGCTGCCCGTGAGCCACCAGTGCCCTGAGGGACAAGAAGCCCACTGGTGTCCCAGGGTGCATTAGGAACTGCATTGCCAGGAGGTCAAGAGAGGTGATCCTGCCCCTCTGCTCAGCCCTAGTGAGGCCCCATCTGGAGTACTCTGTCCAGTTGTGGGCTCCTCAGTACAGGAGGGATATGGAGCTCCTGGAGCCGGTCCAGCAGAGAATGACAAAGATGATTAAGGGACTGGAGCATCCCTCTTAGGAAAGGCTGAGGGAGCTTTCTGGGCCTGTTTAGCCTCCAGAAGAGACAATTGAGAGGGGATCTCACCAATGTCTGAGAGTATCTGAAGGGAGGGTGTCAGGGGGATGGAGCCAGGCTCTGCTCAGTGCTGCTGAGCAATAGGACAAGAGACAACAAGTGGAAACTGATGCACAGGAAGTTCCACCTGAACATGAGGAATAACTTCTTACTGTGAAGGTGACTGAGTACTGGAACAGGTTGCCCAGAGAAGCCTGTGGAGTGTCCCTCATCGGAGATATTCCAGACCATCTGGACACACTCCCGTGTCGAGTTCTCTGGGATGATCCTGCTTAAGCAGTGAGGTTGGAGCAGATGACCCGCTGTGGTTCCTTGCAACCAACCCAGTCTGTGGTGCTGTGATATGAAGGAGTAAAGATTTTTTTATTTCAGTTCCCATGTGATGTAGTAAAACCTATGCACCTCCAGACTTAGGAGTTGTTCTTCCTGTTTGTTTTTGTACTCAGAAATTAACCATCAGAAGAAAACATACAGGAGTTTTACTTTGTCCAGATGGCAACACCATACCAGGGAGGTCCAGCTGGCAATCTGAAGACCAGAACCAGCCTTCCTTCAAGCCCACTGTGTCTCTTCTGAGGAGGTAGGAAACAGCTGCCTAGGAAGCACATTTGGACCTAAGAATCAAACATTATCCCCCATGACTGTGAAAAATTTGATGGTTAGAGCTGGTCATGCAGGAGGGGATGGTACTGGCATCAAACCTTTGCTCATGGACTCCTATCAGCAATCTAGGAATTCCTTTGAGAGACCACAGAAGATTTCTGTGATCTCACCCTACCACCTGTGGAAGTAGGTGGCTAGTTCTGCTAAGGGGTTTTACAATGTTGAAGAAAACCTTGAAGAAAAAGCCAAGATCCTCCCTCCCCCACTATAAAAAATCAAACTCCAACAAAACAAAAATACAAACAAACAAACAAAGAGCATTAAAGACACCAAAGACAACTGAGCAGACTCATTATTTACCTTTTCACTGACAGGTAGTATGGGTAGATTTTATCTCAAAAACCCTTGTGAGTGCATGCCTGACCAAGACACATTACAAAGGAAGGTGTAGCTGTTTGTCAATGCAGCCCAGTACCTTCAGAGTAAAATAACTATTGCTTTGCAGTAAAGCAACTAGGAAGATAAACTCTACTACTACTGAAGCACAGGTTCCTAGTCATCTTAATCCTGTGTCTCATGGAAACTAAGAAGTTTTTTCATATCTTGGATACCTCTGAGGGATCTCTCTAGTGTAGTTTCTGATGGCTAATAAGGGTTGAGCTCCAATTGTTTTCCTTTCCTTGTTGAGACACTGAGATGGTCTTTGAGTGAACAAAGTGAACAAAGCTTGTCTCTAGACCTGCCATCCCCATAAAAGAGCCAATGGGACCAAGAGCTATCTGAAAGATAAAGCAAGGCAAAGACAGGAGCAAGAACAACTAAGAGTAAGTCACTGGAGAGCAGGGTATGTTTGGATGCTTTCCAGTGGGCTGCAGGGTGTAAACTGCAGAATGCCCATGCCACAAGCTCCTCAAGTGTCCTTAGAGGAGTGCAGGTGCAGTTCACAGACAGCAAAGCCATAGAGGTCCACTCTGCTGCTGTCTTGAGGTAACCTTTGTCAGTTCAATGGGCAGGTAAATCCATCCAGAAAAGGTTTGTCCATGAAAAAGAAGATGAAAATTACTTTGAAGAGCTAGAATGGGACCCGCTGCGATGGGAGAAGTGTCAGTGGAAGTGACAATGGCTTCTCACCGTGTGACAAGACCATAAATGTCAATGGGCATTTCATTAGAGGGAAGGAAGAAAAGTACAGACAAATAAAAGGCACAGTGCTGAGAGCAGCTTCTCCTCAGCAAACATTTCCGGCCCAGTCCTCTGTCATACCCACAAAATTTATTGCCAGCATGCAATGCATTAACCCTTACTTTATTAGCTAGGGCTCAGGGAATAGCCGCTTCCACGCAAGTTATGCCAGCCATAGGAAGACGAGATTTGGCTGCAGAGAGAAGGCTAGTCATATCCTGTCCATTCTGCCTGAGATCCCTCTTTGTCTGCTTAGCCAGCATGATCCAATTCCTCCTCCCCACACCTGCTGTTACATTCTGCAAGCCTAGAACCCGCTCTGTACACAGAAAGTGTGCTCCTGGTCCTCACAGCTAGTCTCTCATCACATGTGCTGATAACATGCTGGTTTCCCCAGCCCCTAGCTCTACTTTTCACCTCAACTTCATACTAGATCAGGGTGGGCCTCTAGCAGTTTCTCAGGCACTGAACTGCATATGAGGATACCAAGTGAGGGAATTTACTTGTAGCCCACAGCGGATCTCATGGCCTAAAGGCAACCATGATGTAAGCACGTGAAGATCCACAGACTTGGGAACTCTTGATATTTGGAACAAGAAAATCTTTCCCCACCAGCTTTTCTTTGGATTAATTGCAACACTCTTTTTTTTTTCTTTTTTTTTTTTTATGCCCTCCTAGAAGATCCCCAGGTGTGCAGTACCTCCTTTAGAAAATCTATTCGAGTTTGTGTTTATACTCCTTTTTTCCAGCTTCCCCCTCCTCTCCAGGGACTTCTCATCTCCCCCTCTGCTGCTGCTCTGGGGAAATGCTAAAGCTAGCTCCTAATTAAAGTGGTTGCAATTCCCCACTGGAACAGTGGCACCAGGGCCTGAAACCATCCTGTATCTGTGTCCCCTAGAGACAACCCAGCCATGCTCAGACACCTTGCTGCTCACTCCTCCTGTCACAGACTTCCCCGTACTGGCTCCAGCAGGTTTCTTCTGTGTTTTCTCATCTGTGCTAACCTCTTTCCAGTGCTGCAGGCAGGGGATGGGAAGGTCACTCCACAGAGAAGATCTCCCTGCCCTGAAAACAATGAAAGGGAAAAAGCCGTGGGGGAAAACATGAAGGACTAAAGCAATGATACAGCTCTACCTTGGGCTATGTCCACAACAACAGCATTTCCATTTGATTTTCTATTGTCCTTTGTGGAGGTCCGTGACATACCACAGTGCCTGCCACCCAAACAACACCAAACATGTAACACTCTTACTGCCCAGATCAGTGACTTGCAGGAGCCATGTCAGCACTCACACAACATATGGCCTGCCCCACAAAGCAACAAGCATAAAGAGCTGGCCTGTGTTTCTCCCCACACGTTTTTCCCACCACATTCACAGTTGTGGCCCTCACTAGTGCAGCACAGAAGCATGAGGGCATCTTTTGTGCCACTGAGCTGCAGCATCACTTGTCATTCACAGCCACCAAACAGAGCTCATGTTGTGTGACTGCAAACACCACCTCTGCAGCCACTGCCCACCGTGACGGTATTGTTACTCTAGCTAGAAATGTCCACCTCAAGTGTCTCTTGGAATAGGGAGACTCTTCATCTGGAGAAGAGTTTGTAGCTGCATCATACACCAGCATCATCTTTATCAGAACCAGCCCAGGCAATGCACCAGAGGTGCTGCAGTGTTAACCACAGTCGACACCTCTTCACCTGGCATGTGATACCTTACAGCCCCTGTCAGGAACTGGAGGTGCTCCTCTGTTAGATGGGAGCAGACAACACAGGCTTCAGGACCCAGAGTTGAACCTCAGTTTTCTGAACTGAGCAAAACTCAGCTACAGAATCACACAATTGATTTGGTTGGAAAACACCTCTGAGATCCTCAAGTCCAGACTGAACACCAACAAGTCAACTCGACCATGGCAGTGAGTGCCACATCCAGTCTTTCCTGAAACATCTCCAGGGACAGTGACTCCACCACTTCCCTGGGCAATCCATTCCAGTGTCACCTCTTCTGAGAAGAAATTCCTCCTAATGTTCAGCCTGAACCTCCCCTGACTATGTACTCTCATCCTGTCACTAGTGGCTTGGCAGAAGAGGAAAACCCCCACCTGGTCCCAACCTCTTTTCATGTAGTTGCAGAGTGATAATGTCACTCCTCAACCTCCTCCTCTCCTTTGTCTACGTAGAGGTGTCTGTCCATAATTTTCAGAATATATACTCAGCATCTATGTTGTAAACCTTCTATGTAAACCATCATCAGCTTCAATTAAATAAGCACAGACTTGGTCAAAATCATGCTCATGCACAAATACATGTGTACAATATATATTTGTCCCATCAGGCACACACACAACACACAAATGTACATATGGATCCAAGTGGAAAAAAGTGCAGAGGCAAATAACTGTTTTCTGAAGGTACCAAGGCTATGCCTGACAACCATTCAAATGACTTATGTGCAGATACAGAAAAATCAGTGGTAGGAATATTTTGTGTAGTAATGTTTTCCAAAAAATATGAGAGACTGAAGAACCTGATCCTCATTTATAAATATAAGGCAGAACAGCTTGCACAGCCAGTTCAAAGCCCTTTATTGGTGTAAATGAAGTTCAACTTTGCCACCTTATGGAGAAGCAGCATGGACGGGCTCTCTCTGCCTGGGGATGGCAAGCAGAGGGCAGAACTGGAGCCGGGAGAGCTCCACCCTCTGGGTGACACCAGGGGAGTAGGAGGAAGATGGGCAGCAGTCACTGCTCCCAGGGAGACAGTGCACACCCAGGCACAGCCACTGGCTCACACACCTCGGCCCACGTGCCTGGCAGCAGCCCCATCTCAGTGGCTCTGACACAGAAAAGAAAGCAGAGGAGCAGTGACTGTACTGCTGCCACCAGCAGTCTGCTGCCCTGGGCAACTGCCTGTGTTAGCTGTGCTTAAAGCTGGCACTAATCATGCTGGCCTGGATAAAGCTTAGGCTGAGGGAATTTGGCTGCTTTGTACATTGTTAACTTGTATTTTTCTTTTGGCTGTGACAGACAGTGGAGCAAGGAAAAAAAAATAAAAACATTATCACTGAAGTTGCCCAGAAGTTTCGATTCAATATGCAAGACATTAATGAGGGACAGTAGAAACACCTGCTTGGAGATTCAATTTAGCAACATCAGAAATTTACTGTCAGGTGTTTGAATAGAAAATTTCAATGAAAAGAGAAAAATTGAAGAATAACATAATCAAAAGTTTCAATTAAAAAGTTTGAGTTTTCCTTACTGATTATTGTAAACCAAACAATTCTATGGCAAAATGGTCTAATTGACAATAAAATAATTTTGAATTTGAAGAGCCATTATTTTTGAGTTTGAAGTGGTTTATGGGAATAACAGTATGAAATGCCTTACGCTCCTCTTTCATATTACCTCCTGGGGTCCTCAGGAGGACCTCCTATCCCATGAGACACAGCAGTGCCAATCCGAGAGATTCCATCGACTCACCGTGAGTAATGGTGGCTGACAGGGGTGCTTGGCTCTTCAGGGAAATGAGGCAGCCTCCTGCTTCCTCACAAAAAGAAAAGCAAATGGAAAAGACAGGTCCAGAGACACACTGATAGGAAGAGGCACGAAAAGATCCTCAAGAGGATCTCAAGCTCAAGACGCTTAACAGTTCCACTGATGAGTGAGTTTGCAGGCAAATACTGGCTCTTCTAAACGGACACCATCAACAAGTCTATGAAAAGAGCACAGTGTTAACCAAAAGAATGAATAATAGCTTATGAATGAAGTAATTAAAGATTAAACGACATGACTATCAACAAACTTTACAAGCCAGGGGTACTCAAGGAACAATTAGTTGTTATTTCACCAGAAAAGAATCATCAGAACTGGAATGAAAGGGTTAGGTAGAAGTAGTTCTTTTGTGTAGTGTTTAAATACATTTCTATTTTCTTAGAATCAGTTGTTTGGGTAAAAAGTAGAAATGCATTCAGAAAGGATTCTAATAGTTTCACTGCTAGTAACAATGCAACTTTATAGTTTATTCGTGATTTTTAAATTTCCTTATCTGCTAGTGGTTGGGACTTTGGATGGTGGCTGCAGAAAAGATTGCTCACTGCTTACTTACTGCTTTTAACTGGCCTTGCTAAAAACATAAAAATGAGCAAGGCAATCTTACCAGTGCCGAGGTGTCAGTTTTTAGGTTATGTCCTACCACACAGCAGGACACCGTAGTGCAGCAGGACACAGCAGCACCCAACAACATGGGCTGTCTTACACTGGAGTGAAAATGTCATCCAGAGTCAGCTCAGCCAAATATATCCAACTGCTGGTGAGACATGCAGGGATGTTCCCAATAATGTCTGTCTCAACTGTCATCGAGCAGTAACTATCATTTCTCCCCAAATCAAAACACAGTCTGCTCAAGTGGGAGCTAATAAAATAAATAATAAAAAAAAACAAACCACAAAACAAAGCAAAGCAAACAAACAGAGAAACACCAATTCTGAGAGGGAGAATGACAGGGAAATTTTTAGACATATAAATTATTAATATAAAAAAGATATTGTTGTTATTCAATAGTAGCCCAAGCTGCTAATACATAGTTTGGAGTTACTTTCTGGGCAACAACTGAAGCAGCCTGTCTAGGAAGGGATTCTAAACTCATATTTTCATTACTAAAGTCATGACTAAGAAAGACTTACACCAGAGATTGCAGCAGATTTGTTACCTGTTTCTGGCTGAAGCTGTGCAAATAAGTAAAGAAATATCCACTTAGATACTGAATAAGTAGTCAAGCTAGAACCAGATTTCTTCTCAAAAAATAGTTCTCTTCCTGTGTGAGAATCACTCCTCTCAACAACCTACAGTCAGAAAACAAGATAGGTTACATCAAGCATGCTAAAATATCTCCAAATAAGCAATTCTTACTGTTAGGCTCCTCAGAAAACCACACAGATATTTTGCTGGAGGCTGCCCATTATTGCAGCCTCTTCAATTTGCAGATGGCCAAAGCAGAGAAGTCTAAAGCAAACAGACTGACATTCACAACCTGATGCCTCTGTCTCAAGTTTCTGCTAAGTCTCATGCAGAAAACTACATGCAGTAAGAGGATTAAATTTCCAATCCCTGTATCAAAGCATATGGGACTAAATAATCCCAAAACTCCTTTTCCCACATTCCCATGCTGAGGGTCATGACCAGACTATAAAGAGAGGACAGAGAGGAGTGTCATGATTCAAGGACTAGTTCTACCCTACTTTCCTTGTGAAAGCACAACCCTGAGCAGTAAATTCACCACTGGTTTATTTTTTTCCAGCAATATTGACCAACCTTTTGAATGTAAATCCCTAGGAAGCTGCAGAGTACATTTCTATTTCACAGCTCATCAAAGGGACTCAGAAACCATGGTGCTGTGCTTGCAGACTGTACTGGGCACCAACACCCCAGATTTTCTCAGAGCTTGCTGAGATCTGATTTGGCCTTAGACAGCCCATCTTAATCTATTGCCATGGAAGCCATCACATTCCTGGGCACAAGGCCACCTTTTCCTGGGACACTCTGGGTTTTTCCAGCTCAAGTTGAAGCGATTATTCTAACAAAAAAAAGCAGGTATTAGTGGTGAAACAGTGGAACAGGTTGCCCAGAGGTGTGGCAGATGCCCCATTTCTGGAAACATTTAAGGTCTGGTTTGACAGCACTCTGAGCAACCTGATCTGGTTGAAGAGGTCCCTGGTCATTGCAAGACGGTTGGGCTAGATGACCTTTAAAGGTCCCTTTCAACCTAAACTCTTCTATGACTCTATGAATATTCTAAGTAACGACATACAGACTATAAACAGATGCCTCTCTCCTGTATTTCAAGAAAGCTTTCTGAGATTTATTGGCTGTTGCAAAAAAAAAGGGCAAAAAAAGAAAAAAAAAAAAGAAAAAGAAGAATGGGCTTGCTGAGACATTGATGGCTTGTGGGATATTGACCTTACTATTTCTCACCAGATGTGAGACAAGAGGAATATTGAAGATGATAACTTCTAATAGTAGCTGCGGGGAAACATACAACAGGATAAAAAATTCACTGTACAGTAAAATGCTCCATAGCCATTCTGTCAGCAAGGCTGAGTTTGTCAACATAACAACTGCTTTGCTCACACAGAGATGTGCCATATGTTTTTTACAACGAATTATCTTCTCCACAGCTAGAACATGTTCCCCTACTAAGCCAAGCCCTGCAACTTCTGGTGCCTATCGACATCCCTGGAATTTTGATCCCAGGGCTACAGATCTTTGCCCAAGCAGTTTGAAAACCCCAAACAGCACCTATGAAAACCCCAAATCAAACACACCTGAAAGGAGGGAAGAGGAGAAAGAGCAACCATCTCCTCAGAAATAACCACCAACCAGAAAAGGAAAGCAAGGAAACACATTGCCTTCCTGCAGCTTCCAAACACAGCGTGTCATGAGTGCCGTGACAAGGAGCAGCCACCCACGTGGAGGAGTGGGCTCAGGGTCACGCTCTGCATTCCCTGATATTCCAATGCCATCAGGACATGCTAGTCTCACTGAGCTAGTGGTCAGCTGGAGATGAAAATGCTCTGTCAAGAAACAGCCAGAAGGCTCCTTTTGCTTCTCAGTTTTGGAATCAAACCTATTTTTAAGGACTGCAAATCTGCTGAAAAATTTCAAGACAGCCACTATGAGGGCTGCAGGCATGGCACAGAAGTAGCCACTTAATTAAGAATTACAGAAGTAACTCTTAATTTTGGAACGGGATTGTGAGTTCATTTGTTATTTTCACTGAAAGAAAGAGAAACATAAACACAGGCATGCACACCAAAGCTGAGACACAGAAGTCCTTTTCCCTGTATTCTCCACACCTAGTCCTTGAGAGGCAGTAACAAGCACCCTTGAGATGCAGAAGTGGTGAAAGGGAATGTTTTCAAGTGACACTGTAACCAAAGTGTGCTGAAGGGGGCATTGGTGGCTCACACAAGGTGAATGCGAGGTGCCCAGCAGACCACACCAGGGCTGATGTGCCACCCAGCACACCACAGAGCACAGCTCTGCCCAAGATACCCAACATAATAACGTTACAATTTATTGCATGTCTTGCATGGCTTAAAAGGCTAAAACTTTTGTCACTGAAGTCACCAGGAATGAGAGCAGCTCTGGGGAAACACAGCAGTGAAATCCTGTTGTCACAGGGTCACCAGAGGGATGTCAGGCATAAACCTTGTGAGTATGTCTGCCATCTTCTGACCTGCTTTTCTGTAGGTGCTCAAGGGAAAGCAGTTTACTCCAAAGGGTAAGCAGGGCTGGAGCTAAAAAAAAGACAGATAGAACTGCTAATACAAACCAACCTGAAAGGCCAAGGGTTTCTTTTTGATTTGTATTGTCTTCACTGATCTGTGACCCACTCTGACCTCTCCCTCTGACCCCTCACCTCTGGTAGTCAGTGGAAAATTAGTCACTCCAAGTAACGACACAGACCCTGGGTCTGTGGTCCGTGCTGGTTTCCTTAGGATCAGGGCACTGTAGGATCAGGGCACTGTAATCCCCTGCAGCACATGCTGCAGCTCATGATGCTGCTCCCATTGGCCATCCATCTTCCATGGTTCCTCAGCAGAAAGGCAATTTGCTGAAGGGTGCTCCTGTCAAGAGTTCCAGGTGGGTGGGTAGGTAGGTAGGTAACTTGTCAAAAATTGGCTGCCTGCTCTTGCCTCATTTTTCCTAATGGGTAACTCAGCTTTGCAAGTTTGCTTCTCCAGTGCTGCCAGAAGGGTGAGTCACTGTCCATGAGTTGTATGCAGAGCTCCAGAAATTTTGTTCTGTCTTGTGACTGAGCCTTGGCTGGCCCAAATGCAGCTGGGACCATATGACTGGCGTCTTGCTAAACCAGAAGTCAATCTCATCAGAAGGCTCAATCAACAAATGCTGACTGCATTTCCTCAGGATCTGCCCTGTTCCCATGGGAGGGACAACAGGGGCACAGAATTGAAATGGATGGCTTGCTCCCGCTGCAGCGTCTCCAGATTTGCAATTCAATTCAATAGAAGATGGAGCAGGTTGCTCAGCTGCCTTTGAAAGGGTCAGGGGGTTCAGAAGCAGCAGGAAAGGAATGGAGGCAGGGTATGAGCAGCAGAAGAGCCAACATTATTCTTCTTCATTCCAGAGTGAATGCTCTGCTCCTGAGGCAGAAGAAAGAGCACACTTCTGATTGAATTACCAGCGGGACTAGAAGAATAAGGAAATGCTGGATGGCTGACACCCATGCCATTTAGCAGACATACATGTGGCTCAAACTGGTGGTAACACTAGCTTACAGTCAGAAAACCTTTGCCTGAGGGGTACTGAAAACAACTTTTCTTTCACTTGAGTTCATACCTCTGTTCTACAATCCTCAAAGCACCCAAAGCTTTCCATGTTACAGCCAAAAACAAAGCAAATGTGTTATATAAAAACATCAGAGAGTGGTGATTTCTGTATGAGTTGCAAGGGGCTGGAGAGACCTGCAGAGAGACAGAAATATATACTGAAGTGTGCTAGGAGACCATGGTGACTTCCTCTTTGCCTCAAGTCCCTCGAGAGGACGAGGTATTGCCGTAGGCAGCACTGCCTAATTGCTTGCATCAATTACATTATGATGAGAGCAATCCAGTCAGACAGAAGAGGGCCTGAAAAACTTGTGAATAAAACACACTGATTAAAACACCAAAACGTCCAAAATTTTTAGTAAGTAAGACCTCCTTCTGCAGTTTTGAGCTGTCCTTGTCACTGAAGTTCAGATGGCACTAGTCCCAAGAAGCCACAGCAATCTAACGCAGTCTGTTACATGAGCTCATACAGTCCTGTTCCATATCCATGATGACCAAACCATGGGGGCAGCTAGTCAGCTCCAAACCTGTGCCAAACTCTATGATGAGGACTTTCAAAATCCTGCCCTTTTGTTCTGCTATGTGTTTCTGGATGATGCAGGCTCTTTGCCTGATGTGGGGATGACTTCAGGCAAGATGATACAGATGGATCTTTCTGTCCTTCAGAGTTGTGTCTTCCCCAGTCAATTTTTCCATTTCTTTCTCATTTCTAGATCATGTATAAACACAAAATCATTTCAGGGAAGGAGGAAAAGGAATCAGAGAACTTGTCTTTCTCCAGTTGTTCTTATAATTTCCCCAAACAGAAGCAGTCTTTCACTCAAACACATGCCTGTTTTACTCAATTCCTCTAGCAAAACTGGTGCGTATTTTCTGTTTTTATCTTCAGAGCTTAGCAAGGCTAAGGCTTGATTTCTTCACCACTCCTTAGCGTGAGCCTCCTTCATACAGCAGATTGTAAACTGTTGCTTAGACTTCTACTGAGATAGTAATTCCTGAGTAACCTAATTCCATGGAGGTAGACCTCTCATAGCCCTACCACACTTAAGGCAAAGAAGGCAAGATGTTATTTCTCTTCTAGTATGCACTGATTTACCTATTTCTAGTGTACTGCATGGCAGGCTCTACCCAAATATTTAGTGGGTAAGTTTCATCTGTATTGGACAACCGTTTAGGAAAGACAGATACCTTCACCAAAGATCAAGGGCAAAACCAGGGCCTCCTTCAGTCTTTTCTACTCATCAGGATTTAACTCTCATCTTTTCAGAGCATTCTGGCTCAGGCAGCTTCAGCAAAGTGCAAATTCCAGCTCCTCTGATCTCATGGATTTAAAACTCAACTTTTTCCATTTTCGTGGCTACATGCTTCCTGTACTTTGAACTTGCTTTGAACTTTAGATTTGAACAAACTTAGGAGCTTCCATTCATAATCAGTGAGATTTCATGTAGGCGAAAAAAAAAGGAGAAAAAGGAAATAAAAAGATGTTCTCTATGGATCAGATATAAAATCAGCCTTGGGTTCAGTCAGAAAGGTCAGATGAACTTCCTAATGAGCCCTACCTGAGTTTTAGGCTTGTACCAACAGCTGAAACTAGTCAAATTTCACTCCATTTCAGGTTTCATTTCAGATGTTTTATGCACTTCTAAATCTCACCATTTTCAACATACATAATTTGGTTATTACTCCTGATTTGGAGAGTAGATATAAGTCATATCCGAAGAGAAGAGGGTGGCCAGACCAATAAATCTCTCCTCTGTTACTGAACTTTGCCAAGACCATTTTTTTCCACAGTGTGCTGAGGTTGTTTCAGTTGGATGTAAAGTCACAGATATCCACATGGTAAGTCTGTTTCAGCCACCCTGAATTTAGGGCCCATGGAGGTTGCCATAGATCGGGGGCCACCTGCAGGGTGAGACCTTGTCCTTGCTGTCCTCTGCCCCATGCAGAAAATGTGCTGCCTTTTGGGCAGCAGCACATCCATCCCCTGAGAGCCTGTGGAGCTACAGAGCTCTGCCTTAATGGGTGATATGGGAGTCTGACCTCATTTTCGTGTGACCACCTGAACGGGAGACAGCACTAGACTTGCACTCACACTGTGAGAGGCCAATGGTTGTCTGATGCCAGCAGCATTGCAGGCATCCACCCTTCCTGGCTGCTGTCCTTTTGCTTGGCCTACAGAAAGCAACAAAAGCCCCAAAGCTGCTTTCGCTCACTGTTTCTACCTTACCTTACACCACCTTGACAGGATCACTGAGGGTATTTCTTCATCTCCTTTCTTTCTGAAGAGTATTGCACGGGATCATGTGAGCTGAATCTGTTTAGTTTAAACCTGAATGACACTTACAAAGTAGAGAGAGGTTGAAATCAGTAATGCTTTTCTGATATGCTTCAAGCTGAGGGATGGAGAAGGTATGAGTGTGTCACAACAAACGGAAGGCCAAGATTTAGCCCAGTGCAGCTTCATGACCAGTGCCCCATCTGTGGAAGTGTTCATGGCAAGGCTGGATGGGGTTTTGAGCACCCTGGTCTAGTGGAAGGTGTCCCTGCCCATGGCAGTGGGGTCAGAAGGAGAAGATCTTTAAGGATCCTTCCCACCCAATCCATTCTTTGATTCAGTTCTCCTGTCCAGAGTGCAAACCAAGTCCATGTGCAAAGCAAGCTGGGTTCCACTGTGTCCCTACAGGCTGCTGCAGGTGCCCAAAAAGATTCGGTGTAATCTCTGACCATGGACATACTAACAGCTTGCCTGGATGAGGTGCTGAGCATCCTGCTCTGCCTGGCCCTGCCCTGCTGAGGAGGTGGGTCTAGAGACCTCCAGAGATCAATTATCACATCCTTTATTCTTCCATTCAGTGATCTTTCAAGTTGTTTCACCAACATGTTTTTGGGCATAAAAACAGATGTGGAATGCAAATTACTCATTATAAACATATAAATATATAAATGTATTAAAAAATAGATGATTTCTGCCATATAGCAACCTCTACTCCTTATTAGAGAGGAGAATGTGAACTCTGTTTTAGCTGGTGGTGTTGGATCCCCTTTCCACTTATACAAATCAGTTAAAAATATTCAGCAATGTCTCATGTCTACCTTTTTTCTTTCTAATACTTTTCAGCTACTTCAAAACAACTCAGATATACCGTGGGTCTAAAGTTCAGCTCCAACTCAGATATTATTAGGATCATCTACTACCTAAGAGGTCTGCTGCAGAAAAGGTGAAGGAATTGGAAAGAGGAAAATTCCAATTAAAAATAGGAAGTGTGGAGTACAAAGAGAGATTGTGAAATGGTGGCGGGTATAAGAAAGACAAGCGGAGACTGTCAAATAAGCAGCAGGAATGCAAAGAGATGGAGATTTTAATAAAAAAAACCCATGATAACTAAAGCTAGTCAGAAGCAATTGTATTTTTCTCTGGAAACATTTTTACAACAATATGAATTGCTAGGGTTTAGGTTTGGTTTTTTTCCCTAGAGGCTGGCTATATAAAAAAAGAGCTTTCATCAAACACAGAAGTATTTTCAGTACAAACAGGAAAAATACCTTTTGAGATTTTTCTTTTTTTTTTTCTTTCTTTTAAGAAAGTGCAAAGGAAAATATTAATTATATAATTGTAATTACATCTTCCATTGAATCTTCCACAGAAAAAGTTTCAAACACCTCATAGAGTATTATGCAAGGTGAAAGCAGCCTGGGACAGCTTGGCTGCTGTCAAACCATTATCTTTCCAGCACTGGTATTTCACATTTTATTGTAAGAATTTTACACATGCCTCATATTCCTTGGGAGAAAAACCACACCACAAGCAAATTATTAGGGGGAAATAACTTCATATCTCAAAAGGTAATTCCAGAGATCTCCAAAACTACAAATGAGAGATTACCATTCTTCCTTCTGTTCTTTTCCTCCACTCCAAATAATTCCCAGCTTTCACTTCTGTCTTCTGCAGTCATTCATGAAATCTTTTTCTCTACTAAAACCCCAAATGAGCTCTTCTATACACAGCAGACAGGGCAAATAATCCATCAGCTTGTCCATCTGCAACTCTTGATATCATGAGCACCATGCAGTTTTACAATACAAAATGCTGACTTTTAAATTTTTCCTAATGTAAGGCTATAGATACAGGTAATTATATAAATAGTGAATCAGTTCCTCTGGACTATTTGCAAAAGAGCTATTCTGCAAAATGGAAAATCTTGGGAAACCCCAGGTCCCAGAACACTGGCTTATCAAAAGCTCCAACTTGCAGTGGTTATTGGTCAAGCAAATGTGTTATCTGGAGTAGGAGGGAATACATGAAATTAGGATCTAGCTTCAGCCAGAGTTTCCTGAATTCACTCACTATTCTCTGCTCTACTTCTAACATTAGCTTGATTTAAGATTACACTATTAAAACACAGGAGCCTAAGGGAATGTCCAGAGCAAATATACAGATTCTTCTCACAGTTTTGCTGTATCATACACCAAAGATGTGCTTCCCATCTTTGCCTATTGAATCCTTTATGGAAACAGTTGCCAGGATTATTCCTGCTTTGGGTTTTTGTTTGTTTTTTTTTTTTTCTGGGGGTTTGTCCTTTTCATGTGGAGTAAGTCAGCTGGAGAAGCTGGTGTCAGGCAGTCAGAAGGGCATGTTGGGGGACTAGAAGCAAAGTCTCTGGGGAGAAGGAGGGAGAGCAGTGGCTTTGCTCCTACACTTTGTTTCCACACTCCTCAGCCTCATTCTCTCCAGCTGAAGTGCCATCACTGTGCCACACCCGCTGGTCTGCATGGTCAGAACTGTCCTATCATGCAATCATACCCTCCCTTACCCAGCCATTTGGTACGCTGTGCCTCTGCATCTCATTTCCAGCAGGCCTGTGTAGGGAGCTATTGTTGCTGTTTGGCAGATAAGCACGAAAAGGAAAAAAGACAAAACGTTGTCATAGTCCTGATCTCAGCCAAAATTCAAATGCTTGGGGGACTTTCCTTGCCAAATCAGTGAACAAACAAATAAACAAACACTTTTTTCCCCCCTATTTTGGCTGCAAGAAAACATGTCATTCAATTCAAAAGGAATGCTCCCTTTCCATTTTCAGTAAGTTTAACAGAAACAAACAATGGGAATAAAAGACTGAAGGCAGGCATTGCTTTATTCAGCAGTGCAGTGTTTAAAAACACAAAGCACAGAGGGGCAGCTTTTTCCATCTGATGGGACCATGAAATATTCATGTTTCCCCATTTGAGGTCTACCTCCCCTGCTGTAGAAGGTTCACATGTAATTTAAGATACATCTTCACACTTCTCTGCCCAAACCTAATCACTTAGTTCCTAATGATGACTCCAGACCTACATTCTTCCCAGTCTGTTTATCCCAAGTTTTTTCATTATGCATAAAAGAGTTATTAGTTGAAATGATACTGACATTTGATAAATGTGGGTTAACTGATATTCTAAAACTCAAATGAAAATCTCAGCCTTAGGGAAAGGGAGCAGCAGAAAAGAATCACCTTGGGAGCCTTCAACAATATTAAGACTGGCATCCTGAGGCACTGAAAATGGCTGGGGAGCCAAGCACTGGCAAGAGCAGCATCTCAACCACAGCTCACCGGCACCAAGAGGCAAAAATTCACAAGGAAACCAAACACTGCTCAATGTGGCAAGACTGCAAGGCTATGTGAGAACCACTTAGTGAGACCGCCAAGTCAGCTGCCACACACCCTGGTGAATCCAAATGTTCTCCAGTTTACCAGGAATAAAGGCTGGGTGGGAACTGTCCAGCCAGTGCCAGCTATCTCAGAAGGCAATTTAGGAGCACCAACAGTGTGCTCCCCCATCCCTGGCACAGATCATCCTCTGCCCCTGCACATCTAGAGAGGTACATGCTGTGTGACCATTCTTTGCATTGGACTTCAAAAAGCAATGAAATCCATTGCAGTTTTGCTTGTAACTGTTTCATTTCCACATTGTCCCTGTTTCCTGTGATTCTGGCTTTTCTCACTGCACTTTGTTCTTTAATGACTGCTTTCTGGATCTTAAAAATAGCAGCAATTACAGGAAAGGTTCTGTTAGGCTATTCTAAATAAATGAAGGCCCTTTAAAAAGAGCTGTTGTGAAAATAAAATAAAAGTATCATTTGCCTTGCTGTCCACACTCCGTGCTTTCTAAAGGTTTTTTAGCCAACCTGCAGTATTAGCTTTCTGTGTAAGAGACTTTACATGACTAAATCTGGCCATGTCAAATTATGCAATCCACAAGATTTGGTTTCTGCACTCTGCATCCTTAGATCCCCAGGAGTGTGGCAGGAAAGTGTGTGTAATGAACTTTAATGTAAAGTCAGGTGCTCTTTTTTGCTTTCCCCATGTGAGATAAACTAAAAGTCTTTAGGTAGTGTTTCAGCATACACACAAACACGGCAGGATGCTGAGCCATATTACCAGTGCTGTATGCAATGGCTGTGAGGGGAGTAATTGAATCAATGAAACCTGTTTGCAGTGCTTGGCCAGCACCTGCAAGGACACTGCCCCAAGTTGAGAATGAAAGGTGAATGACCGGGAATGCCTGTCCTGCGACCCATGCAGGTGGAGCAGTGCGAGCTTTGAGCTGTGCAAGGATCAGTGCTTCCCAAATCTAATCTCAAGCAGAGAATTCCTTCAAAAGGAAAAGAGAATTTCATTTTGCAGGACTCAAGTAGTCCCTGAGCTCTTCCCTGATACTGGCAAGCAGGCTGAAATACTACCAGTAGATTTTTAGCTTGGTTTCTAAGGAAACAAGGCCTTTGTAAGCACACAGGAGTGTGTGCCTGTGTGTCTGTGTATGTATGTGAGCTTCTTGGATGCCCTTCAGCTCCAAAAGCTTTTGAGTTCATTGGGTGATTTCAAACCAACTTTGCTGAAGCTATTGAAGGTACAGTATTCTTATAAGAGTCCTGAAAATAGGTGATCACATAAAGGCTGTGCTGTTCATTCTGCCACTGACAGAAAGGCTAACAGAACCACTCTTTCCAGACTTCAAAAAATCCAGGATACTGGATACTGTACTTCATTATTTCCACAGATAATGAATCTGGTTTTTTTTCCCTTGAAGCATTACCCAACAAACACTGGATTAAGCCCCATCAAAAGCCCCTTCTAAGAGCCACTGAACACTGGCCCACACTGGATGCAAACTGATGCTGGCAGAGGGACTATAGGCCTAAACTTGGTAAAGCCCTGCATTGTTAGTGCATTCTGTTTTGCAAGGAGCACAGGGGCCAAGCACGCACTTGAGTCTCAGCTGAGTGGGCTTCAGGCTGTTTGTACGTGTGGCGTATTTGACTAAAGCACCTACAATCCCCTGACTTGGTTGCTTTTACTGTTGCTTCTCCTCTTTGTGCTGACTCTGCTCTCTAAATGTATCCAGAGAGTGTCTCTAGGAGAGAGGGAATGGAGGGCGCCAATGAAGCGGAGATGTACTTAATGCAGACACCATTAATAAATCACTGATAGTTAAGATATAGATTGGGTGATGGGTGGCAGATGGGAAGGAGGAATGTCAAATTGCTTTTCTCATATAGATTATTGGATTAACAAGGAAGCAGCGGGCATGTGGCAAACCAGTGTAACAAATTACTATCATAAAAAAAAAAAGATCGAGCTCATCGCAGGCTGGTAATAATGCCATGTCGGCCATTAGCTCTCTGGAGAGGTACTTAGAGCACAACATCCGTCTTCTGGAAAAGAGACGGTCACTGCAACACCAGAGTGAAGGGGGTACTTCACCCGCTTCTCCTTCCCCTCCCCCTGCCTCTGACACTAGAGCCTGTGCTGGTGAAGCAGGGTGGACTACAGCAGCTGTAATGAATAATTACCAAAGCTTTTAATAAGCACTGCTAATTATTCCCCCCACCCATGACCAGGCATTTGCGTTCCCCTGCACCAATGCAAACAATATTGGCATGACATCAGTAGGCAAGCAACAAACTTGCAAACTGACTCTGTTCTTGGGTCCCAATCCTGCTCTGTCTGAAGTCAATGACTAAAATCCCATTTGCTTTCAGTGAAAACAGATCAAGTCTTGGTTTTCCTGCTGCTCCAGCCACCAAGCATGTGTGCCTACCTAGACTAAAAGAATTATGTACTATTGTGCTGCAAATAATGCTCGCTGATACTCACTGGAATAAACCTCAGGCTGGCTTTAGTGCATTCTACCAGAGTCCTTGTTGCCTCCTACCAGGAACTAGGTATTCCTCTGTGCAGAGAGCAAATGCAGCAGGGCAGTGGACTACAGGTGTTATGCCATTAGCAAGTATATCTTCCAAAATTAATAAATTAAGCAATGGGGCAGCTGTGAAGTCCTATGCTGAGAAAAGAAGGAGGGAGTAGCACAGCATGGCACAGGATAGCCCAGACCATCTATTTTGGTCACTAGTAAGTTATTTAAGGCTTCAGTCACTTGGTCTCACAGACTTCCATTTCAGTTAAGGCTGGGTTAAATCATGTTTTTCTTCCCTCCCCAGGCATGTTTCCATGTTCCATGTTGTTTTGGACAACCTGCCTTGATATCTAGGAGGCTGCAACCCTCTCCCTTTAACAACCCCTCCAGCTGCCCCATCCCAGCAGAGCTCCTGATCCCCCAGCTGCTCACACAGGCTCCCTCCCTCCAAGGAGTGCAGCCAGTGTGACTTAAGAAAACAGAAATTGATTTCCAGACTTGGAGCATTTTTCTTAGCCTTGAAACGTGCTAGAGCAATAGGGCTGGCACAATAATGCAGAGAAGCCTTCCTCTCACTCGAGTGCCTTTTTCATGTGAGCAGGGAGCACTGCTGCCGCAGCAGAATCCAGCTGCTGACAGCCCTGGGTGCTCACCACCAGTGAAGCCTTTCAGAGCACAGGCAGCAAGGTGTGCGTGGCAGGCTGCAAGGCAGAGCCCACCTTGTGCATAAAATCATAGGTAAACACATAATCACACATGATATTTTAGCAGGTATGTGCTGCAAAGCCTAGCAAAGGCTGCCCAGCTGATATTTGACTTGGAGGTGGTTTTCTCTGAACCCTGTGCTCTTCATGACTTGTTTGTGTGATGAACCAGGGTTAGAGAAGAGTAAGGAGCAGATCCCCTCCTGTGCCCCCTTTCTGGTGCCTCAAACTCAATGCCGAGCTCTAGCATAAACCCCTTCTGAGTCATCCCTGTGTTTCCATCCTCAGTCCTTCCTGCTGGCCTGACTCAGCCTCCCCTTTCCCTCCTCTCCCCTGCCACCTCCCAGTTCCATGCGAGGTCACTGTCCCTTGATCTCTGCCCCATTTGTTCCACTCGTCCTTCAAACTAGGCCTTTGCCCAGGCAGCTGGGCTCTTTAAAAGCCTCATAACTTCATTTAGCTGCTGACCCTTCGGCTCCAGGATGATTTTGGCCAGAAGCCTTGGAGACTAGGACACAGAAAGGCAAGAAACACCAGGAAGTTGGAAGAGGGTGGTTTTCTCGTTTCAGTGGTCAACCTCCACATCAGAAAAACCACGGGTGCTGTTGGTCCTCAAAGGGCATTTTCTCTAGACTGAGACGTCACAAGCGCCTTGTTGGTGCCACCCAAATCCCATAGCAGTTCTGTGATCAATCAGCTTCTGCTTCCAGGGTGGATATCTGGCGCTTCCCACATGCACAAAATTAAAAGCCCATTAAAGGTGAAGTGTGTGCATTTCCCCTCCATGTGCACATTCGTGCGTACACTGAATGTCTCAGGACTGGTGGGACCGGGCTGGGACTGTCATTACAGCCATGCCACAACCTACCACAGGCGCCAAGGGCTACAGCTCTCCATGGAAACTCTAATCCCTGTGAAATGGGATCTTAGTTTGTTTTTGTTCTAAGAAACCCACAAAAAATAGCTGAGAGATCGCAGAGCTAGATAGAAAGCTTTAAGAAGGCAAGAACACCAACACCCTATCAGAGACTGCCCCTACCCCTATTCCCCAAACAGCCAAGCTGGCTTCTAGGGTTTGTTTCTGAAGACACAAGTTATTTATGATTTCCACCCACCTCTCAACATGCACTTTGTCTGTTGTCTCTCCTTTGTCAGTTTAAAAAAAAAAAAAATAGATAAAAATGGAGGGCAATTTCATCACCTAAACATTTTTTTCCTATATAAGTTATCCTGGACAGATAAATAGAAATTATGAAAGTGGTTTAAATGTACAGTGGAGAAGCTGTTTGTCCATCATATGCTTAAGGGAAAAAAATAGCAGCACCACCCACTGATTATGCCGTCAGTATTATGGCTTTACATATGCTGCTGTGTGAAATGAATTCAGGAATGACAGTATCGTTGTATACCAGTTGAGGATTAATTTTCTGCCTAATCTATAGCTCAGATCATTACTCACAAAGCACAGCTCTGGCCTGGCTTTCTTGCTGAGATGTAATAACAAAGTTAGAGTGCTAAATTTCCACACAGCATTTCTCTGCCTTCATTGTGGCATTGGTGCCACAGTTTCAGGGAGGGATGGAATTACAAACGCTCTATTTCCAATTTCCTGTCCAGTTCATCAGGGTAGAGCTTCATGTCCAGTCTGTCCAAGCAGCTGCACGTCTGCAAAGCACTGGGCACTTTCAGGTCCCTGTCCTAGGAGCCAGACTTGCCCCAAAAGTGTCGTCACCTCCTGTTAGCCAGCACAGCAAGGACATCACCGGACTAGGTGCTCTCAACAACCAACATCAGGCTATGGCATGGGCTGGTAAAGTGCTGAAGTGCTAAACTAGGTCTGATTTAAAGGAATAAAAAAACCCAAATCCTAAAAGACCCAGAAAATGCCCCAATTCAGTTCTCCATAGGAAACATGGGTATTTTTCAATGAGGAAATGCTCCTGCTTTAAGTGTCTTTACGGTGTATGGCCTCCTGAGTTACAGGCCAGAGCAACATGGCCCATTTATAACACAGAGAAGCAGACATTCCATGGGAAACAGCAAGGGCCACTTTAAACATTTGATTTATGAGATTAAATAAAATGTATTTATCAAGCCAGTGAGGTGCATATAAAGATAAGAAATTGTGCCAAGTGTATAAGAAGTCCATCTTCTAACACAATGGCAGATTTCAAATAAAGATTTCAACAGCAACATTTGGCAAAAGAAAAAGAATTCCAGCTTCTCTAGGCATCCTTTGAAGGCTGTTTGTCGATCTATGGGCCATGGGCTGTCCTTGCCCTCTCAGGCCACTGGGACAGGTGGTTCCAGGCCTTCTCTGTATTTGTTAAAGTGCCAGGTGCACCTGCAGGATTTAAAGCATATAGGTCTTTGTGCAGGAAGCTAATCTCTTGAATTTTATCCGTTAATTAACTAGATGCCAACTGGAGAGTACAGGTGTTTGGCAGTTTCCTGAGACACACACCACAGAGGCAGCAGCTGCTGTTGTATTACCTGAAACTGCCAAATGTTCCTCACTTGTAGCCCAGCACAGAGGACTGTACCAGGAGTGACCCAAATGCTGTGACTCTCTGAGCTGCAATGAGATTTTGGTCCGCTTTAGCTGTAGAGGAGGCTCAAGTCTCAGACTGATGAGTCCCAGCAGATCTAGACATTGGATTTAGAATGTTGTGGTCCCAGCTGTGTTTCTGCCTGAAGTCTGACATGACAGGAGGGATGCTCCATGGTACTTGTGCCAGTGTCTCTGCTCCCGTGGTGCTGGTAAACCCAGAGAGAAGCAGTCAAGAAAGCAGCATGACTGGCAGTGTGTGGCAGCAGCAAAGGTCACAGCCCCCAGCTGCACCAAACCCAAAATCAGGGGTTGCGTCACATGGGTTATATTGTGGTGGGGAAAAGGAGGAGAAGGATCAATCATACTCCACAAACTAACACAAAGGTCTGAAAGATGACAAAGCATCCCCATATCTCATCCCCAACCCTGCCAGGGCCGTACATTTGAAGCAGGTCTTGGCAGCCCTCAAAAGTGGAATGGCTGGCAAATGGATCTAAATGCCATAGCCATTGTAGCTTCCTGTCCAGCAAATGAGCAGCCAAGACTGGCTTCAGGTGGAAAAAATATCCAAGTTTTTACACAAACAGCTTCCCTTCTCTGAGGCCCCCTCTCCCTTCCCCCTCTCTGCCTTGCCTTGGTTTTGTTTATGGTGGGGGTTTTGGTCTGTAGGTGAGAGATAGTTGCGGGTACTCCAAACTGGAAGCAGTTCAGGATCTGTTCCTAGTCCTAAGTCCCAGGCCACCATCTATGTCCTAGTTGGAGTTTTAAGAGGAAAGAGCTTGAAGATGGTGTAACAGAGATAATTGGAGATGCCCATTGCCCTGCCGTGAGCACAGGACAGCAACGGCCACAGCTGAGAGGAGGCAGTGGTGAGACACTGAGAGGATATTCAGTGAGCATCCAGGCTTGATTTTTCAAGGGATGCTTAAGATTACAATGCATCCAGCTCCCATAAACCTCCTTTGAAAACCCATACCTCCTGCAGGGAGGGGATCTAGCATGCACCCACTGAGTTTGTCTGCAAGAGCTACAGCGTGCCTGACGCAGATGACAGAACAGCAGGGTTCCCTGGTGAGGCCACCGGAGCTGTGAGCAGACAGAAAGGTCTCCCCCCACACCGCCCCCCAGCTGATTTTCATGCTCCAGGAAGGTTTTGCATGCGCAAGATATCTGTAAGGCCTGCTGCCAACTTTTTGTCAAAGCACCGATTTCTCGTGATGTGAGCTACTGCTTTCTTCTAGTAATTATTGATAACGCTCTTGGATGAATTACAGACATTTAAAAATGAATTAGACTGTATGTGTGTCTGTCTCTCCCGTCCCCTTTCTGTTTCCCCACCACAGGATCTATGGCTTTGAAATGTTGATACATATTCATTACAGCTTCTACGACTTGAAAGGCATAGCTAAAGGGAGAGCTCAGATCAACAGGAATGTGAAAGGAGCAATGAAAGCAGGATCCTGGCTGTAAGCACAGTGAATAAGCAGCATTTGAGCAGTCAGCACAGGGAGCAAGGTACCAGGTCTGAATCCAGGTCCTGGTTCTGCTACTCCCTCTGATGGCTGCGGACAAGACCTTGTGTCCTGGCTCCCTCAGGCACAGGATTGACATGGTGATGCCTACCAGGCCTCTGAAGCATTATGCGCCATAAATGCAATGTCAGGTGACAAATGAATCCAGCCATCACCTTTCCTGCCATTTCCACTTGACAAAACAATGAATCCAATGAGAAATTCTTTTGGGGAAAAAAGTGCCCTGAGCATGTATCAAAACCACAGGTGAGAGCATCCTGTGCTCATGGTGTTGAGAGCAGAATCCCAGTGGCAGATGGTGCACACACACTTTTGTACAGGCAGAAGCACACTGGCACACGTGCTCCACACTTCCAGAGACACACTTTGTTCTGTCTTGTTTTGAAGAGTTCCCAACAGAGAAGTTCAAACAACAAGGCAACTTTGGATGTCTCTTCCATACCTGTTCCTATAGCCTGGGATGCGGTGAGAAAAGGCACATGAAAGATGGTTGCAGTGGTGCAGGTGTGAAGAAAAGCAAACCATCTTTGTACCAGTGGGGTGGCATGGTGTCAACACTTTCATTTGGTCTTTTTTCTCCTTTTGCACTGCAGCTCCCTGGGTGAATTTCTTTGGTGTGAAGGTATGTCTAGCACCAGAAGGCATTTAGTTAGTGGTCTCCATTCAGGGCAAAACATAAAATCATATTTGGTAGGAATTCAATCATTAATCTGGAAGAAAATCCTCCCAGCTGAATTTTAATTACAGAGAAGGTTTTGATTTTAGCAACCTGGCATTTTTTTCAATAAAATCAATGGAGCTGGAGAATTCCCAAGCAGGCGTGGCTGTGACCTCTGAGCAGTTCTGCCTCTCCCTGGCACAGCTTCAGAATGCAAAACTGTGCATTTGGGACATCTTCAAGCTCTCATGTGAAGGCACATTCACCTGTTAAATCTCTGTCTAGATTACTCATTTGGTGCTGTTACAGTCAAGGCACCACCTGCAATTTTTTTTCATTTCTTCCTGAGAATCGCTTTATGCTTGTGTTAAATGCCAGGCTGGTGAAAAGTTTCGTATTAACAGCAAAAGGCCTCAATACAGAGCAGGCTGAGTACTAACACTGCTTGAATAAGCTTTTTCCTTACAGATTCTGATGCTAATGTGTCTCCAATATTATCCCCAGAGATGAGAGACTTGCTTTCACTTTCTAGCCTCTCTGCCAGGCTTGCCAGTGAAAGAGGGAGACAGTTTCCAGCAGTGATGGTATTTCTGACGTGCACTGATCAAGTAGGAACTGGACTGGGACTAAGTTCATTTCCTATCGGCTGACAGCCAGTCAGCACGTGATAGAAATTTGCAGTCCCTGCTGGTGTGGGGGCTGGATTCATATTGGCAAACTCCACATGAAAAGGCTGTCTAACCCATTACTAAACTGTTGATGCCAAGACATTTCTCTGTCTCCTGTGAGGATTCATTTTACAGTCTTTATGATGAATAGCCCTTGATATAAAATAGTCAGGGATAAAAAGGTACAAAATAGAAAAGAGCATATACAGGAAGAAAGCATAGCTCTCTGTTTCTTGATACACAAAGATCTGTGTCTGAACTCTGGAAATATGCAGGCTGGATAAGGGATGCCATTAGATTTACAAAGGAGACCTTCTTTTGTCCCTTAGAAAAAGGTCACATCTGGAACATAGGCTCAAACCATCACGTGTGAAGAGGGATGCAAAGCAGGTTTCCAGGACCCCTGACCAGCTGCATTCCCCAGGGATGCTCTGTGAGAATGAATTGGGACTTACTGTAGTTGAAACGAGAGCCTCTCCTTCCCCAGTGCACCCAGAAGGGAGGTCACATAGGAAACGATCCTCAGACAAACAAACACAAGTTTTACAAAAGAGTGCCTGGGCTGAGCACTTTGCCATCCATGGTAAAGCACAGGATATGAATTAATACTCTGACTCACTTTATCATAAGTGCATTGTAGGAAACTCAGTAAACCAACACACAGCAGAAATCATGTGTCAGCCCCAAGCTCTGCTTTCTCTTGGCTTTCTTTTGGAGTTTTTCCTCTGTCACTGCCAGAGCGCTCCCTCTTCCCAGGGTAGAGATTGCAAGATCCACTTGCTAACATGGATGAGGCAGAAGGCACAGGCTAGGTGCTTGACAGCATAAGCCAACTTAGTACCATGGGTCCAATGTCTCTGTCCCAATTTTACACTGGGAGAGAGCATGGCCAAGTGCAGTGTTAGGTAAGCTATGAAATGTGTTGCTTAATTTACACACACTTGACACTGTGGAGGGCATTGAAGGGCTGTTTCTTAAGCTGCTCAACAAGCAGCAGCTGGAATGAAGGAGCAGTAGTTTTGGGAATCAGCCCAAACCCAGCTGATGGGATGCCTTAGGGCAACACCACCCAGGTGAGGCACAGAACACGTATTTAGGCACCCTTTCCTGGAAGGGATGAACCATGCCCCAAGTGCTACTAGAAACACTCCTTTCTGTAGTCATGCAATGCAGCTGATGTACCTTCATAAACCACCACAAATAAGTCAGGCTTTGGCTCTGGTTTACAGTGATGATTCTGTTTGATGGCCAGGATTGTTCTGTTTGATGACTGACTACTTTAACATGGCCTTCATCAGCGCCTTTCTCCCAAGATAAGGAGAGTGTCAGAAAGACATCAGCAGTGGTTTAGGCATAGCTGGATGCTGCTGTTCTGAATTAATAGCAGGACAGCCTCTGTTCACATGACCTGGTGTGAGGCAGCCACAAGGACTGTAGTTCTCATTACACCAGTGTATGGTCTCCTTACAAGCAAACCTATCACATCCACCAAGTTACTTTCTAAGGGTAGATGAGACTCCAAGTGGAGTGCATATTGCCCTCTGGTAGCAGGCTACCTGGTCTCATGGTGTCTCTGTCATCTCCCATGGCCACTCAGGAGAGCAAACCACAATCGAAAGCTTGGAGAGTAGGAGGAGGCATAATGCCGGGAGCTGTTTCAACCAGCAAGCCAAGACCTTTCATAAGGTCTGCAGTTTGAGAAAATCTGTGTCTCTAAAAAGACAAGAAGAGGTTTCTGTGGAATCAGCCAGGGGATTCCAGCTAAATGGCATGCCAAGCTCTGGAGCTGCAGTGGACCGTCACATCAAGGCTGGTATAGACCAAGGCAGACACAGACTCACACAGGGCACAGTGCAGAAAAAAAAGACCTAATTCAGTCTTAAAACCACAGCTTCTTGCTGGTATTGGAAGAGGTGATGGGCACATTAAGGATAGGGGAGCAAACTCCAGGCCATTAATAACAGGTCTAGTAATTGCAGGCTATGGACTAAAGAAGCTAGATGTTTTGGGCACTATGGTACTATGTCACCATAGGCAGAGAGGTGTCATGGGGAGGAGTAAAATAAATCCATATGAAAGGAGCTCATTGCCCATGCCAGAGTATATGCATATGTCAGAGCCTGGATCTGTGCTGCTGGCTGCCTTCACAAACCAATGCACAACACAGCAAGAGGGAAACGACAAAATCTATTTCCCTGAGATTCTGGAAAGGGAAACAATTTTTTCCTCAGAAGGGAAAGCCCAGCATGTTTTTTTTTCAGTAAGCCACAGAACCAGAAAAGACAGCAGTCTTCTCCTTGGACAGAGTCTCTTCCTCCTTTCACAGCCAGTGCCTGCCTCTGGCAGGCTGAGGTTCAGAGCCTCATCTGAGTTGAAGGACCAAATGCTCCACTGCTTCTTCTTGATAGCGCCTCATTTCATCTGTGCAAGAGAAGAACAGGAGGTATCTGAGCTGGAGCTGCCTTCAGCCACAGAAGTTGAGTGGTGTCTCGCAATCTGTGCACACACAGGTATTCACACAAACACGCTGTCACCACCCCCAGCCTCAGGAGGCCACAAGCTCGTCCCTCCTGGCAAGGGTTGTGCTCTCAATGTGTGCCAGAGGATGCCAGTCTTTGGCATGTCCCTCCTGCCATTCTTGATCTGGCACATGAAAAATTGGTTTAGTGGCCAGAAGCAAGCCTTCTTCATCACTTAATGCCCCAAGTTCCTGTGATCACAGCTACTTGAGGTATGTGAGTGGTCTTGGCTGTTTCAGATTTCAGTGAGATGCATGAAGGAGCCTTTAAGCTTTGCCCACAGCTCTCCTTCTTCATAATCCAAGACAGGTCTCCTTCCTTTCTTCTTTGGGGTAGATCAGAAAGCTGATCTGTTAATTTATGCTTATATGTTCTGTAATTCATCTATATATGTTAATTTATGCTTATATGTTCTTTAATTCATCTATATAAGTAACAGCTGTATCTTTGAATTGCTAGCACAAGATCTGTTCTCATTATACCAAAGAAAAAGTGTAGGGGTTCGTTCCTATTCTCACTTTTAAAATCAAAGAATTCTTATAATGACTGGCTTTGGGCAAGAAAGTCATCAGCAAAGAAGCAGAGGAGCATGACTATCTATCTATCTATCTATCTATCTATCTATCTATCTATCTACCTATTTATCGTGTGTGTGTGTGTGTATATGTAGAGTGTCTCTGAAAAACACTCTAAACCCCTTCTGTATGCTAATTTTTCCTTTTGAGTTTCCAAGACAACAGTGGTTTCAGTCAGTGCTGTCCCCATATAACTCCCTGGTCCTCCCTCTTCAGAGATGACTGCATGGTTTGTAAGGACACAATTTTTTTCCCCATTTCTGTACTTTTTTTCCATGTATTTCTAATCATCCATACTGAACTATCCTACCCCTGGTATCTGTGAGTACCAGCACACAGAGAAGTTAACGCAAAGAAAGCTATTGTTTGATCCTGAGCATAACATCACCCAGTCTGGTGCAACGGCCTTATGTCTACATTCTTTTCCCATTTGCATGTGGAGTTGCTTATCCCATTTTCAAATAAACTATCTCACCTGACTGTGGGGTAGAGGTAGGTCCATAGGAAGATTATGTGCTGTCACATTCTGAAGATCACCCCTTAACCTGAGAAACCTTTTGTCTGGTATAACTTGTTCTGCATCTGTATCCAAAGGCATTCAGAGGCATGAGCTTTCCTCATTAAATTTGGACTCTGGGAAGCATCTCAGTAACAGGTAGCAGTGGTTGTGCCCACTGCATGTAGTAGGATTTAGCTACATTTTTCCTAGACTGGCAGCCACTCAATAGATGTCATTTTTGCATAGGCAGGTAGCAGAAGTCAGTCAATTCATTTTGCCACTGCCACTGCTTATGCTCTGCAGTTTGGAGTTTCCTGGTAATGCAGCTGTGCAAGGGAAGCCTGAAAAAGAAATACAGCAGTGCCTATTTCTTTTCCCGTTTTCCATTGGGTACAGGTGCTTCTAGAGTCTGAAGTGCTCACCCACTGCGAAACAAACCTGAAGGCTTGTCTTGCTATTCCTTTCATGAGAAGGTTGCTCTTCAGCCCTGGGATCTCACCTGTGGGAACACTTTCCTGATTTTCAAACTACACTCTTCCCTATTGTTCATTTCCACTGAGAACATCAGTCCAGCTCCTCTCTTCCTTGGTCATTTACCAGTTGCATCACTGCCTTCTTCCATGTATCTCCGTTTCAGTCCCACAGCAAACCTTGCCATGAAAAATATTGTTTACTAGAGTTTAGGAAACTGCAGCAGGATAGTACAGATTTCTAAATACTGCTAAGAGGTAGTGGCTCAGACTGTGATTTGAAGGAGGCTTCTTCCCCACTTTTGCTAGAAGTTCTCATTCCTTATCAGTCCAGAAGATCAAACTTTCTCTCTGCCTAACAGGACATGAGTGCAGGTGCAAGTGCTTATGGAAGCAGCGTTGCTCCTGGGGTGGTACAGGAAAGCACAAGAAGAGAACCGAATAGTTGCATAATCTGTGAAGAAGCTGTGAATCAGATATTTGTGTTTATCTTTTTTCCAGACTTCATTTTTCTGCTCTTTAAAATAAAAAGCAGCAGTAAGACAGATCCCAGGCCCAGGCCTTCTTTAGAGCAGCTCGTATTTGGTGCATTCAGAAACTTACCCAAGTTTGATAGGGGCAGCTCTGAGAAATACCCTGGCAAATGGATTCTCCCCTCTAGGAAGCTGGAGAAAATGCTGATATTTATTGTTGAGGTAAAGTGAACACAAATAAAAATGTTCTAAGACGTTGTGTAAAGTTTGTGTATTTTGCTGTAGAGGTGGAAGGGTGCTATGTAGCACTGCTGGTCTGCACTGATCTGCCCACTGACCCATTGTAGGATATAAGGCAAAGTGTGTTTCAGAGCTCCATCCCTGAAATGCATTTGACAAGACACAGGAAACATGGAAGATACCATTTGTATTTTCAAAATCTATTGAGATCTTCTGCAGAAATTTTTAAAAATGGACAAAACATTTTTTAATCTAAGTCTTATTGTTTCAGGCGAGTAGAAATACTGAGAGGATGAAGAGAACAGATCTATTGGAACATTCAGATTTCATTCTGATCTTGAACTTGGTACACATATCTTTGCTTTTTAAAGTCACTGACTTGTGAATGTGAAAACTATTTTGGGAACCTGTGTTACATTTAACAAGGTTCAAGGAGAGCAAGATTTTGGACTACAACACATACAGGTAAATGCAGATGTCCCTTTCAGTCAGACACTTCAATTATGACAGATAATTTTATGTGTTTTTCTTAATTAAAAAAAAAAAAACAACACAAAGACTAAAGGTCGCTAGTGTCACACCACAAACAAAGGAGCTTGGTAATCAGGTGTCCTTAGCTATTTTGTGGCCTTGGACAAAATAGAAAATCACTCTGGCAGGCTCCATCACCCTAAGAGATCCTTGATCTTCTAGCACAATAAGCAGGTTATTACAGCTCTCCAGTGTTCCTGCAGAACAGCAAACAATCAGATCAGCTAAGAAGCAGCCTGTACACCTTCAGTTCCCAGAAGTGCTCTGTGCCAGATTAACAGCAAAATGCCTTTGTCTACAGAAGCATGCCTCAGGATCATACGAAATAAATCTGTGCTCTAACCTAACTTTGATTATGTGCATTTATAAACTACAGGAGATCAAATACAAAGGAAAGGGGCAAATAGAAATTAAATAAATAATAACAAAAAAATTGAGCAGTAGAGAAAGAAAAGCCTCAATCAATCTGCAGCATTATTGCACAGCATGGACCTAACTGTTGAAAAACTGCTAATGGGAGCAGTCATCCTTGACTGGTCCAGAAATAGCTGAGGAGATCACAAAGGTGACAGCTTGATTTTCAGCTTGTGACAAAGAACATGGCACTAGATATTTACCTAAGGTAAAAAAACTCTGTGTAAAAAGCCCCTTCCAAAGGAGGGCAAATCCCAATCCGCAGACATTCCTCCTATGAAGACAAGTCATTCCTGCCTCCGACACCACACAACTTTGTGTGGAGCATGAGGGTTTACAGAGCATTTCCCTTAAGTGATATCAAAATCAGTTTTCATATGTCAGGCTCAAATTTTAAGAGAGCTAGAGATTTTTACATATCTCTTTAAGGCACTTTTTAGAGTTCAAAAGCAGATTAAGCTGCCCTGTAGATATGAAAAATGATGCATTTTGGCTGCATTTTGTCTAATCACACTTCTGAGGAGGGTCAGGCACTACCCAAGTCCTCTGACAGTTCTGTTCACACCTCACTGTCACTAGCAAGTGCAAAGGTCTTTAACAACACCATCAGCCAAAGGAGGAAGCCATGCAGAGTGCAAAATGGCTCACAGTGACTCACTTGCAGCTCCACATACAACTGGCAGCCTCAAGAAGGAAGCATGTGCTTGTTGTGTGATCCTGAATTCACTGCTATGGATTAATGTATTTTTTCCCCTACTCTTGCAATAGCTCACAGTGGGATTTACAGTGTCATATGAAGGCCCCGTTTATAAACTGCTGCCTGCAATAGCTGAAACAGTGAAAATCACCAAAGACAAGCTGAGTTCTGGCTCAGAATTTTAATGCATTTTACAGGTGGGATTTTATATTTGGAGCAAATTTTTGTTGTCCATATTCAGAAACCGCAGTTGAAGTGTTCACCGTGATAAACCCAACAGTGTCATCTTTTATGCTAAACATCGCTTCATGCCAAAAATTCACATGTGATAATTACAGATCAAGTTGACATAAGAACTTATGATCAGCTATCCTTGGTTACATCAAATGTCCATCTAGCCAGGACCTTTTAGTCCATCACTGAAGAGACGAAACTACTTGGAAGATGCTTGTTCTTAAAAGACCAAAAGTAAAATGTATATCTGGAATATCCAGAAAACCTCAAAAATTCCCTCCAACACGCTGCAACCAGATTTTCACATGCCATTGTTGATGTCTCTATAACCCTCTGCAGGTTTCCCTTCTCTAAACCTCAGAGTCCAGACCCCTCTGAAGCCTACATGAGCAAGCCCGTAGCACCTACAACATCTGCAGCAAAGATGTCACACGTGAACCACAGATTCAAAGAACCACATCCTTTCCATGGCTTTGTTTCAGTTGTAAGTTTAATTCAGTGCCCCTGCTTCTCTCAGTAGTGAGCAACAATTCTCCGTGCCATTAGTAAGAACACAGAAATGGCCCTGGCTCCCCTCTGGGCACTGCTCTCCAGTAGGTACAGAGAGCCACTAAACCATCCACATGCGTCCCAAAAACAGGAGCTCACTTAAATTCTGAGTCACAGCCAGGTCCGAGAGGTGTGGACATGATGAAAGGGTAGAGTCAGGATCTCTGGGTCCTGACTGCTGGTCTAGCTCATGGCAATTCTTGACCATCCTTGTGGACTGACATTGCTTCTTTAACCCCCTTTGACACCCTCCCCAACCCCGGCAGGGACCCAGCGTCCCAGGGCCCAAGCCCATTAGCACAAGGGATCCTGGTGCCAGCCACTGTCTGTGATATACTGTGAGGTTACAAAGGTACCTTAAATTCCATTGTACGCTTCAAAACCAAAGGCCCCAAAGATATCTGCCTTGTCCCCTGTCTCCTTTCGGCTCCAACATGCTCTTTGTTTGTGGTGAAGGATGTTCACTCAGAGCCTGGTGGGAGGATGTACCAGGCAGGCATGTTGCTGGAAAACAAAGAGGAAGCAGGACACATCTCATGTTAGTAAATAACGAGAAGGGTGGTGCAAATGCTTCAGTCAGCTCCAAGGCTGAGTAAGCTGAGCTGAGGGCTGAGCAGTGAACACTTCTCCCTCTCCATCTCTATTCACAGAACAGCACAACAGGATCCAGTACCTACAGTTCTGGAATAATTCTAAGCTAATTTCAGGTGTGATGTAGGAAGGAGTTATGATTGCTGAAGAAAGGGAAACAAACCTTAGCCTATGAAGGTCATCTTATTCTCCCTGATACCACTTCTGCCCCATTAACCTAAGTGTAAATTAAAGTAAGGATAAGGCACTTGTTTGTTGAAAAAGGGGAAAAGATAGCATTCTCCCACACAAACATCAGCTGCATCCACACATAAACACACACAGAGTATCTACTTAAAAGGACGGAGCACTGTGAAAAAGTCAGCAATCTGTGCTCATTTTCTGCCCTCAGGACCAGAGGGGAAAAAAGCTCATTGAGTGGTCTCCCTGCCCCAGAGCAGGGTCAGTGTTTGTACAAACTTTCTCTAATGATTGTCCGACTATTCTGAAAACTCTCTGGTGCTGGTAATTCCTGTGGTGTTCCTAGGCCATATATTCCTGACCTCACATTTTTGTTAGCCTAAAAACTTGTCCTAGTGTTTAGCCTAAGTCTCCTTTACTGCAATTTAAACTTAGTACTCCTTTTTATACCCTCAGTGGAAAAAAAGACTATTTAATTTCCTTTGTCTTAGTAGCAATTTCCTATATATTTAAAGACTTGTTTTCCTACTGCTTCCCTCTAGAGCCAGTCTGCTTTAGCCCAAACAACCACAAATCTTTGTGTCTTCCCTCACAGGTTGTGTTTTCTAGACCTCAGATCATTTTTATTCCTCTCCTCTGCTGTTTCCACCAAATAGCCTGTGTCTTTCCACACTGGCTTTCCAGTGCTTCAGCAAGACTGTACCACCACAGAGCAGACCATGGCCTCCAATGTTACATGTCTCTTTTTTATAGCCTGAAATGATTTCTGATGTCTGCCCTTTTTTTTTTTTTTTGGCAGTGTGGCATTTACAGAAAATGCATAAGGATCTTGAGATCTCACTGGATGGGATAAATAGTTCATACTTTAAGAGGAAGAGGCGACAAAATATAGAGACAAAATAGGAAGAAAGGCAGAGCTTGGAGATTTATTTCTTGATCTCAGGAAATAATTATCTCCTTGTACAATTTTCTGGCATAAATGGAAAACATTGTGTGGTGTTTTGAACACTTCATTGTATTTTGGATGCTGAAAACAAGGCAGAGATTGACAACATTAGAGAGAAGCTCATTGATGAACAATAAGAATGTTAAGAAGAGAGAGGAAAATTAAAATGAAAGTAATTCCCTATAATTTAATCAAGTGATAATTTCAGGAGAGGATTAAAGGCTTACACAAGCCTTAAAGATGGAAACACGAGCCATGCAATGATTTAGAGTATTAAAGGACAGCAAGCAGATGGTCATAAGAGAATGCATTGACATGAAATTAATGAAAATAACACTTCAGAGTAACCTGTGAGAGCAGGATTTTCTAGGTAGTGGAATAATGTCCAGAAAAGGTGACAGAAACTTCACCATTCACAGCATTTGAAGCCAGACTGGACAAAAGAAAGAGTCAGTGGACAGGAAAGGAAAGGTCACTGGGGCAATTAGGGCTGGATCATTTTCTCTTGGGTCTACCATTCCTATTTTCAAAGAAGAAAATGTACAGATGATGTGTATTTCAACAGAAAGACCTCCCTACTATATCTTCAGCTCAGCTGATGGGGACTTCATGCAACAGATTTTCGGGGTGTCATGGTAAGGAAGGAGACTCATCTGTAGCCTGAAGACATGAGCAAGAATGCCTCTTCTGACTCTGGTGGAATTAGGGAAAGCCCAAAGAAAATTGCCTCATGAAACAGAAAATCTCCTAAGGCAGATGGCAGCTTTTGTGTTATGTCTAACCTTGTCACAGACAAGAAGAATTTGCTAGTGATTCATCAGCAGCTGAGTAGAGCAAATGTGACAGCATGAAGGCAGGTGAATTTTTTTCTCTGTTTTTGCTGAATCATTTATTTCTTGTGAGATGCATTTTCCGGGACACCAAAATGATCAGCAAATTCAGGCTGAATTTGCTGAATAATTTCACATGAAATAAGACTAAGGGGAAAGAGGCCGTGTCAGTAGGGGGAAGAGTGGTACACTTCCAGCTTTTACTTGTAAGCTCATTCCCTAAACGGGAGAGTAAGAAACCCTGGATGTATGGAAGTGCTACAGCAGGAGCAGCCAGCCACCCTCCTTCCCCAACATCCTCTTGGCACTGACACAGTATCAGCCTCCAGTTTGAACCCACATTGCTTCCATTCACAAAGAGAAGGGCTTAGTCACCAGACTGAGCTACCCTGAACTAGGCTACTGCTGGTCTTTCTGGCTGACGCTGTCCCACTTTGCACTGACATGCAGAGGAGGAGAAAAATAAACACTTTTGTCACTCGGCCCTCATGTGACAAAGTCCTCAGCACCAATGAGGACATCAAGTATTCTTGCTTTCTCACAGCTGGCTCTTGCACTTGTACCATCACACTGTGAACCAGGGCAGGGAAGCAGAGACTTGGCTTAAAAATAACCTGCCAGAAGATAAGCTATGCTTTTAAAGCCCCACAGATTTTTCAATGTGCTTTCTAACCCAGCTGCCCAGAGACCTGTGCCACCACAAACAGGAACGGGGGAAAAAACGATGGCAGAAGATAAAGATAAGACTCTACCAAAGATATGGGGGAAGAGGTATTGCTGTTTCACCACTCAGAAAAAGAAGTCTAACCATGGGAATGATAATGAAAAGTTATAGGAACCCAGGAAACATATGACAGAAAAGTTTATGGTCCAGCAGGCAGGTGTAAAAAGAGAAGACATTGTCCCCTCACAAGGAGCCCTGATGATGTGGGCTGGTGCTGGAAAAGGGTGATGGACATCACAAGCAATTAGGTATTACACATTTATATTCCTCTTACAGCTGAGCAAATGGTCTAGCCTCCTGTCAGCTTCTGCAGCCTTCTACCAAAAATCAGTGTGACCCCCCCACCCAGTCAGTAAAGTGCTTTTTTGATAAGAGTGACAAGGAAAATTAGTATTTCCTGAGGAAACCCCCAATCCCTGCTGCTTTGTGTTGGATTTTTATGTATGCAGGCTCACGTGCATACTCCTCATCTCCTGACCTGCAGTAAACAGTGAATTAAAAGTCACGGGTGGCAGTCAGGGGTGGCAGCCCTTCAGAGACAGGCCAAGCCAAGCTGTATTAAACCAGAGCACAGAGCACCCTGAGCCTGACCTGTCAAGTGTTATCACACTCATCTTCCTGGAGCAAGGCCCGGCTTCATAACTCACATCAGGTAGCGGCTCTCAGGTCCTGTACATCTACGCCCTGAGCAAGTGAGCTGGTTTAGTTTTTGTCACAGGTGTTTTATTTTTTTGGCAAGAACTGCTGGAGTAAAATGCTGTTAGCACATCAGCAGGCTTGTCACTCCCTCCCTGTCACATCAATCAGAGTCTCTGTGGACCCAGGCTGCCTTGCCATGCATCTCGGCACAAGGACAGCAAGTTCCTTCTCCTTTCATCGCTCATCCCCATTGTGAATGAGCTGTTCTCCTACAACTGCAGGAAGGCAGGGGACAGGAGCCACTGAGCCCCCCCATGCAGAGGAGAAGCTCGAGGTGTTGCAGGACAAGGGGGTCAGAGAAGCCACATCTTTCATTATGTCTGGCTTTGCAATCAAGGCTGATTCCACACAGTATAGTTAATCTATACTCCCTGAATCTTAGCTGGAAGTGAATGGATTAGCTTTACTGACTTGACTGAAGCCATGGTAATTTACCCTTGCTGAGCATCCGACTCTTATCTTGGCCATCAGTTACTTCACGTGTTTCAGCATATAGCACAAAAGTATCATTTTCCAAGCTGACCAGGCATCAAACATGGCTCTTTGGATGGAGGGAGCAGCAGAGACTAATCCAGGAAGTAGCATTTCAATGTGCTGTGAGAAACAGGGGGAAAAGAAAACCCTCTGTAACCTCATGTGTAAAACATCCCCCATCTCCCACCCCAGCACCAGCAGCTGAGGCACCTTTCCAACCAGCACAGCAGGCAGCTCCCTCAGTGAGGGCAAGCCAGCATAGATCCTGGCTGTGGCAGAGAGATGATAAACAGTACTGCAGGGCACACTGCAGGGAACATGGGAGGCTGTAAATTAAGGTCTTCCTAATTAGGAAGCAGTCAGAAGCACACAAGCACACACAGATTGCTGGTGTGGAGTAAGCTGCTCTTCTACAGGTTACAGTAATGTTAAAAGGCAAAGCATCACACAGGAGATGGCAAAGGACAGAGCAGTGGATGAAGCAGCAGGTACTTGTACAGCACTGCCAGCTGCAGAAAGCCATGAGTAAGGGCCAAAGAAGAGGCCAGAGAAAGAAAAAGACAGAAATGTAACGGCAAAGGCTCTTGAAATTACAGGAGCAATTCTGAACTGTGACAAAGATTATTAGGAAATGAGAGAAAATGTCAGGATATGAGTAAAGTGTTAGCATGTTGTGCCTAGAAAGCCCACTTGTCTGGAACTCTGTGAAATATAAATGTGCAATGGTCAGGTAAGAAAGAAGAACGTTTTCAGCGCAGTAAATCCCTGCAGCAAAGGACAAAGGAGTGGAATTATGGAGATCCTATGGTTCCTAGCTGGAGGTGCAGTGCTAAACCAAACACCCTAGCGGGGCCGGGGAGGGGGGAGAATGGCCTCCCAAGACAGCCTTTTTGTGAATGCTGTGGATGGCTGTGATGCTGCTCCCTCTCCACGTCACACCTCACATTCAGCCCTTGTGAGGACTCAGATGCAAAGAAAAGAGAGTAAAGCAAAATTTCTCAGGGGAAATGGCATGGATCCTGTGACATAAAACTGGCTTGGATAAAGTATTCGAAAGTGCTTGATAGAAAAAGACCAAATAGGACCTAATATTCTCTTAATGAGGCAATTTAGCTGCCTGTAATTCTATGTCCTCTGCATTGTGCTCTCCCAGCATAGAAGTTCAAAGGGTTGTCACAACAGGCCCTCAAAGGAGGGGTTTTTTAATGAGTGGGATTTCTTAGAGACTCAGTATGGGGCAGATTTGCTGAGGAGAAGAGGAAAAAGGAAGACGTAGGATACACTGAAAAATTGGTCATCAAGCTGGATAATTCACTGAGCTATATTGCTGCCTACAGTAAGGCAGCACTAAAATCAGTGATGCTCTCCCATAGACCGTGGTCAGTTCTGGTTTAAGAGCCGATGCGATCCAAATTTAGTTTGACATCTTCAGCAAAGGGACTTTGAAGGGTTTCATCTGTTCTGCTCCCCCATGAGCAAATGTTTCCTCACCATGAAAGTGCAATAAGGCTTTTCCAGTGTAACTTGAAGGGAAGACCTGAATTCAATTAACTGGCAGAGAAAATGTTCTCTCTCTCCCCCGCTCTCTCCCTCTCTCTCCTATTTCCTTAAGACAGTGTCTGTCCTTAACACTTGAAGGTCACTTGCAGCATGTGAGTCAGGGGGAAGGTACAGAGCAAGGGAGGCTCATAACATCAATTGTGCAGAGAACAGTAACTGTTTTAAATAGGTTAAAAAATAAAGCCTGGTTATTTAATTTAGCAGACATGATAGGTGGGTCAATATCTATCACTCTGTCCCCATCTTTCTTCCCCACCCCTCAGGTCTCTAAGGCCAGAGGTTTAAGTCCCAGCTGAGAAAACAGGGCATGCTTCATTGAGTAGTACTGCAGCAGGGCTGCCAGGGAAGTCATGCTTCTGATGAAACATTAAATCAAGGTAAGCACTAATCTCATGGACATCACTGCTTAAGAAGCACAGGAAGAAAAAGACAACAAAATTTTCATAGCTCTTGTGCTTTGACCCTCACTACAGTGTGATTCAAAATATATGTGGGATGGAAGGCATCAAGTTTTCTGACTGCCTGCTTATGCTTCTTTTTTTATCATTTGCTCTAGGGGAGATTTATTGTATAGACAGGGGTTCTGTTAAACAAAATCTCCATCAACAAAAGCAAGTAGACATCATTCCAAAACCCTACTAAGCATCCAAGCCACCAGACCATCCTCTTTTATTTATTGCAGCCTGCACTCCATTCCTCCTTGCCTTACAACCCTGTCTTTCCTTCTGCTGCCCCAGGACGTGAGTCTCCCCAATACCATGCCTCAGCCATCATCAGCCATTTTTCCTAGGTGGTGATTTCAAATCCTACTGGAAGGTCTGCAGCTCAGGTCAGGATGAACCTGCACATTTGAGCAACAACTTACTGCTTTTAGGAGCAAGAAAGAACAAAGAAGACAGCTACAGTATTTCAGCCTATTCTCCTTTCTTTCCCAACCAGCACAGGCAAGATTTTCTTTTTGAAACAATCTTGATGCACCTGGTAATAGCTGGATCCTGAGATTAATGGCTCAACAATAATTATTTTGTTTTTCCATGCTTTACACTAATTCTTGTTTATTAAAATTGCTGCTTTGTGAGAGAGACTGAGCTGTCCCAAAAACATACAAGGAAGGCAAGTATTTACTGCCACCAATGTCCTTACAAAGGCTTCATCACTTTCTTTTAGGTGTGAGCAAAGACAGCAGAGGCTAGCAGGTTAGAACTTGTCTGGATAAATAAAAAACAAATTATTTGGATCCTCCTCTTGAGTTTCCCTTGTTTTCTGTAAAAAAAAAAAAAAAAAAAAAAACCAACAAAAACCCCCCCAACCAATTAAACAAACAAAACTCCAAGCAGTAATTCAGCCCTATTTTTATGTTTTATTACAGGTTCCAGGCAAGAAATCACATCCAGGAAATTCTGTAACTGATCATGCCAAAAATAGAGATGAAAGCATTACAATATTTAGTCCTAGGCTTCATTTACTCTCAGACCCAAGGGACCCTTCCAACAGCCTTTGCTGCCCCTGGTGTGGTCCTCCTCTCACTTTGAGGCCAGCAGTTGTCACAGTCAAATGTGCTACCCAGACACGGTCACTGGAATGAGCACCAGTTGCACTGGGAAGGGGGGACCTGTGATTTCCCAGTGGGGTGAAGAACCCAAATCCAGTTTGTTCCTTGGGGATGGCTGCAAGATGGAGGCAAGCTACCACACAGTGTCCCACCTCTGAACCAGGTAGGTGTGCAGTGACGGGGCACAGGTGCTGCTCTGCCCATCACATGTGGCAAAGGTCCAGGTGTGACAGCGCAGGCACGGCTGTGACCTCTGACAAGCACCACCCCAGTGATGGGCACTTTCTTCTAGGGAGGCAGGCAAAAGGGCCACTTCCCCTCATTCTGCCTCCACCATGAGGAATTAACAGACACAGCTCAAGCCAAAGCTACTGATTTCATTACATTTAATCCAGGTATGAGATTCTGTCTGCGTGCGAAGCAAGTCATTGCACATACTTAAAAGTTCCCTTTGACTCAGTCTCTTCAGTTAAGTCTCTTCACAACTCCCCTTCTCCCTAAACTCCTTGGATGGGCCATATTAACCTCTGAAGAGCCTTAGACTTGTTCCTGGAGCCCTTTCCTCTGGCTTTTAGCACTTTCCAGCCTCACAAACTGCTCATGCAGAAGCCCTGCACTTGCTATTTACTGAGTCCCAAGACTTCTGTTCCCGAAACCTTGCAGATACAACAGATTCATCCACTTCCTGAGAGCCTCTGTCTGCTGGAGCCCTCACAGCTCTCACCTTAATTCAGCTCTTTTATTCCCTTTAACCTGCAGGGGACCTTCATGTGTACACTTCAGGGACTTCGAGATATCTTCCTCCATTCTGGACTGTTGTATCCCTCTGGGGGAATGGGTTTGCCCAGAACCCCTGTGGCATATAGCCACATGGTCCTTTCCCCCCATAGTCCTTCCCCCCCAAACCTTGCATTGGCTGAAAGCCAAACTTATCTATCCTAGAGAGTCCATAAAACCCTAGAGACTTCCTGCCTCTTCCTCTTTGCCACTCTCTTTGCCACTCTCTTTGCCACTTTCTTTACCACGGCCTCACTGACCATCCTGCCCTGGCCATTCGCCCCTGTTCTCCTGCCTCGACTGTTACCCCCAAGGAAGCCTGAATAAAACCATCTCTGCGAATCACCATCTGTGGTAAGAGCCTGTTCTAATACCCTTGTCCTGTCACCTATGAAATAGTTTCCCCCCAAGATCTCCCTAATACTGAGCTAGTCAAGGATCCCTGGGGGGTCTGTGGGGGGAGGTTACGTCACTGCACCTCTCCAAAGTGTTCATTCTCATGTCTTTGTCCCCCAGCACCTCTTCAAGGTTGGTTTATGTTCATCAGGCTCCATGCCCAAAATTTTCTCTGCGACTAACCCTTGTGTTGTGTTACTAACCCTTGTTAATGAGGCTTCTATCCTCACCTCATCTAAGCCAGGCACACAAGAGTCACCCTGGACACTCTCCCATTGCAGAATGTGGCCAGTTTCTTTAGCAACATCCTTTATCATTTGCATCTGCCACTTTCAAGTCCTTCCCAGATCCACTGTTACTTGCAGTAAAATTATCTCCCATCTTCATGGTGAATTTGTAAGTTCATCTTTCCTTCAGTCATCCCAGTTTGTCTGAAGGTCTGCTCCAAGACATACAACCATGTCCTACCAATGCAAAAAGCTGTCTGGAATAACCAGAATGTCAGGCAGGAGAGAGCCCAGTGGAATTCTCTGACAAGTTGGAAAAAACACAAGGAAAGATTATGAAACTCCTGAGAAGCCTTGGGAGCTTTTAGCATCTCTCCCGTGACCCCTCCTGCCTGACTGAGCAGTCAGACGTTTGACTCAGGAAAAGCACTGACCGATTCCCTTGGAATCGGTGCCCAGGTATCTCAGTACAGGAGCTTGGCTCAGTAGGTCCAAGGGTACCCACATGCAGAATTTGTGTGCCTCTTCATTCACTTCTTCACCTGCCCCCGCCAGAAAAGGATACCATTAAATGACTTTGGCTGGTTTATTTAGTGCTGCAGAAGTCTCTTCTCCTCGGTCTGCAACAGCAAACTTAGTATACACTCCCCCTTCCCTACACTTATCCGCCCCTTTGGGACGCCAGTGCCTCTGAGGCATTACGTGTGTCAGTGGCTGACTTTGCACAGATGACAGGACTGAATGTGAGCAAGTGTCTTCCCGCCGCTCTGCATGACGTGAACCTGTTCTGCCCGTGCCTGTGCAGACGCGCTCTCGGAAACAAAAGCTCGGGCACCCGAGCGTCCCCTGTCATCCTGGAGCGGGCACACCCACGCTCCGCTTCGCGGCTCCCTGCAGGCAGCTCCTCTCCCATTCCCATCCGTAGCCATGCCCACGGCCACGCTCCCTGCACACAGATCCGCTCCTTTCCTCACGGGCACACCCACTCCCTCACATGCGCTCTGCCTTTGTCTCGCCTTTCACAGCCACAGACGCTCTTCATCCTAGAACTACCACACCCCACTCCACCCTCCTCCCCCCCCCTCACACCCCCGCCGCAAACAAGGATCTTCAGCTCCCGAGATGAAAGCAGCTTTTCCTATCTACGGAGAAAGGTTACTGCTCCTTTTTTGAATAAATTTCCTTTTTTTTTTTTTTTAATCTTTTCTGATGAGCCACAGAAAGGCAGAGGCTCGGGTCGCCTTATGGTGCAGACACTGCCTGTGCTGAGGCTGTCCAAGGCACTTTTACCCAGCAGAATAGCAGCAGATCCTTTAGTGAAGGATCAGGATCGACGTTAATTAGGGGAATAATAAAACAGTCCCAAAGCTTCGTCACTGCACTGCAGCAAGGGGTGAGCAAAATGGGGATTCGGAGCCCTTTTCCACTACGATAGAAAAAAATGTGCCGGCATTGCGTCCCAAGGGCTGCGGATGCGGTTTCCTAGCAACGCTACATCTGAGTCAGAACTATTAAGGGTCACCATGGCAACAAGTGTCTCAGTTGCCATTTCCAGAGATCTGACTGGGTTTGGACTGGAACCATCACACCACAGGAAAGGGGCAGGGTGGGAATCATCGCCCGGCGGGTCCCGGGCGGGGGTAACTGCTCGGAGACCTCCGAGCTACACTCGCTCCGGGGCACCTCCCTCCTACATCCCGAGAGCCCTGCCCCGCCATCGCCACGTTCGGTGGAGCCACGGCGTTGGTGCAACGGCCTCTGCACTCAAATTGGAACCTGCTGGTGTCGGGCCCCACGCCAGCTCCCGAGATGGGGCAGAGACGGGATTCAGGGCGGGTGCGGTGAGCTGACGGGCCCGGCAAAGCCTCGAGAATAAGCAGATTTCTTTAACCCGTAAACTCCAGACAAAGGGAGGAAACAAAGCTCCCTGCTGTCTGCCGGCTCTCACCCTCCCCTTCGCGCAGGAGCCTTCATGCTCCTGTGAATATTGAGCGGAGACAGAAGCCCGGAGGGATTTGCATTTCACACTTGCCAGCAAATGAGCAACAGGAAGATCACACGGAGACCCCGGCACGGTGCTATTACCAATATGTGCACTAGTCATCCACTCACTGCAGAGCCTGAAATTGCTCCTTTCTCTCCTGCTCTGAGGAGAGGGAGCAGGCGCTGCCTCTGTGGTCGGGATGTCAGCGCCGTCTGAAGGGAGGTGCCCGGCGTCCTGCGCTGGGCAGGGCTGCGGAGAGCGGCGCAGCGGATTGCTGGTGTGGCAGAGCAGCCGTGCTGTGTGTGTGCCACGCCAGGCGCTCAGACACAGAGACGTGCGGAGAATGGCTCTGCGTTCCGCACAGCGAGGGGGGGCACTGCTGCACAGGCTGCCGCTTCAGGCTCGGGCAGCCGACAGCAAGAGGTACTCTGGAAATGCACGCAGAGCTTTTAGCACCACCCCATACCCCTGTGGGAAGTTAGGTGAGAGGGGCACAGAGTGTGGCCTGCAGATGAGGAAAGGAAGGACCCCCGGGACGTTCATGAGCAGTTATCTTACTTACTATGTCCAAAGTGGTTCTCACCACTCTGTGTAAGAACATCCAAGATGCTGGCAACACAGCTCTGACAGAAAATACATGAAAATCTCATTTCTTAGTCCATGCAAGGCATTAAGCACATTTAAGTACCTGGACTTTGCCTGCCCTGCCTTTCTTTTGCAGCACTCAGTCTCTGCTCTACTCTTCCCCACAAACACAAACCCAAACCCTCCAGACACAACATCTTTACACTAGGAAGTGCTTTTTGTAAAATGTGCTCTTTTTGGAATAGACCAACAACAAGGCAGAGAAGGCACAGTTTTACGAGACAAGGGCTGCCCAGGTGTAAGTGGTTTTGTACCAGTCCATTAGGCTGGTAGGAATGCCTGCACATTCCCACATCCCTCTGGCCTGTGTTGAGGACAGATGTCTGTTGATAAGGTCTGCTGAAGATCAACCTGCGTCCTTCAGAAACCAGATGTGTCAGAGCCAGATGTGACAGTTGGGTCCCTAACAACTGTGCCAGTGCCTGGTCATCGCTCACTCTGTTCTAAGCCAGGGGGACAAGCACAGCACAGGATGTAGAATGCTGCTTCTCACAGGACCAGGTTTTGTGATCCTGGCACTCCTGGTGTCAGTTTTTCCCATGTCTTACACAGCTCTGGCTGATTCAATGATCTCTCGCTTCTGCTGCCAGAAAAGAGCAGCCATACTGTCCCACTTCCTCTCCCTCCCCCTTGCATCATTACCTCTCTAAGTGTTGGTGTACCACCCTACCAGTTGCTCTGGCACACCACTGACCCCTAATAGGCCCAGACACACCTGCTCCACTAGAATGGCACCTTTTTTTTCCTTTTTTCTTTGTGAAAACATTATGTTTCAGGAAACAGGAGGCAGAGCAAGGTGCTTGTTTCTCCCTGTTTGTCACTACTGAACCTGCCTATACCTTTGAGCTCTTTCAAGCCCAGTTGTAAGGCAGCTCCCTGCTGGCAGCCCTCTTGCCTGCAGCTATTGCAATTTGAGTGAGCTATCTTTTGAGATATTTTCCTACTGTGGTAACTAAATTAACAGGACACTGGCAAAGGCATAGCTGCTGTAGATCAGAGCACTGGTCAGAAGAATCAGTAGCAAACACTCTCCTGCAACCAAGACTCCTCTTCCACTTGGGACTTTGCAAATGGGTGAGCAGGGAGCAGTTGATCTCACAGTTGGCACCTGGAATGAAGTGGATTTTTAAGGTCTTTAAACTAGTGCCACCTGCTTTCCTCAAAACAAGATACAGGAGGGAGCAAGGTGGGGATGGGGCTAGGCAGGGCACCAGGGGATTCCCATCTTCAACACTGTCTGCTTGTTTCTTTGGTGCTATGAGCCAGACCAAGCTGCCAAATGCATTTCCCTGAAACAGTGGGGATTTGCTTCTGGGAAAGAAATGCCGGTGTAAAGCTTGCCTTGCTCTACTGCTTTCAAAGAGATGCTTAACTCCTGCTTCTTCATATTTTTTGATTTTTCATAAACTTTTTTGGGGGGACTGGTGTTTCTTTTTCTCTTATGAGGAGGGAAGAAGTAGCAAAGAGTCCTAATGAAAAAGTAATGCCCTGGTTTTGCCCCCAGCAGCAGTGCCAGGGAGTGAGCAGGGAACTGCACCATCCCTTCTATTTCTGTAATCATCCTGGTAGGGCTCTAGGCTTGGATTAGGAGTTTACAGTCCTTTCCCATCCAGCTTTTCCACATTAATTCATTCATTTTGTCATTAATAGATGGTGTGCACACCACTGGCAGTAGAACTTATGTGTTCCAGATATGTGCAGATTGTTGGCTTTAGTTCTGTTTTAAAAAAAGCCCCCACCAAAATCTCTGCCTCAATAAGCCAAGAAAAAAAAAATGGCCTTATGATGAGATTTTTCTAAGTAAATAGGTCAGGAGATTTAACAAATGGATCTGAGGCTCCTAAGTCACTTAAGGAAATTTTATTTCATCACAAATCACTTTTCCTTCAGTAGGGCAGAGGTGAAAGATGTTTTTAGGGTAAGAAATAATTTTATTTTTCATTTAATAGTGTGGTGAGTTGACCTTGGCTGGACACCAGATGCCCACCAAAGTTGCTGTGTCACATCCTTCCTCAGCTGGACAGGGGGAGAAAAATACACCAAAAGGCTCTTGGGTTAAGGATGAGGAGAGGTCACTCACTAATTACTGCCACAGGCAAAACAGGTTCAACTTGGGGGAAATTAATTTGATTTATTACCAAACAAATCAGAGTAGAGGAGCAGGTAATAAAACAGAACCTTAAAACACCTTAAATTCACTCCCAATTTTTTCTCCCTCCTCCTCACAGTGGTGCAGGGGCACATGAATGGGGTTTGCAGTTGGTTCATCACACGTTGTCTCTGCTGCCCCTTCCTCCTCATGGGGAGGACATGTCACACTCTCATCCTCCAAGTGGGGAGTCCCTCCCACAGGCTGAAGTTTTTCATTAACTGCTCCAGTGTGGGTCCCCACCCACAGGGTGCAGTGCTTCAGGAACAGGCAGCTCCAGTGTGAGTTCCCATGGCACCACAATTCCTGCCGGCAAACCTGCTTCCACTTGGGCTCCTCTCTGCCTGAGGCCTCAGATCCTGGCAGGAGCCCACTCCAGCATGGTCTCCCCACAAGATCACAACCTCCTCTGGGCATCCAGCTGCTCCACTGTGGTGTCCTCCAGGGGCTGCAGGTGAATATATAGTCTACCATGAATGTCCATGGGCTGCAGGGGAGTCTCTGTTCCAGCACTTGCAGCACCTCCTCCCCCATCTCCTTTATTCATCCTGGTGTCTCTCTCACAGAGTTGTTTCTCTCATGTATTCTCACTCCTCCTTCCTGGCTGCTGTTGCACAGCAGTTTTCTCCCTCCTAAAGATGTTATCCCAGAGGTTTTACCACCATCATTGATGAGCTCAGCTTTGACTGGTGATGGTCCATCTTGGTGCTGGCTGGCATTGGCTCCACTGGACACAGAGGAAGCTTCTACCATCTTCTCACAGAGGCCACTCCTGTAGCCCCCCTTCCAAAGCCTTGCTACACAAACCCAGTACAGTTACTTGTGTTGTCATTAATCCTGAGAGTGAACACATCTATTTAGTTGATCCAAGGCCATTCACTTTTTTCCTGAGATTTCATTTCAGGTAGTCTTTTTTTCTGACAGTTCTGTGTCCAGCAGTAATACAAAAAGCTATTCACATCATTGTCTACAGATTGGTGCATATGCACCAATGCGTATGTATGTGTTACGTCTGCTGATGTAACAGACCTATAAAAAAAACCCATCATCTTCCATTTTAACGTGAGAAAGAAAAGGCCAAGCTCTACTCAAAGTGTCAAATCACTTCCTGGGAGATCCAAGGCCAAGCAACAGGCCTCTTCCACTCTTCAAAGAGAAGAAATTAGGGTCAAACAGCAACTGAGTGACCCCTCTCCTGCTCCCTTGCTGCAGATGGCTGTGGCCACACACGCAGCCCAAAGCATATGATGGAGCAGTGCAGCTTTGTGCAGACATTTGCAATATTGATACAAATATGTGGCAAATTTGTCTAATGACAAAATGAGGCTATTCTCACTTATGAGCCACCTGTTTTTTCACATATATATCCCCATGTGTTTGTTTTCTTGCATTGCAGGAGTAACAGCATACCCACTGACCAGAAAGCCAAGTGCCTCAAAATAGCACTGAGCTGGGTCTGGCGGCTCCTTCAGTTGTTCCCAGATACTTTCGATGAGCTGGAAAACACTGTGGAGCATCCAGGAGTATAAAAAACCAGTGCAGTTGTCTCCCACCACTTTGGTATCTGGATCCAGCCCACAACAGCACAGGGGGCTGGGAGCAGTAGGCATAGCACTTTGTCTTTCCTGCTTTCAGCTGCTTCATCCCAAAAATGTTCACCGCACTCAGCTCCTGAGAAGAAATTAAATACCACAGAGACCAGCTGGCATTCTCCCACTCCTCCATGGACACAGCCACCAGACAAGAAATTGATTTCATGTGCCCACGCCAGGACTGAAGGAGGCTGCACAGAGGCTCTGTGCCATGGCTTGGCCCTGTCTACATCCTTGAAACTCACCCTACCTTCAACTCCTGTTCATCCCAGTACAACTTTATAGGGACATGGAATAATTGCAGCATAAGCCCAACCCATCTGTGTACATCTGACCCTCTTCTCTCTTCAGTCCTTGCTTAGCCCTATGGAAAACCCTGACACAGGGATGATCTTGCCCTCTGATCAGACTCCTGGGAAGTTGTTGTTGGCTCCAGGATTCCCATGTACAATGATCCCTGCACCACAGTTTCTCAGGATGGACCCTAGGACTACAATGAATCATGACCCCTGGGTGTCAGATTTTTTGCTGTGAGGGAAAAGAAAGAGAGAGTCAAAAAAAAGTACTGATTGAAGGATATTTTTGCTGCTGTGGCTTAGTCCTTGCTAAGTATTGACTAAGGCAAGCAAGCTGGAGGATTTTCAAAGGATTTGCCATTCAAATCAGTAGTCAAAAGCTTTATTACCAGTCCCAATGCTGGAAAATCATGTCAGACCCTATCAAAATCATGACAGTGGCTTAAATAATGAGTTTAAAAATAGATGTTTTAAGTTATTATTATTATTATTATTATTATGGTTTCTGAAATATTAGGTTAAACTGGCATCAAGTTCTTTGTGCTCCTCTATGTGTGAGCCTCTAAAAAAACCAAAAAAATATTAATAAACCCCCTGAGATCCTCAAAGAGTCACATTTTTCTAGAATGAGATCTTCGTGGAAAAAAAAAAAGCAGCATACACTGTTATAAGAACCCTGCTAAAGCCATGAGAAGTGGCAATTTCTTTCTTCTCCTCAAGGGTTTAAAATATACGTTTTATCTGTTCATGTCTGACAGCAAAAAATACAATGCTGTGACAAAGCAGCACAAAGGCCAGGTTTACTTCGAGAAGAAAGTAACACTTCCAATTATTTAGGTGTTGGCAGAAAGCCCATAGATGCTGCTGGTAGCCCTGCTATCAGCAAACCTCCAAGCTACCATATTGTTTGCACACTGCTTTGGATCCCTCTTTTTAAGTGACCCAAAGGATCAGAGCCCGAAGTGCCTATACTGGTACTGGGCGAGCTGTGTCCAGACCCAGAAGCAGCAGAACCTCTCATGGAAGAATCACAGAATGCCTTGGATTGGAAAGGACCTTAAAGATCACATAATTCCAACCTCCCTGCCATGACCAGGGACGTTGCTACGGGCAACGCTGCTTCTCTGCTGTGGGAAGGAACACCTTCCACTCGGCCAGGTTGCTCAAAGCCCCTCACTGACAGAGCAATGCCCAGGGATGCTGCCTCGCCTCCAGCAGCCAAACACCCTCTTTTGTGGCACTCCTCACCTCAGCCAATACAGCAACACAGTTCCAAGGCATCAGATGCGTATTTAATCAGAACAAGTGGCACTTGCTTCTGCTCTCCCTCATCCCGCACGGCCTTGAGCCACTCATACATGACTTTCTTACAGTCAGCCCTGGAAACCATCCTTTCCTGTAAGACTGGACAGAAGTCCCATACAGACGCATCATCGTGGCAGGGAGGGAGGGAAGGAGGCTGTGGTTGAGGACAGAAAGGAGCAACAGAGACATACAGATGGTGGACACCAAGTAGTGACTTTCTGAGTCTACCTGCAGCATTTTTAGCTGTAAAGCCCAGAGGGCTGAATAAGACTCAGACAAGCCACCAGCTGTGTCAGCAAAGCAAAAACATAGGTGACAGTGGTGAATGCCTCAAAAGGAAAGAGGGAAAGCAGGTTTCAGCTTGCTGTCAGACATGGAGCTCTGTCTCTCATGAGGCCATAGATACCCATGCAGACATTTTAAACCTTGGATACACATGCTGGCTGGCTTCTCTCTTACATCTGTAAGAGACGGGGACTGGAGCCCTTCAGCATAAATTGGGATTTCAGCTCTTGCCTCCTATTGGGTTGTAGTTGGGTCACCCTGTCCTTTGGCTATGTTGCCTCCTCCAGGCTGGATGTATCCCATTCAGAGTCTCTCAGGCAACAACCTCCCTGACAGCACCCCTCCTGACAAAGCACCCCCGAGGAAAGATGGCCTGGCATTTTCTGTAGCAGTGGTGCTGTCCCCAGCAGATGTCAGGCTCACACCTTGGTCTTGAGGGGATATTTCAGGGCTGGGGCTGAACAACCAGGCTCATGTTAACACATGGCCACCCAACTTTCCTGCAAAGTGAGGAAACATGAATGCAACCAGATACACCAGGCACTTGCTGCTCCTTCATACCAGCCAACAGTGGTGCTCAGGCGTTTGTTTATTTTTACCGCAGCCCTTTTAGCGATTTAAACTAGAAGACAGTCAGGGAGCAGGTTGCCTTTCAAACATAGGTGTCCTGATCTGAGGAAAATCATGCACCCATTGCTGGCTACCTGGGGTTTTTTGTGTGGGCAGAGATCAGAGACCTGCCACCAGGTTTGGTAAGTGTCGGTAGAGCAGGCTGGTGAGGAGACTTCAGTGGGTGCTGACAGCTGGTGCAGCTGAAGAAAGGACCCCAGGGAGCTCAGAGATACAAGAAGGGCTGAGACGAGCTGCTAGGGGATGCAAGCACTGGAAAATAAGAAATGCTGGGAGCCAGCTGGGGGAGGTTAATAAAGCCTGCATGTCAGATGAACTATCTGACAGGCAGACAGCCAGAGGAGGGGAAAAAACAGCTCACTTGAGTCCATGGACCCATAACTGGGTTATGCAGCTATGTAATCCACTTAAGCTCTAAACCTGCCCTGCCTCCCTCCCCCAACCTCTACTCTCCTCTTCTGTACCTCTAATATTCGGAAGTGTTTCCTCGAAGCTTTGCAGGAAGTCTTGACAGTGGTTCAATTTGATTAGTGCTGGCTGGGGAGTTTTCCCAGAGGATCTCGGGAAGTACAGAGATACATACCCCGGAGAAACCTGCAGGGTATCGACGAGCTTGTGCACTGTCTGCAGCACGGCAGAGACCTGCTCTGTACGAGGGGCACGCACACCAGCAGAGACACAGGGGTGGGGTTTCTTTAACCTGCATTAGGAAATATATGTGGACACTTAATGCAGTTTATTCAAAACAACCTGTCTTCTTCATTATATGTCATTCACCCTGAGAGAGATTAGAGAAGCACAAGACGCAAAAGGCCTCTTAGATCATCTAGCCCATCACCCCACAAATGAAGATTTAATCCCATTAAGGGCCACTGTTGGCTTCAGTGGCTTCAAGATTTGGTCCTAATTGCACAAAAACAAAGCCATTACAAGACTGCAGTCTGACAGAGAAGCTTTCTTTTTTACAGGGTATATAATTTCTTTAATTAAAGTGGCTTATCTGCATGCTAATAATTAGAAAAATATTGTCCACTTCTATTCTTGTTTCATTCTGATATCCTGGAGTGCTGGATATAAGCGGGAGGTGAGAATGTGCAAAGACATGTATGCACTGTGAGATCAACAATGCACAGGCATATCAAAAAGACAGGTCCTTGCCCATGAGGGGATTATAATCTAATTTATTATATGGATTGCAGCAGCGCATTACAAGAAAAAAAAATTCATTTTATAGGAGGGATCAGGAAATGTAGCATCAAACCCTGATCAAGAAGGGAGGGGTCCACACTGATTTTCACATGCTGTGGATCAGCAGCCTACAATAGCTGAACTCATTGCAGGCTATATACACGTTTTGTTTGCTTTCTAATTATTAATTTAGAAAGGACATTCAGTCAGGGAGGGGACTGGATGAGAAATGTCCCTGAGAGCTGTCTGGAAAAAAAGAGCAAGAATGGATTTATGGAATGAGAGGGATAGAGTCCAGAAGGTTGTCTCCTGTAGCCAGGGTGGTGTGGGAGAGGGTAAGAGAGCTGTAAGGAAGAGGAGGACAAGGCTGAATGCATCGACAGTGCCAAGGATGCAAGCTGCAATGGACCACAGGGTGGGAAAATGTGCAAAGAAGCCCCTTAAGAGAAGATCAATATGGAAGCAAAAGGCAAAACTCAAGGTAGGAATACATAACAGGGGAATCAAGCTACCAACGCTGTTTCTTCCTCCTCCTGCATATTGCAGATAACAACTAAAAGCTCAAAATCTTTGTGTATTGATTAAACTTACTATAAAACAAGAGCAAGGATAGGTACAAATTATCAAACTCAACTTGCATTTGCAAGTTTTTAGTGGTTAAACACCTTGGTCATCTTTCTCGGTAAAAAACAAGTATGCCACCACCATTGATCAATGCTAATGGCTTTCAATAAAGGCTAATTAAATTATGCTCTAAGATTGGACAGAGCATAAGCCAAGTCCCGAGCAAGCCCTAAAGCCAGTCTGAAGGGAAAAGAGAAAGGGAACTTACCCGTATGAAGCTACAGGGGATTATTTCACCTACTGCAATCTTTAATAAGACTATCAATCAGCCAGGAGGGATGTTTATCCCTGTCTCCCAACATATCATACAGAGCATTCATTCCCCAGACATGAGCAAATAATGAATTGTTCTTTGAACCAAGAGGAAGATGAGGCCCATCTAGTCACCACCTCAATCAAAATGGAAAGCACCAAGCAAAAAAAATATAACCCAAGGCAAGACAGGAGAGCAAAACAGATTAAATATATGTATAAATATTCATACATAATAAGAGATGGGATTGGAACAAAAGAATAAATCTTAACAGACCTAAAGGACAACCCAAGAGATGTCTTGGAGTTGCTAATGGGAGAGACAGGTAAATTGTTACTGGCATCTTAACTTCTGCTGAACATCAGTGTAATGAGTAAAGCAAGGAGTGAGAGCCAAGACCCCAGAAATCAGAGCTGTCTCTGCTGCCTCATGCTGCTTAAACTACTGAGATATTAAAGGAGACCCTCAGCTTTCTTAAAAAAAAATAAATTGGAAAAAGCATGTGTTCTTCATGGTTGCAGATAAAAACTTGGAAACACAAAGCAATTGCACCCTAAAGGCAAGTGAAATGAACTCAAACCTTGTTATTTCAAAATCCATTATTAGCTTAAACTCTGAGGATGGACTGTGGGGACAGTCACAGTATCTTGTTTTGTGAGTGCTTAGGACTGAGAAAGAGATGCTCAGAAGTGGGAACAGGAACATTTCCTTCTGACAGCACTTAGACCAGGTAAGGTGAAAAGGAGAAGAAAAGATGCAGGTGAGAGACAGGAGAAAGAGACCTTTGTCTTGTTATATACAGGTGACTGTGACATTTACAACATCCTTAATATTTGTTTTGGCTCTTTTCAGTCTCTTCCACACAGCAATCTGTAATCCCCCAAGGGGGTCATACTACCCAGAAGATGTGTAGTAGCTTGTACTTATGTGTGTGTGACTTCAGATCACTCTTCAGAAGCCTCCATTACATTCACTTCTATGCCAATTCTACAACCACATTGGCAAAGATAATACCTTTACTTTGCTGATTGTAAAATCGTTGAAACTTTTGTTTAAAGAGTGGCATTTGAAGAAGTAAAGGATAATAATTTTAAGCATGAACAGATTAAAAGTGATGCAGCTATTGAGTTTCCTAGTGCAAGCTCTCCTACTTCAAACTACAAACAGTGGCCATTAGTGGTGCATTGCAAATTACACTAGGAAAACATGCTCGAGACTCAGACTGAGTTGTTTTACTATTCAGTTCATTTTTGTTACTGATCTTTACTTTTTAACAGTTCTAGCACTAACATCTCTGTGTATAAATGGTCAGATTGATGGTTCTAACCATGAAGTGACAAGCAATTATTTAAATCATCTTTACTCAAATATTAATCTATCTTGTTTGTTCCCTTATCCTTATGAAATGTGGTATGCATGAGAGGTAATTAAAATGGCTGTCAGTGGAGGTATGCACTCAGAAGGAATGCAGGTTTTGGTCCACACAGATTTAATACAGGGTCATTGAAGTAACAGAAAAGAAGGTCACAATAATCTAAGGAAATCAGCAAGACAAGCTGTTGGGGAAAGTAATATATTTTCTTAGAATAGTTGATACAATTAAGGAAATTATAAAGCTTTCAAGCACACAAGCTCTTTGTATTGTCCTCCATTCTCCTGCCCACAGTATCAGCCAGTCTTATGAAAGATATTGCTCCTTACACTCCTTACAAGCCTTGCTTCATTTACAGAGAGAGATGAACTTGTGATCAGGTGAAAAAATGCGACAAGCAGGACTGGCCATGCGTGCAAACCAGATCCTGAATTATTGAAAGGCAACCATGTGGCTGCCACCCAAGCAAACACAGATGAACAATGAGAGAGGAAGTCAGAGGAGCAGTGTCTGTCGTCGTCTGTCTTTCAGCCCAGGTGCCTATCTTTCATTTGTATCTGCGTTTATTGGTAGCTTAATAAAAGAGATTGTTAATGCACACAGTCTCACATGCATTGCCTCTGTGGATGAGCTCACTCTCCCTTATTTTCTGTTGTCTGTCATCTACAACTGGGGAAAACAAAATGGAGAATTGGTTAGTATTTGGCCTGTGTTCCTACCCACATCCAGGTTAGGCCTCAAGATGATGTAAACTGATGGAGACACACTAAATTCAGGTGGGTCTGCTGAGTTATGCCAGTAAAGGATCCAACTTGTTTACTTATCAGCTGCTTATGACTTACATGATGAACTGGTCCTGTACTGATATTTAACAAAGGATGTATTAGAAAGGATTGTTTTCTCCACAAAATGTATCAGTTAAAAGACAGACAGACAGGTGTCATGTTTGTTTTGAAATATTGGGGCTTCCTGACATGAAAAACCACACAAGTGGTTTTGGTTTTGTTTTTTGCTTTTTTGGGGTTTTTTGCAACAAATGCAAACTTGTTACTTAAACAGAATTTTCATTTGGTGACAAAACTCTTTTTTCAGGTTCTGCTGGAAAGCATTCAGCTTGGAGAAGGTCTTCGATTCACAAAAGCTTTTCTTTTTTTGAAGGGGTTTTTCCCCTTCAAACATGTCAGTTCATCTAATAAAAGAGACTTTCCCACCTAAAAACCTCACCTCACTTACACCTTGAAACATTCATGCCACTTCTGTAACAGTTTATATCAGCTATTCACTAATGATGGCTTATTAGCAGCAAGTGGGGTCTAATATTCACCATCTTCAGATACGTGAGAATTGCGTGTGTGTTGTGCAAATGCCTGAGAACACGCAAGCTTGTGTTCCTCCCCAAAAGGGAAACTATGAATCAGTCACAACACACAGCGGCAACATAATAACTGTTGTCCTTTCATTTTCTGTGACAACTGGAACACAGACAGTGAACAGCAGGACAATGGAGTTGTGTCAACATGCAGGAGGATTTTAAGAGTGCTTACAGATATGAGTCATCTTGGTCAGTTATGGGACACTAAACCTTTGGCACTACAAGACTTCCTCAGTGGTTTGATTCTCTTTATTTTTGTCTTAATTGCTTTACCCCATCCTTTCAGATGGTGTGAAAGGAATGCATTCAATGCTCACAGAAAAAAAGGGGCTCTCTCAAGATCATGGAGAATGGTCAGATTTCCTCAGGCTTCTCATTTGATTTATTAATTCTTACTCCCTGCCATGCATACACACAAATGTGCACTTAAACATAGAATCTTCTACTTGTGTTACAGATGAGAAAAACGTTGTCAAGATACAGCAGGAGAAAAGCCTTTGGGATTTGTTATGGGTATGTACATCAACACAAGCATCTTCTCTGATTAAGGCTTTCCAGTGTATTTAGAGTTTGACCTCTTCTATATATTCATTCAAACACTGCTTACTCTGTAGTGCCTCTTTCTTTACTATTAGGCGCTTTTCCATTATTGTCTTTAACAGAACATTTTGTGTTTCTCCTCATAATTAAAATAAATACTCATCTCCCCTGGCCTTTTGGGGCTTGAAAGAGAAAGTGTCACCCTACTTCTTTTCCCCATTGTTACTCTGGGTGCACAGTTGTCATCTCTAAATGCAGTTTAAGATCACGGATTCTGTATTTGGTAACAATCTGGCAGAATTTGGCACGCTGCACAGGGGTGAGGTCATTCCATAAAGCAGGGAATCCGTGGGGATCTGTGGCTGTCTTGTTTGTTATTAATCTATTCCTCCCAGGAACTCTTTTGCTGTTTTAGCTTTTAATCTAAGAAATATTTTGAGTACCATTCCTTTTCTGAACAGATGATTTTCTCCATTGCCCTAATTATTTGTGCTACAGCCTCGGAAGGACTTGTATGGCTGGTGAGTGGGACTGTGCTTTCATTTGCAAGCTGTGTTTCTAGCCTCTTAGAGAGAGCACATCCAGCTCTTTGTGGGCTTAATGGTGGTGAGAAACATTTGCAATATCAGCCGTTTTGCACTGGGGTGTCCTTTCCCCTGCCCTGATAACACACAGACTCTCCCTCCTACCCATTCACCTCCTGCACTGCTCATCTGCCATACCGAGCTAATAAACTCGAGGCACCTCCTGCCCTGATCGTGGCCTTGCATATTTAAGTCATTAGAGCCAGGCACTTGGCACACGCTGGGGCGGTGGTGAAAGCTGATCACACAAGAAATGCAGCAATCATTCTGCAGCCAATGCTGTCTAGATCCCCATCCCGCTTTTATTTGAGTCCCTGCCATGGGAAGTATTGAACTGGACTAATGCACAGCAGAAAGTAAAAGCTTATTGAAGAACTGCTCAAGTTTTATCTAGCCACATATTAAATGATCTTGAATTTGGGGCAGAGATGGGCAAGGCAAGAAAACAAAGTAGCAAATGATCTGTCTGACAGGTCTTTGGAGTCGAGCGGCAACAGTTAAGTCTCCATGCTCATGTTTGCGGGAGGAGAGGGAGGTGCACAAAGGCTGGGGCAGCCAGGCAAGGGGAATATATCTGCATGAGCTAATCTGTTTCTCTGCTTTCCTCCTCCCCTCCCCATCTCCCTTTTCCTGCCTCTATCTCCTGGGAGATGACTCACACCTGCTCTGCCCTGATACTACCATTTCCCATCAGAAGCACACAGTCACTCTGAAGTCACCCAAGCTGTTCTCTGCTAGATCCCTGCATTGCTTACATCTGCTCTTTGGTGTGCAGGATTCAAACACTGTGGTGGGCAGCATGCCTGTAACTCAGCAGACTCATGAAATCCAGCCACCTGCCTGTGACACGCTGATGTCTTGATGGCATCCTGGGCTTCTGAGTGTTCTAGCCTAGTGGGAGCCCCATTTTAGGGCCGGTTGATGAATCTTCTCTTTATCAGAGAAATGGTCTTTATAAGGACCCATGCGAGGCATTTATCAGTTGACATCAGGTCCTCAGGTAGACAAATGACTTTTCAATTCTAAAGGTCTGAGTCATTTCATCTGCATCTGGCCTTATTCCACCCACACCTCCCACCTTGGCTAAAACAGATTCTTTCACCTCCATATAAACAACCACAGTGGTGTTCTCTAATGCTTTCTATGCAGAATCCCAAAGTACTTTAAAAACATGAATGGATGAAGAGTCAGGACCTCACCACAATGTGGCTAACCATTATTTTAATTTATGTTTTAGGAAACTAAAGGCATAGAGATAATTAGCATCTTCCCCAAGGCTACATAACAAGCAGAGACAGAATATTGGAAAGGAATGGGGCAACATGGTCCAGCACTGTATTTGAGAGTCAAAACCATTCTTCAGTTCAGTGAAAAGGATGAGCAAGCATGTTGCACCTGTTAGTTCTGCAAAGTTTTGCATCTCTAAGTCTCCCTGTGAGTTTCAGTCTCAAGTGAGCCTGTACATTTTGGGGACATTCAGTGATAATAATTGAACTTGGCCACCTTTGTGACTCAAAACAAGGGTATAGACTGAACAAAAGCTCAGTAAATCTCAGAGGCTTCTGGGTCCTGATGCCCACTGAAATATCCCATGGGACAAACTGCACATTATTTTGAAAGTAATCAAGAAGGTATTGCTCACCCTTATTATCCTGCAATTTATTTTCCTTCTTTGTTGAGCACACATAAAATACCAATCATTGTAGTAGCCAGAGCTGCTTACAGGTGCTATCAAAGACAGGAAAGATGGTTTGATTTGAGCTGTCAGCAGCAAATTCTCTGTGTGCGTGGATACTGCACGTATCCAGTGCACACTTCTACAGCAGACGGCTAGAATTATCTTAAGAATATGACAAATGAAGGCGTGGTGGTTTTCCCTAACGAGGAAGATGTTTTCCTTCAGATTTGATCCTCGTACTGTGCTCTGACAGTGGCTAGCTTAAGGCTGATCTCCAGGAAGAAGCCAGGTCTAAGGTGTGAGCCTTTTTTAGTGGCAGCTACAGTTCCTGGAAGAGGCTTCCTGGGAGCATGAGTGCCCCCTTCAACCAGAGCTGTCACTCCAGTTTTAGGGAAACTGGTGGCCAAGCCAGCTGCCCAACACAGCACGTATAATCTAATTTTTGGAAGTACTAAGAACCTTTATTGACATAGACTCAGACTTGCAAGCAGTCAGGAGAAAGAGGAATTTCCTTTCTCCTCAACACAAGAATGGCAGCCATCGTTTTATAATTAAAATAATCATGACTATATGTCTGACTTCTTGCATAAGGCAGTAAAATTACATCCACAGTTATATTTCACTCTCATTTTCTTTGGGAAATATAATCCTGAAATAGAGCCTTGCCCTTTCCCAGTGATAATTTTTCTGTTCTGTTACAGTAGAACAACAGTTCAACACAGGTTTCCAAGAGGGCTTTTACATCTCTATAGAGGGAAGGATGCATACTTTTCTTTCTAGAGATTTTTATCTTTGTTTGGTTCAGACAGTCATTGTCCCTGATGTCACTGGAAGTCCTGGTAAAAGGCGTCTTTTATATATACTCCAGAGTTTTTCTTCAAATCGACAGTCTCTCTCTGAGGCCCTGGATTTATACTCTGCCTTCTTCTCAGCCTCTCCTGGCTGTCTGTCTTCTTTTTATCACTTTGCTCAAGCTATCATGTACCTACTTTCTCAGATTTCTACCTCCTAAAATGCTGCTTTGATTCATCTGTTTCTGCTTCAGCTTTCACTCTGGCATTGATCAGCAGAGGCATTTGGGAACTACAAAATCTGCCCCATCCCTCCAGCTTAATACTGAGCACACTTAGTAGATGCATCTTACAGCCTGCCCTGGTTTTGCCTGGCATAGAGTTAATTTTCTTCCTAGTAGCTGGTACAGTGCTGTGATTTGGATTAGGTATGAGAATAATGTTAATAACACATGGATGTTTCAGTTGTTGCTTAGCACTGCTTACGCTAAGCCCAGGACTCTTCAGTTTCCCATGCTCTGCCAGTGAACAGGTGCAAAAGAATTTTAGATGTGATCACAGAGCACGTACAGGAAAACCAAATGATCAGCCCCAGCTAGCATGGGCTTAGAAGGCAGACCTTGCTTGACCAATCTGATCTCTTCTCATGATCGGGTGACCCACCTGGCTGATGAGTGAAAGGCTGCGCGTGTTGTCTACCTGGATTTCAACAAAGCCTATGACACCATCTCACACAGCACTCTCCTGGGAAAGCTGGCACCCATGACTTGGACAGATGCACTCTTCACTGAATTAAAAACTGGTTGGATGGCCAGGCCCAGAGAGTAGTGGGAAATGGTGCTGCATCCAGTCGGCCATCTGATCACTAGTGGTGTTCCCCAGGGATCAGTGCTGGGCCCAGTCCTATTCAGTATCTTTATTGATGGCCTGGATGAAGGGATTGAGTCTACTCTTAAATAAATTCAGGGACAACACCAACACCAAGTTGGGTGTGAGTGTTGATCTGATGATCTGTTGCTCTGGAGGGTAGGAAGGCTCTGCAGAGGGATCTGGACAGGTGGGATGGATGAGACAAGACCAACAGTATGAGGTTCAACAAGACCGAGTGCTGGGTCCTGCATTTTGGCTGCAACAGCAACCATGGAGCACTATGGGCTTGGGGCAGCGTGGCTGGAACACTGATGGGTGGAAAAAGACCTGGGTGCGCTGGTCAACAGCCGCTGAATGTGATCCAGTGTGTACCCAGGTGGCCAGGAAGACCAATGACACCCTGGCCTGTGTCAGCAATAGTGCGGCCAGCAGGACCACCAAGGGCAGTGATTGTCCCCCTGTACGCGGCACCGGTGAGGCCACACCTTGAATCCTGTGTCCAGTTCTGGGCCCCTCACTGCAAGAAGGACACTGAGGTGTTGGAGCATGTCCAGAGAAGGGCAACAGAGCTGGTGAAGGGTGTGGAGTGCATTTCCTACAAGGAGCAGCTGAGGGAGCTGCAGGTGTTTAGCCTAAAGAGGAGGCTCGGGGGGACCTTATGATTCTCCACAACTCCCTGAAAGGAGGGTGTAGCCAAGTGGGGGTTGGCCTCTTCTCCCAGGCAACCAGTGACAGGATGAGAGAACACAGGCTGTGCGAGGGAAGGTTTAGGTTGGATATTAGGAACAATTTCTTCACAGAAGGGGTGGTTAGATGTTGGAATGGGCTGCCCAGGGTGGTGGAGTCACCATCCCTGGAGGTGTTTAAGGAGAGATTGGATGTGGCTCTCAGTGCCAGGGTCTAGTTGACATGGTGATATTTGGTCATAGGTTGGACTGAATGATTTCAGATGTCTTTTCCAACCAAACTGATTCTGTGCTTCTGTTATTCTGTGATTCTGGAGTCTGTGAGGGAGCATTGCTGGGACAAATGATCCAAACTAGCCAAAGGGATACTCTACACCATACAACATCATGCTCAGAATATAAACTGGGGGGAACTGGTGAGGAGGGACTGATGGCTGGTCAGGGATAGCCTGGGCATTGGTCAGTAGGTGGTGAGCAACTGCATGGTGCTTCACTTGTTTCTTTTGGGTTTTATTTCCCCCCCTCATTTTCATTATGATTATTATCTTAGTAGAATTTTTATATTTTACTTTGTTTCAATTATTAAAATGCTCTTACCTCAGCCCACAAGTTTTACTTTTTTCTGATTCTTGTCCCCATCCCATTGCAGGGGTATGGGCAGTGAGCGAGTGGCTGCGTAATACACAGCCCCATTTAATCAGCAGCTTCAAAACAGAGTGGAGAACAGTCAGGCACCACCTCTCAGGGTGTAGTAGGGAATATGACAGCCAGGAAAATAACCTTTTGTAGTCCTGGTTTCCACATCTCTTGCAGACATTTTAAATCTGGATTGGCTTTTATCACATTCCTGGCTATAGATGTATCTCAGTTAAGAGAAACAAAGCTTTAAAGAACTCCTCCAGGTACTACCTGCCCAGTACTGAGATAGAAAATACTGGCTACATCTATACTTAGCTGACCCTCTGAGTCTCTGAGGCGCTCCCAAAAGCCCTCCCACACAGCCTGGGACCCCTTGTTCACATTTTGCTGATAAGCAGAGTGGACCTGAGCTGGCTGTGCATTATGTCCCCTTGCAGCCCGTGGCACTGAGGGCTTGCAGGGAAGCATCCCATTCTCTTTCTTTACTTAAAAGGTCAGTCACTTGATGTCATCCAAGGCCCCTGGGATAGGTGGAGGCTAGCAGTGCAAGTGGGGGTGACTGCAGCAGACTCACTGTGTGCTGGCATGTGCTTCAAGGCATATCCCCATGTCCTAACTTTGACCCTCCTGCTACCAGCCATGGAGGTAGTCAGTGCATAACCACAGAGCTCAAACTCAAAGCTAGGCATTGTCTCTCAGGTGTCCTGTAGGGCTCTGCTGTCTCTGTTCTGTGTAAGCCTAGAAAGCACCATTTTGCTTTGCTGTGGAACTGAAATTCTGCAGTGCAGCAGCAAGACAGCCCACCTTGCTGCCTGATCTGACACGGCCAGATTTTACTGTCCACCTGCTCCACACACACACACTGACATACACACGTGATCAATCCCTCTAAACTTCTAATCAAATGTAGCTGATTAACATTTAAATGCCAGCACCAAAGCATCTTTTGACCTGCACTTACACTGATCAATCTTTCCAAGAAAACGAAAACTCCAGCTTGTGGGCGATGGAGCCTGGCCTTTGAAGACTCATTTCTGATGCTCTACCACATCTTTTTTGGATTAACACCTTTGGACAGTGTCCCCGTGACTCAGGTGGATAGCAGGACTGCATCTGCTCCCTCTTTAAGAAACCAGGAATGAAAGAGATTGTTCAGAAAGCATATAGAGAGAAAAGCCCCCAAATTGTCTGGGATCATGGGATGGCTGAAAAACAAGGGTTCTAATGGTGATACAAAAAAGGTATTAAAGCATCAGGCTTTTGCTTTCTACTGAGTGAGTATCTTGTTTTTGTCTTATGGGGCTAAAATAGGAAGGGGAGCTCTGATGCCAAGATCATGGAATTCACTGGCATTGTCTAAAGAACCTGTGCTTTCTGGCCACCAGTACCTGAGACTTCCTCTAGGAAATCCACTAATTTTTTATCTGCTTTTGTACCTGTTAACCTTTGTAGATCACCACATTGCCTTCATTTGCAAGCTGCTTATTGTATCAGCTAGCAGCTGTGGCCAAGTGATCCTTATAGCAGAGACAAAAGTCAGTGAACAAACACATTGCATCAAATGTTTACACGTGGTCCTTACCTTCCAAAGTTGATCCATTAGTGTATGCTTCTTCTGAAAGTTTTCCTACAGAGAATAGCAGCCTGCAGTGGTTGAAAATTTTCGTACTTCCTAGGAGATGAACCAAGCAGAAAGTACAGACTATCTGCAGTCTATTGTAGAAATTCACATTTTGTTCCCATGTTGGAGACTGTATGCTGCTCTGGCCTTCCCATCTCAGGAGGGGACATAGCAGATATTTGGAAAAGATTCAGAGAGAGACAACGAGGTTGTATGGAAAAGCTTACATATAAGGGATGACTAAGTCATCTTTAGCCTAGAAATGAGACATCTGATAGGACTGTAGAGCAGCAAGTGGCATGAAGATGTTGCTCTTTTTCCACCTTCTTCTTCATGGGTTTAGGTGGTATTCTGTAAGTGGATAGAAAAGTCCACATTGCAGACCACGGGTGGTTGGTTATTGGGTTAAAAGTAAAAATAATTTAGGTGTAATTTCTTAATTGAACAGTTTACTCTTAAAAGACCTTGTAGAGAGAGAGATACAAGGCCATGTTTTACCTTGTTAGCTAGAAGTGCTGTAGAACTCACGGTTTGTGAGACTGTAATATAGATAAGGATTAATAAACATCTGAGTCCAAACATGAAATGATGTCTCGAGCATTTAATCCTGACTCTGACAAAAAAGAAGATAAAACAGAGACAGTATAGACAGTTCAAAAAAAAACCCCAAAAGAGGTACTTCTCTTCAAACACAAATTGAACCGGGGAACTCGTTACCACAAGGTCTGCAGTGACCGTAGTTAACATTTGGAGAGTGGCTGGACAAACTGGTGGATAATAAAATACACATGGACAAAAATGAGACCTAGTTCAGGAAGTCCCTGAGTTGCAAACAGAGCTGAAGGTATAGTCAGAGGTAGTGCTAGACATACTTTCTCTATTCTGACATGTTTGTTCAGCTATCTGCTTTTGGCCAACACTGCTCTAAGCCAGTACTTATGCTCTTATATTCCTCTGTCATATATGGGCCTCCCAAATGGAGATCATCAGCTGCCACGCTGCTACCAGCACCTTTCCCTGCATCAGGCAATATGTGAGAAAGAGCCTGATGGAGTTAAAGGCACCATTTTCAGAAGCAAAAAGAAGATGAAGGGAATGGGCACCTGGTACAATGCAAGACAGTATGGAGAAACCGAAATATTGCTTGAGATATGGCTCACATACAGGAAGAAACATAACCGAGCAGCACCAAGCAAGACCTTGCAGCCATCAATATCCACCTCCACAAGACTTTAAAAACAAATAGGAAAAAAAAAGAAGCTTGTTTTTGCTGGAAAGGAAGAGGATAAGCATCCATATCACAGAAAAGCACATGCTTTTAGTTGGAGCAATTTTAGCTACAGCTCCATTAGGAGAATCGGAGACCTGGTAGCCTATGGAAAGAAATCTACAGCTCGACAGAAGAACCCCTGCAGCGGGGAAAGCCAGCCCGTGATAAAACCCTTGGGTGTCCCATGTTTTTCTACTTTGGAGGGGCTGAAAGGAGACTGGATCAATAACATTTGCATCATATTTGCATTGTATTCATTTCATGTGTCTGTCTTCCTCTGGTGGCCTCTCTGGGCAAAATATAGGAATTCTCTCCCCACTTTCATACCTTAATTGTCTGTATAATGAGAGAAGAATTAACACTGCCCGTAACGAGTGGCTCAATGCAGGCAGAGCATGTTGTCATGCCTACCCACACTGAATTTTCTGTTACCTGGCTGGTGTGTTTTCCACACACACACTCAAGGTTCAACTGGATTCAGGAACAGGGGATGACTTCCACTGGTCAGACTGCTTAGGACCACTGCTTAGAAAGGTGTGGGGCATTTGGTTTTTACCCTATAAGTTTTTTTTCAGTGTTCTTGTTTTGGTTAAGAGGTTATTTGGTTTTAATAAATGCCCTACTGTATCACCAATATAGCATATTAATGGTGGTGACCTGTCTCTCCATCCTCTTCCATGAAATATTTTAATACACTTTTTAATCTTAAAATAAATCGTGAGTTCATTGTACGGCTATAGGGATTTATGTGACTGTTGTGAGCAGAGCAGATCATAGAATTACAGAATCACAGAATCATAGAATGGGCTGGGTTGGAAGGAACCTTTAAGATTATCTCATTCCAACACCCCTTAATGAGCAGGGACATCTTCCACTAGACCAGGTTGCTCAGCCCCCATCCAAACTGGCCTTCAAATGTTGTATAAAATGTTCTGTAAAATCTCCTGAACCAGACCTCTAAGGCATGGTGGTTCCTCCCCTGGTGTGTTGCTGGGTGTACAGACACCTTTCTCAAATCCATCCACATCCTGCCATTAGTGACACAAGTCACAAAACCTTCTTCTGTGATAAGTAAGATGGCTATAATCAGAAATGGAGAAGAAATAGATAATTTTAAAACTACAAGGTCCAAGCCTTCTTCCCCATTTGCTAAGAAGAAAGGCAGTGTACCCTAATTTTGCAATTTCTTCTAAACAACCACAGCTGCTAGTCCTGGAGCTGTATTTGGCATCCCCATCATGTCTCTTTTTCAGCACTAGAATTCCCTCCTTTCCCTTTGATTTTCCCATTATCTACCAAATATTCTGCCTTCTCTGGCCACTCCTTCAGTTGAAGGCTGTGACTTTGCTTCCTGAGATTCAAACAGGCTGCCACCTTTCCTCAATAACAATTTCCCTTTTTTTCCTCTCCAGAAAGAATTGCCTCTCTGGCAGACAAAGGAAAGCACCTCTCACATAAAAGTGGAGCAGAACTAATGTATTTACTGTATTTGCCTATTTTATTATTCCTTGGAGATGTATTAGTTTAACAGGTTTATTTATGGTACGTGAAAAGTTAAATATTCCTTTGTCCTTGGGATTTACATAAACTGGTGCAGTGTGAGATTCTGAGGGTTTTAATGAGGTATTTGTCAAAATACTCTCCCTGGAAGATTTTTTTTAATACCTTTGAGACCATAAAGGATCATTTTACTACAATACTCTGCTTCTATCAGAGCCTGTGTGAGTGGCTTGTAATGTCCTGTGGTTGTATCCTCTCTAGATGTCTGACTTCCCTTTCAGAGCAGTAAGAGATAAGAGGAGCAGAGGCTGGAGGATGCCTCCCAGAACCTCCCCTGAGCCAGGACTGAGTGGGGCAGCACAAGCTCCATGCATCCTGCCCAGGTGCCTGGGGTCAGATTAGGGGTCCTACAGAGCCCACCCAATGGCCACAGGCCCTCACACCTGGAGTTAAGACACACACCAGCCTTCGCCCAAGCTGTTAGCATAAAATCCTACAAACCAAGGTGTCTTCCTTAGTGGAGTGTAACATCAAAAAAGATCTGGAAGGAAATGGTGGTTTGTAGTTTTGCTCTGAGGAAAGAGCAGCCAACATGGGATCTCTCAGGCTTTAAGCACAGGGCAGCCCTTATCTTTACCAAAAGGATATTGTCCATAGGAGGTGTGCTTTACCATAAGGTCTGTACCACAGGAGCTGGGGCAGACCCACCACTTCCATGGATTTCAGTGTTAGCCCCAGGAGGCACAGCACCCCTCCTGCACAAGCATGGCAGTGATGCCCAAGATGGACAAGACATGGCCTCCAGGTGAAGTCAGATAGATAACCCACCCCTGATCACGCCCAGGAAGATGCACCACACTTGCCAAAGCAGGAACAGCCCCCGCCTCCCCTGCCACCCAAAAACACATGCCAAAGCCTGCATCCACTGGGCCACAGCTGGTAGCCAGCCCCAAGGGAAGGGTTACCTCTGCTGAGACATGGCCAGGGCTGTAGAAACAGGAAGGGTAGAAGGAACAGGCTCTGTCCTAAGACTGCAGCCAGAAGGGAGAGGGAAATGGGAGGGAAATGCGAGTGGGTTACATAAGTGGTGCCAGACCCTCTGCTTAAGGACACCAATGGAGATGGAGGGAAGGAGACAATTATGTAACAGCATTATTTACAGGTCTGGCAAAATCCTTCACAACTTCTGAACATCCTTTATTGTGCAAAGCAAGCCAGACAGGGAGTAAAAATTATGGCTAGTTAAGGATAAGTTAATGAATTCATTTTTACTTCAGTAATTCTTCTGCAAATTAGAGAACCCAGAAAGTTCCTTTAAAAAAAAAAAAAAAAGAAAAAAAAAAGCAAGAGAAACCAAAGTAAACAAAAAAAACCTTCAAACAACAAGGAAAAAAAGAAGCAAAAAGAAACTAATCCCTAATATTCAACTTAGTAGAGTGAATCAATATTTACCTCAAAACATGCTTATAATAGGATACTATGTATAAACACATCCTCATTCTCAGTCTGTGTGGGTGTTGATCTCAGGCTATGGCTCACTAGCATAACGTGAGCAGCTCTGAACCCTGGCTGATCCCAGGAAAAGATCACGCAGGCCCAGCTTGCACAAGTCGGTTCTGAATCATGTCAAATCCCCCAGCACTGGGGACTGGTACAGGAGCCTTATGTACAGAGTATTTCCAGTTTGAAGTGCAATCCCTAAAGACATGCAGAAAAAGGCTGCACGGGCAAGAGACATGGTTGGGACGGGTAGTTCCTTTGTGGGTCTTTTTTCACACTGGCATGTAGAGAAATCACTGCACGGCACTTTGACAATGACAAAGCTGTGTTAAGGTCCTTTCATTGGCATGGTTTGTTATCCTGTGTCTATGAGTTCCTTTCAAGCAAAGTGATCAAGAGCCCAGTGAATATGGTCAGACTTTGCACTGGGCTTTAATGGGCTTTCAATCAAGACCCACAAGATCAATTCTATGAAGTTTTAACTAATTCTGAGTACCCCCAGTTCTCGTTGAAATGATAGTAGTCAGCATCTCCAGAGGTATCCTACAGATTTGGGCTCTAGATCCACTGTGACATGCAGTAATTTATTTGTTTTTGAGGTGGCTTTTCCAAGGTCATCAGAATCACGTGTAACTGAATGGACAAGAGAGGCCATCTCCACGTGCACAAATGCCTCCGTATCCTCCTGTTGGTAAGAGAGGCAGGATCAGTCATCAATGTCATAGTGACAGACAACCAAAAATACCCTTCAGGTGCAGTAGCATGGAGTCAGGTTTCCAACATTATTGTAGGGCTCTTGCAGGTCCTAAAATATCCATTCATTTTTAATAGGTTATCTGTTCAACTTGAAAAAAGGGGGGTGCAATTCTCCAAAACTAAACAAACACATTTGTTGAATGGAAGCTTTAAATTTCAGAGTGCATAGAGAGCTTTAAAAGCTGAAGTGTATCATTCATTATTTATCACCACTTATAAATTTTGAGTAATCTGCTAAGAGTTATTACCTAACAGTTACTTTTCAGTGTCCAAAACATACTTGCTGCATGTACACAGTTAGTGAGACTTTCAGTGGGGCAAAGGAATAAATCTGACTGTAGCCATGGTCTTCCAAGCATCCAGGTTCCCACTGGCCATCACTGTAATGAAGGTACAGTGCTTCTTACAACAATTACACCCTTTCCATCTGGAGGGGATGCAACCTGAAAGCAAGATTGGTCTAAGCTAACTTCTAGGTGCCTGCTACAGCCAAAAGAGGTGAACAAAGCATCTTTTGAGAGTAGCTCACTCCATCTGAGTAGAAATAGGCTAAATTATTTGGGGCAGAGGGGATGACATGGGGATACAGTGCTCTCCCATCTCCTTCTGTTGATTGTAGGGGAAGCCTGGACAACTCATTTATTTCCCCCTCAGTTTTTTTAGGAAAGATTTGATCGCTTCTAGCCCAGTCTAAGTGATATTCTTAGCAAAGACCAATGCAGAAGAACTACAGTACATAGGACCTCTAAATATCTACATGCTAGGGATGAGTTACTGGGATGGCATTTTTCCAGAGATACTAAAGCTCCCAGGCCTCCCTGTCTCACCTCAGACAATGTGCAAGTTGGACTGATTGAGACAAAGGACTGCAACCCTGGACTTGGGCTTTTGCACATTCTTCTAGTCCTCTTCACATATTTGAATGTTTTTTGCGTGCTCATCTAATCCCATGGGCTGCCACTTTGTCTCTGAGGGAGTGGAAATGCGAGGCTGCTCAGACTCACAGGGAGCTGCGCTGCCTTCCCTGGCTGAAGGCCAGCACTGACATTCCCAGATTTGCCTTCTTTGCTCAAGGGGGAGGCTGGAGCCATGTGTCATGGAGCTATGCACTAGGTGCAGTGAGTAGATACCTTAGGGGATTAAGAGCAGACACAGTGGGAAAAAGAAGTTACGATCATGCATATCCTCACATCTTCCCAACTGCATTTCTGTACCTGGCCTGCAAGACTGAGAGACTTGACTGCAATAAAGCAGAGCTGTGACTGTGTGAATGACTGTACCAACAACCACACCAGATTAGACAAAAGGTTCAGTGGTGAGCGGTTTAGCATGCAAAAATGCAAAAGCAGTGCCTCGGAGTTAGCTACTTCCATCCACTATCCTCTTCAGTTGCCCATTCAATACTCAGAAATATAAAGAATGTTATCTCCACATCTAAGTTAAAGAAATGAAGATAATCTCTTCCTCTCTCGTGTCTTCACTCCCTGCTATTTCTTTTTGCCTTAGCCAAAGATGTGAAAACAAGCTTGAACTGATGAGGAGGGATGCAGATGCACTGATGTCAGAGCTTCTCCAAGGACATTTCCCAACAGGCCTGGAAAAGGATTACGCTGTAGCTGGTAACAGTAGGGGATGTTGATTTTCAAATTCCTTTTATTCAGCATTTGTGTCAGCGTTTTCATGCGTGTTACCTCTGGGCTGAGCCAAACATAAATCTGTTCTTACCAGTCTTCTCATTAGCATGCATGAAACAAACATTAGCAGAGAGGGCATCGGCACCGAGCGATAGCAATCCATTTATATCGCTTTGGGAGGCAAACAGGAGGTGGGGAGCAGTGGAGTCTGACACGTGGGCATGGTAAGGCTGCTGCTGAAGCCTGTCCGTGGTGCAGTGTCAGGTTGCTGCCTGCAAGGTGGGGCGTGAGACATACAGGGAGTCAGAAGCAGGTATAGTACCTGAGTTTTAGTCTTGGAAAACATGGGAGGTCCATTATTCGTTGGTGAAAGAAAAATTCTTTCATACTAGGTTTGTCATCGGCTTTTACATCCACAGCCAGAGAAGAAATTATGTGTTTTTTTCTGTCACTGCCTCAAACCAGGCCCACAGGAAGAAGGTCCCAGATTTCCTTTAGCATATTGATGGTGGATGACATGTATTTAAAGTACATGGATATCCTCAAAAGCAGGAGGATAACACAGAACGCTGAAGACTGTGAAGGTTTTCTGCTGTACAAAACCCAGTGTGCTGAACAAATGTTGCTTCATAATAAAGATAAATCTTTACCTGTGAACACATGCTCTGCGTTAAGAGTCATGATAAAGAACAAATGTTTCATACATCCCTGTAACTGTGGAGGCTGGACTTTCTCTTTTCATGCAGCAAAGCTACTGCAAACAAGGCACTGTACCAGACTCGGCAGCAGATTCCATATCGCTAATAACATTGGAAGGCTGAGAAACTGGTGTCTATCAACAACATCCCTTGTGTTAAATTAATGACATGTACCAGAAGCAAAGTAGGAAGATTGTTATTTTGGTCCCATCTGGGTCCTGTGCTGAGGAAGCAAAAAATGATGGCTTTTTTGGGGGGAGGAGAAACATTTGGCTATCCAGTCAACCTTTTTTTCTGTTTTATAAGTCACAGCATCAAGCTCTGGTTGCTTTCCAATTCTTCTCCAGTCCTTTTGGAAATGCTGTAGTGAAGAAGCAAAGAATATTGCAAAGAGCAATGCCTTGACATGGAAAAGGCAGTGTTTTCCTACACAGCTGACCTGAGCATATGGAAGTGGAAAGACTGTATCTCCATTCTTTAGTGAAGTAAGAGTCTGCACATGGGTGGAAAATGCTTGAGATGCAGCACCTCAACCCAAAGATCTTGGTCGGCTTGTCTGGAGGATCAGTGCAAAGCCTTCTACCTGAATTGTGATGACTTCATAACTCCAGGAACCTTGGAAAGAGATGATAGAACACGATGCTAAGGCATCCCTATTTATCCCTTCTGTGTTGTGGACAGCAGTGAAGTACTTCATTAGGATCTATCAAATACTTGTGCCTGTGATGAACACTGAGTCCCTTAGAGGTGTGATGGCTGTCATTTGAGTTTCTTGCTCCCATGAGCAAGAATCTTGCTTCTCCAGGGTAGTGTCATACCCACACAGCCAATAGTAAAGTACTCTAACATTCAGAATGCATTTTTAAAAGCAGCCAGATCTAACACGACACAAATATGTCCCTTGTTGTTACTGTCTGCAGAAATTTGTCCATCTTAGCACACTGAGCCAACAGCTTTGTATTGCTTATTTAATTGAGCTTCTGTAATGCAGATGCACCCCAGTCGTCCCACAACTTTTTTCAGCCAAATAATCAGCATTTAACTCCCCTCTGTCCACAAGTTGAGCACAGAGCCTTGCCCTTTCATACCTGAGCAGACTCTCAGCTACCTCACATTCACAACCTTGAGTCCTTCTAGCACAGCTATCCCCTATTGGGCGGGAACAAGCTTGCCTCATCACTTCCCAAAAGCATCTCTGAACAAATGCAGGCCCTCAACTGTCTGTTCAGGTTGGCCAGCACCTCATCAGCATCTGATTTTACTTTTTCTAAGTCATGTGCAATACTCCCATTCTCCTCAGAGATTCAGGGAACTTTGTGGTTCTGGTACGCATGCAAGTGTCATGGTTCTGCTCCCTTTCCCTCAGTTTGTGGGTGGCGCTGGAGGAAACCTCCAGGCGCTGAATGTTTTCTCTCTCCTCTTTTTCCCTGGCTGAAAAAGTGCAACATCAACCTGCTGTGACTTCACCTACATCAGTTTTAGGGGTTCTTACCTGAAAGATGTTTAAAGTGCCTTACATGTGTATTTTGTGTTTATCTAGTACTATTCTAGTTATGGGATCTCTTACTCTAGGAAATTGCCCAACATCCCAAGGAAAGCTGCTTTATGGCAAGTCTGGACACATCTGGATTTCAGCAGTGAAAGGTATCTACTGCTGGGCTAGAAGTAGGAAACTTCAATCTATCTTTCCTTCATTACAAGTAAGTGATCTAGGTGTACATCACATACCACTACTCTTCCTGTACTTTTCTGGCTTCCAAACACTGAGGCATCATCAGACTGCTGAAACTACCACTTTCTAATAACATAATTGGTCAACAAGGTCTGCTTGTATTTCTCTCATTATTATTCTCCTCCTTATACAATGAATACATTCACTGCTTAGGACACATTGACACTGAGACTCCAACAGCATTTTGTTTTGGAGAACTGAGCTAGATGCTGAGATAGTTCAGACACTCTGTGGCAAGGTGCATTCAGAACACAGCCTTTTAGAAAAGGCAACACAGGAATGTTGTCTTGGTTTCAGTTGCCCCAAAAGCAAGCTGCTGACAAAAAGGGCAGCCTTAGCCTCATTTATTTTTTTTCCCAACTCCATCCCCTGTTCCGCACAAGTGTTCATGAGGCATAAGGAAGCTGGGTCATAGGGCTGACCCAGCTGAAAACCAACCTGACCAAACGCAGAAGCTGACTGTATAAGTGCGTGCACTGGCACAGGGCAGAGATTGAAACATGCTGCCGGGGTGCTAGTGAAGGGAGGAAAGGCTTCCAGACTCTACTTTGGTCAGCTCCACCAATTAGGAAACCAGAGCCTGACAGGAAACCGCTCAAAGGAACTAATAGGAAATGCTGCAGGAAAACTCCCAAAGGACTAATAGAAAATGCTGTGATTAAAGGCTTTTTACTGGGCTTTAGCACGAAAGCAGAAGGAGGAAAAGAGGGCTTTTATCACATGATTAAAAGCACATCTCAAAAGTAGCCTCTGCTCCATTCCTTACCTGAAAAGGGTGTCCGGGTGCCTCACATCATACTGAATATCTTAAGTATTGGGTACCTCTGCCTATGAGAGCAAAGGCATGGCCTCGTTCAGCTGCGCTGTGTTATCCCTGTGTGATTTAGGCACCTCTGCCAGGTCAGGCCCCACCAAGGGGGCAGCTCTTCTTCATCACTTGCAGTGCCAGTATAGGCCCAAGGTTTGGAAGGCACTGAGCAGCTCACTGGCTTTGAGTCGCTGCAGTGAACAGCAGAGGTTTGATATTTTACTGATACCTCCACAACTACAGTGAGTGTAAGATTAGTGAGAAACATCTGTAGGCTGTGAGTAGTGTGTTTAGGCATTGATTGTTTGCTTGTTCTGCTGAGATTTTTTTTTTTTTTTGGTTATTTAATTCTACTTTTGGTTTTTAAATCTGGAAATATTTTGCTAATATGTGTAGATCTAGCAACTGAAGATTAATATGATGCATGCCAAGAAAGATCTTAATTCCTCACCTATTACAATTTTATAATTCTAGTCTTGGCATGCATGTATGCATAGATCTTTCATTGGAGGAGAGAAAAATAAATTCTTAATTAAACAAGAAACATTCCTAGCTTGATTGGCATTGGATTTCTGGGTTTCCTTTTCTAGTTGACTCTTTTTTCTGTTTCCTTTTCTTAGTGAAATATCAACATGCTTGCCATGGAATGCATGAGTCTTTCTTCAGAGAAAAATTAATAACCTTCTGTTAATCAAAACAGAAATAAAAATATCTCTCTAATATTAGTGTTTGTAATCTACCTTTAAAAATACATCAGTGCCCTCCCACATACACTTCCTCCTGATTCTAAATAAATTGCTGGTGCTAACAGTGCCATCTCTTGCATGAAACCTAAAATGGAGTTTCTGACCATGTACAGTCATTGATTCCTGTAAGATTCGTATAAAGCACTGGCACTACAAATCTACACCTTTCCTTTCACTTCAATCTGTTATGAAGTTATTTGTCAGCTTTTATCTGAAGTTTTATAGTGTTAAAACTGCTGAGTAAGTGTTCTGCTTTGGAAGTATCCATGTTGCAAGGTGAGCAACATTCTCCTCATGGAGAATTTTGGGCTGGGGAAAGATGGCATTCCATAGACAAGAATTAGGTGCTACAAATATCTTCTGAGGAATAGAAGGGGTATTGCTGCTTGCAACTGATGAACCACCATTAAACCAGAGATCTTATTGTAAAATAAACTTCTGTAATTATAGTGAAAGGTGAGTGGAAGTGAAAACATGTAAAGAAATGTTACTAAACCGGGAACTGCCTGGGCTGATGTGTTAGAGGCTGGGAGTAGTCACTGAGAGAATAGCCTTCCCCTAAGTGCTATGCATGCTCAAGCAATAAGCCATCGATGTCCTTTTTGTCTGGAAATATTAGCTAACAACACAAGATGTCAATACTGGAACTGGCAGGCAAAACTGATGCCTGAGTCTGTGCTTTAGTTGCCAGACCAAGTGGCTCAGCACTGAGCAGATCTGGATCCTGTGTAGGAGGATGCTCTGCCTAGGTGTGGGTAAAACAGCTCAAAGTCTACCCTATTTGCAAAAGTTGTCAGCTGTGCAGAGAGAATGGGGTTCATGCTGCTTTTAGTGTTGAAGAATGCTGAGACCAGCCTGGCTTATCAATCTCAAAGTTAAACACTTTGAGGGAGAACAATGTTTCCTGACAGGAACTGGCACAGGCTCTGGTGAGAGTCTGGCAAACCTGATCAAGTATTGATAGTATTGATAACTTATCAAAAGCTGTTGAGCTGTCATAGCAGCATAGCTGGCCTGAAGATAATCTGATAATCACTTTGTGCTATCATTAAATCACTAAAGCCCAGTCCCACTTCTTAACAGTAGGATCTTCTAACATACCCCTTCTTGGAGTGTGTGTGGAGGTTCCTGCATTATATGGAGGCGTCCCTCAAGGTTACTCCTTGACGAAATTTGCCCACTGTCATTGGCATGGGCGAGTAATATCAATCTCTAATAATTATTTTGCTTCCATAAATAGTGCACTATACTAGCAGTTTTAGCAATCCTATACTTTGTAGTAAACAATTCTTATAAATATCTTTTGGTCTAATCATTATAAAGAATAAAAGCAATAATTTATTTTATTTATGTAAATATATTTAGGTTGCTATCCTTATTCCTGCAGGACAAAGTCATAGACCATATCAATTACACCTCCCTAATGCTTTAGACAGAAAATGTTGACCAAGCCTTGGACTTAAGATTGTATTCAGCTGCACCATAGACTCATCCCTGAGGAGGAGTTTAGAAAGCAAGGGGATCCTTTTTGCAGCTCATGATTCAATGGGATGGTCTTCCTAGTAAACTTTCTCTGAAGCTTCCATTCTACCCATGACATTCCCAAAGGATGTGGGTGCTGCAGTGCTTAGCTGTTGTGGAGCCCAGGCTCCTGGCTCAGGCTCCCTGTGCAGTGTCTGGGGGACGACAAACAGCACAGAAAGAGACCTGCAGAAAGCTGCTCATGAAGCAAGGGCATAGCTCAGGGTCAGCTGGAAACTGGCAAAACCCAGGCAACTGGGAAGTTCTGGGCTGTGCAAGTCCTTGTCCCTGCCCACACAGTCATTACACAGTGAGGCCCATCTGCTTGTCTAGGACTTGCTGCTCTGAGAGTGGGATTTGACAGTGTGGGAGTAACAGCAGGAATACTGTGTTGTGGATGTGTTGGTTTAAGGGCTGGACTGGTTCGTCTCATGTCAGGAACCAAAAAGACAAGGGTAGGAGAGAGTTTAAGAGAAATGCAAACAGTTCTTCCGTGGCCCCAAAGACAGTCCCTCTGTTTCTACTGAGGGACAAATGAGTTGTGGCAGAGGGCAGGGGCCATCTTATGTGTTCATAGCTCTCAGATCCTCTGCTGCTTGCAGGTGTGTATTGCTGTGCCTGTCAAAGGAATAAGCAAGCAATTCTTGTCCCTTAATGCATCCCGAGGGGAGTGTCTCTAGAATAGGACCATGGTCAGCAGTTGTTCATGATGTGGGGGAATCCAGGTTTAAGTGATTTGTACCTCCTACTTCAGCTCCACTCAGGGATAAGTTGCAGCTCAGCACAGAGGTGCTTCCCATCAGGCACACAGAGAAGCAAAGCTAAGTTTGGAAATCCATGATATGCAGGTGTCACCTACACAGGAATGCAGATGTGTTCCCATTGTTCATTCCCTCTGTGAAAAAAGCAGTAGGATGGACTTGTCTGTGGAGGGTTTTATTGAGCCCATAGCTTTGCATGAGCAGCACTGTGAACATCCTCTGAGCTAAAGGGATCTACGTATTTTTGGAGGGAAGTGAAGAGCCTGCAATCTTGGTGAACGGGGGAGGGTGGGTGTGTGATGGGAAAGGAGATTAAAGGTATTGAATTGCATTTTTACATCTCTGCACTTCTGTCTAATTGCCACTATAGGTGCTCCAGCCTATTACTGGATCTGCCTAGTCCCAAGTCTCCATTTCAATCCTTCTGACAAGTGTTTTACTGCTGCTCTGTATTCTGCCAAAAGCTTATTGGATATTAATGGGCCTTCCTGGGGCTTGAACGAGCTGGGTCCCTTTAGCACATTTAAGAAATACAGGAAAACAACTGATCCCATTTGCTTTCAGCAGACCAGACATCTTTGCTTCCCACTGAAACAGGTCTGAGAGCTGCAAATCCTCACGTCTCAGTGCCTCACAAGAGACAAGCATATCAGATGACCTTTGTTCTGACCATTGCCACAACTGGTACAAAAGTTAATTATTGGGTGTGGTGTGCCTCTTCCATCTTTCTGTGAAAATCAGTCAGGGTCAGAGCTTCAGGTAGAGACAACTGAGTGTGAGGTCTTTTCTTCCCCCAGGCCAGAGAGCACATCCAGCATCCTCTGAGCCCCGCATTCACAGGCTGCAGAAAGAGCACTATTCTGTGCATACTCAGCTTTTCATGAGACCAAGCTCCAAATGCTCCTGGTTGCTTTTCAGCTACTAGTTGTTCCTTATACAGGCCCGGTCAATAGATCAGACCAAGCTTTTGCTAAACTCACATTTCATGGTTTCCACTGGGTTTCTGTGCTAGGTTTTGTTATACAGTGACTGCAGTTGTCCCAGAAAGATTTCCTCTTCATGCTTGAATCCAGCATCCAGTGTAACAGTGACAGTGAAGCTGAAAGCCATGTCTGTTTCAGTAAATAAAAGTAGAAGTGTAGCATGTGCTCACATCCTAGTACCTGCTTACTGTTGGAATTGTAAATGTCTGGTTATGGTGGAGATGTGACAGTAAGAGCTAGTAGACAGAACAAATTGGTGCCTGGCCCTTGGGCACAGTCTAGTGGCTAGGGCATTTTTATTCATAATCATATATTTTCACTGCTCTTTGGATTCCTCCTGCTGTCTTTGGATCCTCCTGCATGGTGGTATGAGTTCTGCTAATCTTAAATTTATGAACTAAATTGGGGGACTGTACTGGGAACCGTATGTCCTCAGTACAGTCTGACAAATGCCAATTTTGTTGGCTCTCACGTGTATTCAGGGCTTAAGTCCTTCCATGTGGCTCTATGGAAGGATTGGACTGAGTCAGAGATGATTCTGTGAACTGTGCAGTGTTTGAGTGCATCAGTGCAGAGTGGCTCATCCTGCCTCTTCTTTTTTTGATTTCTAATCAAAATGGTGAAAACACTTGCCAACTTAAATACAGCAGTACTCAGAAACTGAAGAATTTGAACTTCTAAAAACTCTCCATTTTCTTCTCTGTTAGGATAATTAATCATATTTTAAGGATAATTAAAAGGATCTCAAAGCGTAATATAAAGGAGGTAATTCCTATTTTTAAAATAGGCTGGCAGCAGGGTGGGGTGAAGTGCTGTGTGTCAGGTCAACAGCAGAGACTGCAGTAAGACTTTCTTCTCTTGAACAGTGACTCCATGTTCTAAGCACTACATCCAAGCCACCCACATCCAGTGCTGTAGTTAAACTCTTCTTCAGTGAGAAGCTCACATTCATAAAGGTTTGCAACAGTATAAATAATATGCCATATTAGGGCTGTAAATCAAATGCCATTTCCTTGAAACTATTTCAAGGAAAAGCTTCTGCTTTTTTTCCAGCCTAATCTAAAAAAGCTTTATTGATGTCCTGTCTACCATCTGTTTTACATATGAACCTTGTGACTCCTAGTCTTTCAAGCTTGTTAATTAGGCCAATAAGAAGCATACCACAGGAGCTCTGAAATGCAGTTCTGAAATTAAATGCTGGTGGAACATTTCTTTTCCCAAGTATGCTAGTGATGGAGAGCCCCTCTATGATCAGTCCCCTTTACGTCAGGGAGTGGTGCAGCAGTGTAGCTAGTTACATTTTCTCTTTCCTTCTCACCTGTTGCAGAAGGAACCTGGGAAAGGAAAGTTTTTTGTGTATTTTTCTCCCTTGCTGCAGCACAGGCTGTATTTTTCTTAGCTGCACCACAACTCCACTGAGATCATCAGGAGCTCAGTGCTTGAAGACTGCCAGATGTACAGAGAGTATGAGCATCAGTGTGGGCTTCCACAGGCATCCACCTGGGTGGATTATGCAGGTAATTGGAGGAGATGCAGCTCTAAGAAACAGAGGGCCCCATTTGGTATGCAAGCCGCTGATAAGTGCTGGAGTCTCCTCTTATGTTTACTGGCTGCTCCTTCTGGGGTCCAGTTTTGATATAACCTATGCATGAATATAAAACAGTAACAAAAGTGGAGGCATCCGCCCCCTTGTTCTTCTCTTCCGCCTCCCCTCCTCCACCACCACCTTGAAGTATAAAGCTGTATGTCCTGAAATAGAGATGCAGTTGCCTTTCCCACTGTGCCACCACCTGTGGAGGGATGCTGGTTACCAGGAGACTGCCACGCCTTCTTGCTGGAATAAAGGCAGGAATGGCAGCCGAGGATGGCACACCAAGAATTGGCTTGGATTTTACTTACAGGTGTGTGATAAATTGTCCCTAGCAACTCTAAGGTGTAAAATCACTTGTTATCTCCCTAAACAGATGCACAAAGTCTTAAATTGAAAGTCTGTTCTGAAATGCCATCTGACAAAGTATCTCTTTTCCTAGAAAGAGACGTGTGGTCGGGCAGCTCCCTATTCCCCTGCCTTCCCAGCGGAGGGAGAATGCTGCCCTCTCTTGGACACAAAGCCGTGGTTGCCACCAAACTACCCCACAGGGGCTGGTGTTTCTGCCACCAGAAGGACACCATAGCTTGCTGCCAAGGTGTGGCATCAGGATGTAGGTTACAAGCTCCCAAGTGTTGCAGTCCAGGCAGGTCATCTGACATGTTGTACAGGGTTGGTGACAGGGTATGGTACCCTAAAAGCTTTGGTGGGTTTCCATCCAAGTGGTCAGTGGAGTGGCATTTAAACAGAAAACACTATTTTTAAAAATTATTATCTTTTTTAAAAACAGAACAAAACAAAAGTCTTCATATCCTCCACTTACACATAATTGCCTGGACTGAACTCTGAGTCCAGAGACAGGGTGAAAGCTATACCAGATCAGTTTTTCTCCTATAGGTGAAAGGGTCTGGGACTCAGCTCAAGTCTACTGGAAAAGAAATGCTTGTGTTGTGTCCATAGACTGGTTGTGCAGGGATGAGGACTGGGTTAATTTCCTATGTCCTCCTCCAGTGTGTGCAGGAATGGGCCAAGTGCACGCACCGAATGGGAGATGTGGCTCTGCCATACATACCAGTGCAATGCTGGGGCTTCCCAGGGATTTCCTACCAGGGCAGCTGCTCTACCTTCCACTTTACAGCAGAGTCTACAGTGACAGGATTTCTGTCCTTTGGCTATTTGCTATCTGTTCAACCCTACCATCAGACTTGCCGTCTAAATGATTGCCTTCTTGCATTCCTGCATTATGAGGAGTTAGAAGTCAACCAATACAGTTTGAGCATTGCTTTCCTCTTTACCTTTTTTCTTTCTCTGAGTTGCTCTCAACCCTCACCATCCCTTCAATCTCAGCTGAAAAGTGCAGCTCTCTTTACAGTTGCTTTCCCTCCTAAAAGTACACTTGCTAAACCAGTTGGAGCCTTACTTTGAGGACAAAAGGGGGCAGACCAACCAGTTGAGAGAGTTGTTGAAACTAAATTTATCACTACATGTGAGCAATCCTAATGTATCTCTTGTCCGCTTGTGACTGGACAGAGCAAGCTCAAATACAAGGCTGTCAAAATTACTTCTCTCCCAATCTGAAGTTAGATGTAGTTTTCCCTTGGTAAAATGTGCTGATTCGAAGCATTCCCAGCATCTCCCAGAGCTAATATCTCCTTGATTTCAGACTGGAAAGCCATGTGTTCATTGAAAGTTTCAAATTCATATTAATACATCAATGAAGGACCTTCTCTTACAAAGAATCTGTAGTGCAATACAGACAACAGATCAAAGCTTGTACTGGGAAATTGCTGTAAAACTTACTGTTTAAACTCAGTCTGAATAAGATTAAGGTATATATGAGCTAGAGCCCCCGTGTGCAGGAACACAACTACCCTTTGGGTTCAGTGCTAGCTCTGAGGGCTCAACAGCAAGAAGCAACAGTGCACAACTGAACACAAAACTTTTGTAAGAGGCAATGGCAGAAGGGACTCAAAGAGGCAGGACACAGTTTTTCACCTTGGAAAGACATCAAGCTTAGAACCCCAAAATTTGGAAGAATACCCTGGGAATGACAATGTTGACACTTGTTAGGGCCTTGCTTTCTGAATGAGGTGATCATGGTGGAGCAGTGGTTCTGCAGTGATTCAAAAGGAACACTGCCATCTAGTGCACTTTGAACAGAGAATTTTCATACTATAAAGACATGATTTGCATCTGTTTGTGCAAAAGCTTGAGGCACTGCCAGGTAAGAGAAGGCGTTGTATTTTTGTTGTATAGAGAAACAGTATTTTACCTTGCAGGTGATCACTAAGTATGAAGATGAGGAGGAATGAACAACCTCCTTCTAACACTATCATTATGCATAAGTAATTCTTTTAGCTAAAATCTGCGCTTGTTCTGTGAAATAGGCTTTCACCATTCGGCAGTGGGTAATGTGTCAGGAGGGTGGCATGCTCACCTATCTCCTGTGCTCACTTGCACCCAGACTGTTCCATGTCCACAGGCTTTCTCTGTGTACCAGCAAGACTCATGGTTGTAAGAAACTGCTGCTTGTAAAACTGGACCACTTTCTCTTTTTTTAGGAGAGGTGGCCTGATAGTCTCTATTAAAGCAGTAACAGAGCAGGAAGTGGCAGCCCTTCCCCTGTTTGGGAATAACTCTTTTGCCCGAGCACTTGAGATTCCCAGATGCTGAGATGCAGGGTGGGAAATGCCTGCATGTGGCACCAACAGCAGATGTCTGCCTGGTGGCAGACAGCTGAGCTCTGCACCGTGCAGCTGCAGGGGGCCAGTGGGGAATGAGGCTCAGGGGCTGGCAGAATGAGCTCTTCTCAAGAAGGAGCCACTCAAGCTCATTTTCAAACCTATCAGAAACCACCCCCTGATTACTTCAAGTCAAAATAATCTGTACAGATCTGTGCAGATGGTTCAGTCTACTGTCACTAGGGTGGTTTGTGACATGCCCAGCTCACCTGCCCTGTTGGTGAACAGTGCCTTCTTTCAGGTAAGGGCAACTGAACAGGTTTTGGCTCTGCAGCCTATTCCATGGGGGAAGAAAGGATATCTCACTCTCCATCCTGCCTATGAAGTAGATGAAAGTTCTTTCAAGTTGGATCATGATCCTTATAGGGCTGTAGGGGGATTCAGAGGGAATTGCAAAATGTTTGTTAGCCTCAAAATGGCTAATTAGTTTTAATCATTGGCAGCAACTCAGAAATTACAGCTGGTTCTCATGCTGATGCCCTGGAGCAGCAAAGCTGTTGCCCACAGTTAAAGGTAGCCAGTTGTTCCTTCCTAGTGCAAATGCCTGACATCAGGGTAAACTTTCAGACTTAATTTTATGTCAAGAAATGCACCCAATTCATTCTGCATGGGGTGAATCACCACTGTGAGCATGGTGTGTCAACTGCTTGCATCCCAACAAGGCTGATAGCTCTGCTCCTACACTCACAAGCAGAAGCATGTGCTTACTTAGCAACAAGCAGCTGATGAATTCATCTGATGCCTCCACTAGATGGGATGCAAGCACCATAATTTCTAAGCGTTTCTGGTTGAAATGTGAAGTTCCAGCACAGCCTGCTCAATATAACTGGCTCCCATGCCAGATACTACTAGCCAGGGGCTATGAAAGGCAAAAGTGTTTAGTTCCAGTTCCTCTTCATCAGACAGACCACAAAAGGGGAAATGATTCAGTGCCCCAGAAACATGATACATAAGTGATTGGGGATGGCATCATTCAGCAATTAGGCAACACGGTGTCCTGCAACCCTCTAGGTCCTAAACTAATGTGAACAGAAATGAAGGAGCAAGCCAGGGTTGAGACTTGTCACTTCAGCATTGTCACTAGATACAGCAAGTGCTGTCAACCGTCCAGAGAGGGACAAGCTTCTTTTGGGAAGCAGTAAGAAAGTTAACATTTTTATATCTCTCTAACCTTAACACAGTACAATCTCACTCCATTACTGCTAGTGCAGTAATGTTGTCTATACCACTAATTGTACTTACTCATTATCCTAAATTAATGATAGTAGATATTATGCGTAATAACTCTACCCCTCTTCCTTTATGCTTTTAACTTTTTGTGTAGAAGTTAGGAACATTGTTATTACTACTTTCTCTTGGCGGGGGGATGGTGGGTGGTAAAAGACACAACAAATAAATAATTTGTCCAAAAACCTTGAGAGAGTATATAGCACAAACAAGCACTACCCGCATTCTGGACAAGCAGTCCTGGTTCCCAGCCTCTTGAACAATGTTCTGCACTATCAGGGCCCTTCATCACCATGAGACTCACAGGCAGCTAGATACACAGTCCCTTTAAAAAGCCTCTTGGATTTTTATCTTGACAGTGCAGCAGACTAGACATTGATTGTGTTGACTCTAATCTTAAAGATACATTTTTTACCGAAATTAAATCTGAAAATAAATACAATCTTGAAGTCACTAGGTCATGTGGTACATATTTTTATAGTCAGGTCTGTTTAATCTCTTTACTTTCGGTTTTCAGAATGCCAAACATTTTTGTCCTGGTACCACTCAGACAGGGCTCGTGTACTGTCAGTCCAAATTGGACAGTTGAGTAGAAAGCAACATGAGCTTGTGGGATCTGGCAAGGTGTAAGGAATAAGTAAGAATTCTAGTATGAGCATGAGTTGATTAGCAGTGCAATAATTATATGCTTTGTAATTTAATGCCTAGCATTATGTTCCAGAGTTAATGTCCCCTGGAGAGGAACTGAATGCTTGTAATTCCCCCCAAGCTAAAGCCTCAGAGGCCACTGAAGCAGTTAGGCAATACTGCATCAGGTACATTCAGCTTCTTATGCTTTCAGTGCTTCCCTAGGAAAGACTTGCATTCTAAAGCAGTTTCATGGCAAAATGACGGATGCTATTCCCAGGAAATACCCTGGGCTCTTCAGGTTATGTTTACTTTGAGCTAATGGCCTCTCAACTTCATTTTGGTACAGCTTTGTTTCATTTATCCCTAATGGTGCAGTTGCAACCACTCTAACTGTGGCTTCTTTGATATCCTGCAAGCATTGTCACATATCAGATACCATAGGCAAGGCAAAATCTCCTTTGTTCTGCATGACAAAGGAATATTAGAGGGTCAGAAATGCAGATACAAGTCTCCTGGAAGTTCCCTTGATGTGCTGACATCGCTCACTTTTCAGCAACAAATGCAACTGAAATACCAGTGCCTAGTATGTGCCTCTGGTATGCCTGGAAGCACCATTTTCTCACACTATACCTTTTGACTATAATTGCTGTTGTTTCCCCACTGTCCTTCTCAAGAGGTTTGCAAGTCACCTTTGTGTGCTGCTATCTAGTTACTGCTTCTTGAGATGTGTATCACTCATGCTTTCATGTGTATTATGGCTTTCATATTTCACCAGTGTTGGCACAATTGTAAGGGAACAGTATTTTACTCCCATTGCAGGCTTCCCCTGGCTCAGGTGATACCCACCTTGCCTGTGATGATGGCCCAGTTAAGACAGATGCTGGCCACATTGCCTGTTGGTAATATTTGTCTGTGTTCAGAAGCTGTATTCCACAGTGAGGTCCTCATTTAGCAGACAATAACAAACAGATCATTCCCACCCACCGAGAGCTCGCTGCCTAGGGTTATGGAAAAATATATCAAGTGGAGGTCAAAGAATAGTAGAGGGCAATAATAAAACACTGGCCACCCTGCTTTCCATGGGCCTCTTGCCTCAGGGGTAACAGTCAACCTTGCCTGTGTAGGACCAGCTGTCTCTTGCTTAATACATACATACACACATGCACACACACACAGCCTGAGCATAAATTAAACAGCCTTTAGAGCGCTAACAAAGAGCAAAGGCTAAATTCAAGCCAGATGTGACCCACTCCTTAGACACCAGCAAGCAGCTTTGGGCTGGAGTTCCATGCTCTTGGAGTTGACTGGGACTGCAGGCCTTATGGAAGGCTCCAGCACTTAAAATCCGGTGGGGGTTCTGGAAGGTCTTGCCTTCCTCCAGCTTACAGGAGTCCTGCACCCAGGCTATCATCTAACAGGCAGGCTGGCTATCCTGGTGTCCCTGCACTTTGCCTGAACACCATACTTCATGGAAGAAAGCAGGTGAGGAGTGGTTTATGCCAATAATGTCTGTTTGTGTTCTAAGTAGATACTTGGAAAACATATGGAGGTAAACCTTTAGAGCCTGATGATCTAGAGGATCCCATTCCTATGTATCCTGTTCAATGTAGGCATCTTTTGGGGCCTATCCATCTTGGGACCAAGCTTGGGGCCATGCCTAATCCAGACTTTTCCTGCCAATGTTTTATCTGAGTCTATATCACATATAGACTATCTCTCATACGCAGTGTAGCAGACAACTGAGTCAATGCAGGGCCGAGTAGGCAGGATGAAGCAGAAATCCTGCTCCGTGGCTTCAAAATGAACAGCAAACCTAGAGAAAATATCAGTGGCCTTGGTCCTTAGAGCAAACGACTGTGGGAAAAGAGCCATCAGAATGGATTTGTGGATTAGGAAATCCCTTGTGAACAAGTCCAAAGCTGTCCTGGAAATGACATTTTTAATTTCAAAAGACAGCTTCTTCTGAATTTTTCCTTTTTGATTAACTAGGAATTGCATCAGCATCTCCATTATTTTTGCTAACTAAAACTCTGTTTGAGTTTCAGTCCATAAAGCTTGATCAAATGCATTTTACTATTGCTGTCTAAACACTTCATCTGGTTAATGTCTAACTTCAAGTATTTTTAATATTTGTACTTACTAAATTATTCGGAGAGAAGCCACTGATCCTAGGCCAAACGCTGATGTCACTTACACCGCCAATTAGCCCAACATTGCCCAACTCCCCTCAGGTGCTGGCAGGCTCCAGGCTCCGCTGTCCTTCCCCGTTCCTCCCACAGATGGCAGCCTCCTGACTTGGCTTTTTCCCGCTCAGCTGCTGGGAAAAAGGCGGCGGGGAAAACGGCCTGACTGGATTTTCGTCTTGAAAGCGAAAGGTTTTTGCCCTTCTCGATTCAACCTTCGCTTGTCAGGCTAATGGTGGCGGGGGAAAGAAGTCGATCTCCACAGTTCAGAGAAAAAGGACGGGATTTCACATTAGTGCATGAAATACCGGGGACAATCGTGCAGTCGGTATGTCGTGAAATAGCTGTCAGAAAAGTCTGAGTCAAATGCAAAGTGAAATCTTCACAGGAAAAGGAAGCAGGCCCAGCTGAGCCCCCCTGCAATGGCGTGCTTTGGGGTACAGCTACCTCTTGCGAACAATTTTTAGGAACTTAAAACAGCTCTGTGTCACTGGCTGAAAATAAGCCTTTGGCACATTTCATGCAGACTTTGCGAAACCCTGTTGCAGATAGGGACTAAAGCTCACCAGCCCTGCAAGGTAAGGTCAAAAAGTCTTTTCTAGATGGAGGAAAGTGAGGCAGCAAAGGTGGGCTGTGCACACTTCAGTATTAGGTAGAAGTATTTTGGCAAGGGGTGAGATTTTTATCTTTTTTTTTTTTATAACAGTGCTCCTTGCTGTGCCAGCAGTTGTAATGGGACAAAGGTGTGTTATAGTGGTAAGATTTGCCCAACATGAGCATATTATTCTGATAAAAGTACTTGGATGCCAATATAGTCATGTTAATACTAGAGTTTGTATAGCTTTACTGAACTAAGGTTGAAGCAGTACAACCTTGGTATATCGATAAGGACTCAGTATCTAATCCAAATATATGGAGCAAGTAAGTGACTGATCTGGGAATAGCTCACAGCAGTCATTCTTCCCAAGCTGCTTTTCAGACTGCCCAAAACTATTCTGTTCACATTTCTTCTCACCCAAGGGTAACACAAAGCATCATTGTTTGTCAAAATGTCATGGCTTAAAAAGAGATGCCACACTCTTATTTATAAAACCAAGTGAAACAAAACATTGGGAAGTATTTGTCTCCTGTCTGTCCTCCTTTCAGTGATACCTGTAATTTTTATGTGTGCTTCTAGAGTGAGTTTAGTCAGGCCTGGCAAAATACAGATGTTTTTGTGGTATCGCTTGTGATAGTTTGGGTTGTTTGGGGCTTTTTTAAATGTATATTTACCAATGTAAATTTATGCAGAGACCAGCATGCCCATCTGTCAAGTGAAAGTATGACAGTGGCTTAACAGTATACATCTAACTACTTGTCATATGTTCGTTATTGGAAATGGCTCTGTCCCTGAGGAATTTCATGAAGCCTTGGATCTCAGGTTTCCTCTCCATGTAGGTGTGGGACTCAGTTCACGGAGCCCTGCAATGGAGACAGCCTTAATGAGACCAAACAGGGATGAATGCAGTCTCCAAAGGGAGAAGGAAGCAAGGAGACAGGGGACAAGGGAAGGGTTGGCAGAGCTACTGAATATGATAATCCAAAAGTATAATGGGATGCGCAGTAATATCAAATGAAAAGGAAATGACCCTTTATTGGAGGAAGCAGTAGGGCAGATTCATAGCTGCACTCCATGTGAAGGTTATGCTTTAGTTGTGTTGTTCTCCATTTGAGCTGCTTTACTTCCATGGCTCTGCATCCTTGTCTGAGCTACCATATACCTCAGTTTCGTAGCAGTTCAGATAATGGACATTCCTGTTATGCTCTTCAGATCAGCCTTTGCCAGTTCTCTTCCCTGCCTGTTACACCTAAACTTGTCTTCCTTGCTCCCCATGGAAAAGCTGTATGGGCAAGGTGGAATGGCCATGGAGCTGTTCTCTCCAAGGAGTATCATGAAGCAAGACCACAGAGCACTGGTCATGTGAGAGTCACTAGGGGCAGCTGGAACAGGCACAGATGGCTCTTCAGCTAAGCCAGACTGAAAAATTTCAAGACAGTCATCAAACCCAAATTAAATATTTCTGAAGTTCAGAATTTCTTTTCTTTTCAAGCTTCATTTTTCTGTGGAAAAACTCTGTTAATTCAGTATTTTGGGACAAAAATTAATTTTGAATTATGTGGATTTCCCTCGGGAAGGAAATTCTGCTTTTCTATGAGCTGGAAGTGATGTATCTTAAAATTCCCAGGCAACAATCTTATATTGGTATTTTTAATTCTGAGGACCATTCCCATGAGTTTCTAGTGTTTTTAAAGTAGGTCAAATTTTGAACACAAAAAAACCTTAAGAGTTATGCCCCTTTCATCTTTTCTTAGGAGCAATAAGCCTTTTTGGTATTATTGCTGGCTTAAATATTAAACAGGAAGCAAATTACATTTCCAGTCATTAAAGTACAATAGAACAGCTCTATTGTCTGAATCAGTGCAATATTAGGTCAGATTGTCACAAAATGCTCGAAAATGAAGTCATATTGAAAGAATGCAATAAATTAGACTTTTTATGCTTTCACTATGAGCTCTGCCTGATGAGGGACTATTTCTTCATTCCTGCCAATTAAGGTAGGGCATTCATCCCCCAAAACTTGAATTCTGTAAACATCTATATGGCATTTGATATTCACATGCATAAAGCTACCACAAAAATGCAACACATTTCAATGTTGCTGTTTACAAGAGTCCAATCTTACTTCACCAATAAAGGCATTTGCTTGCAACTCCATCGGTGTGAAAGGAATTGTTCCCTATGCGATTTGAGCTCAGGCAGCACAAAGATGTGGATCTACAGAGTAGCCTTTTGTTATGGTGCTCTTCCAGTCAAACCCCTGCTCACAAGAATGTAATGCTAGGACAGACCTGAAAGGTCTTGCAGGGACAAGCGTAGACAACACTTGACAGGATCGGACACCTAGTGCCTGGTAGCTTCCCAGAGTGTTGTCCTGACTGTATTTGTAATCTTGAATTTGCCATGAAACCCAACAACAAAGCTAAGCAGAAGCTGGCACTTGCTGCTGCTTAGAGAGGTGACAGGCTACCATGGAGCTGACTGGTGCTATCATGCCTTCAGGAGGAGCAGGAGCTGCTGGCTGTTTCTGAAAGCCCTGGGGAGGTTTGGGTTGTTTCTTGCGGATGCTCTGTTCCCATTGTTGCAGTTCCCAGCCTGTCCCAGCAAGGCAGCATGCCACTCAGGATCTTCCTGCTTTGCTGCCTTGGGCAACTGTCCAGAGGGCAGTTGATCCCAATCTGTTGTAATTTTAAAAGCATCCACCATCAGGGATCCTATGGCATCCGAAGACTATTACAGTGCTGAACCCACAGGAGTTTATTGCCAGAACTTTGTACTTTCCTCTCATTCATTCTTCCCTTTTCTAGTCTAAACAAATCTAGTTCCTTTGTTCTTCTTTTGTAGGCCATGTTTTCTAAGACCCTTACCATTGCCACTTCAAAGATTTTAGTCTCTGATCTTTATAACCTCTTTTAAATGCAGCGTATGAAACCAAACACAGTATTTCAGCTAAGGCCTTCTTGGCATTGGGTATAGAAGAACTATTTCTCCCTGGGCTTACTTTTGGTATGACTTTTGTGTTTGAATACCCTAGCATGAGATTTGCCCTCTTCTCCTTTTTATTTCACTTGTGATTTAGCCTGACCTCTCTAGTCCTCTTATGTAAACTTTTTGCCTCCTCAAGGAGGAAAATTTTTAACCATAGTTCTTCTATAGTTGATTTTTATTTCTTTATCATGCTAAGCAATTCTATTAAGTACCAGGTTGTCGGTTGGATTGTTTCCTGAAATTAACACAATTGGTTCTCATCACAGCTTCTGAGAGGCTTGTAACATATTTGAGCACGATTTCTAACCATAGATTTTAAAAGTGTGCTCGCTATCCTACAGTTGTTAATGATGACATCAAAAAGAAGCAGACCCACATCACCACTGGAAATGCTGTTCCCTCTTATGTGAGGGAATCACCGCTAACGTGCTGGGCATCGCTGATACAACTGCAATTCCCACCAGAAATGTGGCCTTATGAACCATGGTGGACAATAAACAGTGTTCAAGGGGAAGAACCTCTCCTGCATCTCTTTGAAATCAGGGCCCTGTCCCTCCATGGCATGCATCATAAATATACATCCATGTATTAAATCATTGCCACCTCCACACAGAGTTACCTGGAGTTACTAGCTGGGAGGTATCTGCTCTCTAATGGTCACATAATTTCTCACTCAGTGGAATAGCTCAGCTACAGGAGCCTTCTGCTCATTCTTGATACTTAGTTACAGACTGTGAAAGATTTATGTATATGAAGTGTGCTCAGTTTTACTGTCATGCGACATTGTTGTGACAGCCCAGATGAAGTTCCAGGTATGACATTATCAAACAGAATATGCCCTAGAGAAATTATTTTTCTGAGTATTTTATTTCACACTCTGTCTCATCTTAAAAATGCAGAACAGGCCACAAGAAATGAGAAGGAAATTAAAGCTTTGATTCGGCACAGAACCTCAGCATATGCTTATGTTGAAGCAGCTATGCAGTCAGAATATGCCCATGGTTAAAATCCTAGTGCTTCACTATAATACTGATCTGATTCTGATGGGGGTCTTTACCTTCCTCTAGTACCAGATTTAATTTGCTTACTCTCATTATATTAAAAAAAACCAGAAAATTCCCTCCAATGCATGAACACCTACATAGACTAAAAAAAAGAGAGTATCTTCTAATTGTTCTAAATGGGCAAAAGAGATGTAACCCATGTAAGTGGAATAAAAACATAAAGGTAATGCTTTGTTCAAGGAGGTAATGGGGGAGGAAGAGAGATGGCCTTGTTTTTTATCCACCAGTTCTGAAACTGAATGTGCAAAGGGTGTGAGGGCTGCTTCAAGACAAGGCCCTGAGAATGATGAGAGGAAAGAAGCCAGGCCCTGTCCTGGTAAGGACCTCCCACAAACCCCAACTCATGGGACAGAGGAGCTTTCTTCAAACAGGTAGCGGAATCACCCAAGCTCACAGCAATGGGACACGGAGCTCTGCAGGAAGGACCACAACAAGGGACGCTTCCTGGAACACTGGTGACAAACTTTGACACGGAAGATGGAGAAACCATCTGGAATGGGAGTGCTTCCCTGCATGGCTCCAAGAGACACTTATAAACACTTGTGATAGGAACGTGGGAAGAAACTTGGGTGATGGTGATAACTTTACATTGCGTGGTCCACGCAAACAGAAGGACAGAGAAAAGCAAATGTAATTTCCTCTTCCTAGAATGAGGAAATTGGAGAAGTGTTATGCTGAATCACATAGGAATAGTGTGGCAGGAAAAAGGCAAGTAGGAAGCTCAGCTTTCTTCAAAGGAATAATAACCACCAAATCTCAACTAACCTAGTCCACAGGAAGGAAGGATAGTAAGTGAATAATTTAGATAGTGTGAGTTTAATTTGACCAGAAACAAGAAGGAAGCATGCAGAAAGGGGAAGGTAGGTCAGATGGGCAGAGTTCTGAAAGAACAGTGCAAGCATCAAGGACTACAATCACAAATACCAGCAAAACCCAACACCGCCCCCCCCCCCGAGATGTTGAGAACAGTTAAAAACTCTAAAAACTCTATAAATACAGTAATGGTATAACAACAAAGGAGGGCCTGGGCAGTCTCTTTAATGGGAAAGGAGGGAGACTGACACAGCCCACTGCCCTCCGGTGCCTCCTGGAGGAACCAGCGCTCTCGAGGCCCACAGAACGCTCGTGGTGCTCCCTCGCTCTTAACCTGGCTGCAAACCCAACACCTACAAAGGACGCCTTTGCTGCAAGAACACCTGTCGGCTCTGCCTGAAGGGCTCTCTGCCCCACCCCTAAGGACAGAGGTCCCACAGTACCCAGGCGAGGGATCCCTGGGCCACAGCTGGGTCGAGAGAAGCGCTCCTAGGAAAACGCCTTCCCCTCGCTTCCCGGGATGAGCGCCTCACACAGGCGGCGGGGCGGGCGCGCTACCGCAGCTCCTGCGAGGAAGGAAACGATTCTGTGTCCCTGCCCCTCACCGCCGGGACACCCCGTCCGCCCCCCCGCTCCTGTTCCCTGTTCCCTGTCTCCGGCCCAGCCCCGGCCCCCCCAGGGACCCGCCGCGGGCTCCGGGCGGGGGCAGGGCCGCCGCCCCATTGGCCGAGCGCGGCCCGTCTGCCGCGCTCCTGTTGGCCCGCGCCGCCGCCGGCCCCGCCCCGCTACCGATCTCCCATTGGCCGCCCTCCCCGCAGGGGCCCCGCCCCACTCCGCCCCCTCCGGGGTCATTTAAGTTTATGGAGGAAAATAAATAAATAAAGCGGGAAATAGAAATGCGTAGAAGGCGGGGGGGCAGCGCGGGGGGAGCGCAACCTAACCTGCTGCCTGGCCGGCGGCGGCCAATCGGTACCCGAGTACCGGCACGACTGACACCTCGGCCCAGCCAGTCAGCGCTCCCGAGCGGCGAAGGCGGCCCCTACCCGTCTAAAATCCGGCCAATGAGAGGCGCCGCCCGTTTAACCGACGTTTGCGCCTTCCAATAGGAGGGGCGCGTAGCGGACCAGCTTCGCCTATCGAGAACTAGCCGTGAGTCGCGAGCGGGGGGCGAGCCCAGACGGCGAGGGGAGGCGGGGCCCGCCCCTGAATGGCGGCGCTGCGAGCCAATGGATGCGGGCCGGCGGGGAGGGGGGGCTGGGGGCCAATGAGGGGGCCCTGCGAGGCGGCGGCGGCCGCCTCTGAAAGTG
>WAAE01017693.1:0-11548 GCA_013400495.1 Nicator chloris | reverse complement strand
CTGCGGGGGGGGGGGCCGGGGGCCAGTGCCGGGGGGGCGGGGGGGGGGGGGGGGGGGGGGGCGAAGGAGGGGGCCCTGCGAGGCGGCGGCGGCCGCCTCTGAAAGTGCCGCGAGCCGGCGGCGCCCAGCGCGAGGCAGGGGAAGATGAGAGAGGTACCGGCGCTTCCGGGGTCAGCGCGCGGCCGGGGGCGGGGCCCGGAAGTGCTCCGCCCACCGGGGGCGGGGGTGGGGGGCGATGGGCTCCCGGGTCCCGGCGGAGAGGGAGAGTTCGTATCCCGGGAGGGAGCGGAGCCGCTAGTCCTGGAGGGGGACGGCTCGCACCCGCTGCCTCCCGGAGTTTTTTCCCCGTCCCGAAAAAGTTTGGGAGCTCGCGGGGCCACTCCCCTGAGGGTGCGCGCGGCCGGAGAGGGAGACTTGGCACCGACATTTCCCCCGCTTGTCCCCCCCCCGCGCCGCTCCTCCTCCTCCTCCTCCTCCTCCAGCCGCGCCGCTGGGAAAGGTTGGCGGCGCTTGTTTGTGAGCGAGGGTCGGGGAGGGAAGAGATGCCCAAGAACCGTCTGGACACAATCCCGTACAGTGTGCTCTGGGATGACCCCGCTCGAGCAGAGAGGTTGGACAGGATGACCCAGTGTGGCCCCTTCCAACCTTGCCCAGCCTGTGATTCAGTGGTAGTGAGAGGGCAGGTCGGGGTTATCCCCCGGGAGAAAGGCAGTGCCGGTGCCCGGGATGCCCAGCGGGATGCGGGGTGAGAGGCGGGCTGGGGAGGAGCTGCTCCTCCCGCACCGAAGAGCTCAGCTGCTTGGGGTTTTTGGGGTTTGGTTCGTTTTTGATGCCGTCCCCGAGGACTCACGGAGCAAATCAGCTGTTCCCCGTTTTCCCTGCTGAGGCTCTGGCAGCGCGGTCCCACCCGAGCGCACCGCGCGTCCGACAGCGCTTCCAGAGCCATCGGTCCCTTGTCCTCCCTCCCAGCGCCGGGCAGCCGCCTGTGCCGAGGGAACAGGGCCGTGTGCCCCCCTTTCTGTGTCCCTATCGGCAGGGAGGGGGCTCCGCGTTTGCCAGTCGGAGCGCAGGAAAGAAATGGATTTGCAGTTGAGGAGGAAACGGGCTGCCTCACTGCCCGTCGTGTTCCCAGGCTTTGCGTCCTTTTGGAGCCGCGCAGGTCGGTGTTTCTCAGATTTAAAAGCCCTCCTGTCAACCTTCGAGCCCTCTGTGCTGAATGGCAAATGGGAAGTTGTGCGAAAGTCAGACTCACCGTCGAGTAAAGCAAACTAATGTGCAAAGCCTGAAGCTTGGTTCTCTGAGCAGAGTAATTGTTTAGGAGCAAAAAGTATCTCCATAAAAGCTGTTATTGTCTACAGCTACCGGATCACAATCCTGAAATCCGAGCGCCTTCCTGGGTCTTTCTGAACGCCTGGGATGTGCTCTCATATAGAAATGATGTCTTTGGAATTTACGGGGCCGAGGTTGTAGAAATGCAGAACCATTTGTCATCTATGAGTCTCGGGGTGCTTTGCAAGAAAGGGTAACTCGAGACAAAAATAAATCTGTGATAGGAAAGTACTGTATCGTTCTCTTACACACAAAAAAGCCCCTCAGAGGCAAGAGCTCTTTCAGCTGTTCAGAGGATGCAATGAGGACACAGTATTAGAGCTGGCTGGGAGGATCCTTCCCTCCCCAGTGGAAAATGTGGTATTTGTGAAGTTGCAGTTTTCTGCAAGAAAGTTCCAGTTTTACTGGGGGGAAAAAATACATTATTCTGACTGGAAAATTAAAGTGATCGTTCATAGCTACCTGCCTGGCAGACTTCTGTCAATTCTACTTTCTGCTTACAGGGAGAAAGCACAGTTAACAAAATCTTCCCCTTAGAGAATTCCACTTCTTTTTCTTTTTTTTTTTTTATTTTTTTTCCCCCGTTTTCCTCCCTTTAAAGGAATTGCTTGGAATTTTTATTCCAGAAAGGATGCGAGAGCTTTATTTCTTACTCTGAAACACAACTAAATATTTTTGATAGCACAAAAATTCCAGTATTTGGCCAGCCCGATTCAAAACTTCTGGAAACTTGGGGCCAGATCTTCAGCTTGTATAAACTGGCTAGTTCCATTGTGTTTAGTCCACAGAGGATTTGGCCCTAGTTAATTAATGGTTCATGCGAGGTCATTCAGCGAGTTGATTTTTAAAGCTGGAGACTGAATCCAGAGCTGTTATTATTTGATCCTGTCATATATCTTGAAGTTTACTGCACAACTGCACATTATATTTTTCTTAGACAAGCTGGATTAATAAGAGGCAGAATCCATGAGGCTGATTGCAACTTTTCTTAAAAATCATGTTCTTAAAAAATCTATTCAATCGTGATCTTACTAGAAAAGCGAGTAAATATGTTGTAATTAGTGCATAGGTGACACTGACTACCGAGGGAGAGAGAGGCCTGAAAAACTGCTTTTGTTATTTAAACCTTTCTTTCAAAGTACAAAAGCATTTGATTGGCACTTCACTGATTTAATAGTCCATTTGTAATGCAGGAAGAACATTACAGAAAATTTTAGCATTATTTTAAATGTCATCGTTTAATCTGTAGGTGTTTTTAAAAAATCCTCATTTCTAGGAGAAGAAAACTTTCTGATAGCATGTGGAATCTGTGACTAGTCAAGTTGTTAAAGCTATGAATGCCTTGGGTCTTCCAAAACGCAATGGTTTATGACTCTTAAAATGTATCCTGTTAGTTGTGTTAGCACAAAAGTAAAATACAAGAAAAATCCTTCTGGATGAGGATTTAATGTTTGGACTTACTGTGATGTAACATTAGGAATGGAACCTAAGCCCTCTGGTTTAAAATCAGGGTTGCCAGCATTCATATTGAAGGAAAGAGCTGTTCAGATCCTGTGCAGCAGCAGTGCCAGATGTATGAGATACCAGCTAGACCAGCATCTGAATTTCTGAATTTACAGAAGTGGTCTTTCATCTGCACTTGCATAAAGATGCTTTGTAAAGGTCGAATTTTTTTTTCTGTTTTACAGGTGGGGAAGATACAAAGGCCAGAAATCCAAACAGACTGGCTGCACACACCCCTTTCCCCCAGCGTTGCTCATTTTTCAAGGGAAAATAAAATTTTATAAAGTTCATAAAGGCTTGTCTCTGCCTTCCAAATGTTTGAGGAGTGGCTTCATTGCTAAAATTTTATATGCTAGAAAGACTCTGAATTAAACAGCACTGAAATGATTTCCCAATGTCAAAGAGCAGCCAGTGACAGAGTTTGAACAGACCTTCTGCCTCCCAGGCCACAGCTGCACCTTTTGGCTTCATTGTCCCATCCTCCTACGCACATGCATGCCTGGCATTGTTTTGGAAATACAGCAGAAACTTGATAATTCAAACTGATGACTCGGAGAGCCACTTGTGGAATTAATTTATTGGGTAAATTAATGACTAGATATGCAGGCAGATTAAAAAAAAAAAAAGTGTGTCATAGTGTAGGGTTTGTTCTGTTACTTCAGTGTGATTTGTCACTGCATGAATTGAATATCCTGGAAAATATTTTGTTAGAAATTTTGTAAGTCTTAAATCTCAGCATGGTTTTGTTCTTGTTATGTAAATCTGTGAGGGGAATTGGGTTTTCAGCTCTTCAATGACGAGTTATAATTTGGGATTAGAAATTAATCCATAGCACCTATTTTGTGGCACAGGATTTATAGCATGCCTCAGAGGTTAAACCATAGCCTTAGTATACTGATCTGTGCTGTAGGCTTATTTGATTTCGGCAGGGCTGCCTGCCTAAGACAAATAGGATTTGAGCCTTGCTGGGTAACCTTGGTCAAATTCCAGGTGGCCCTCAAGAATTACTATTTCCATCTTGGTATTAGAAAATAAGTGTGTTCTTTCTGTTTATTTTTCACAGGCCCTCAGTATTGTTCAGTATAGTTTGTCATGTGAGGCTGTAAATCCCTTCAAGTGAGGTGGAATTTTAGATTTGCAAACTGTTCCCAAATGATTGCATGTGTATCATGAAGGAAAAGGAGTCCTCTAGCCACGAATGGACAGAACTTACCGAGTTTAGCTCATTAAGATTTCAGAGTGACTGAAGATATTAATGTAGAAGATTCTATGGGGACAAATAATTATTTTTAATTTGCTCAAAGTACCAAATTAATGTTAAGTAAGCAGAATTAATCTGTAACTGCCCAAGAAATCCTGCAGCAGTTTAAGCTATCTGAAGAGGTATTGCAGAGACCGTGCACAAATCATTACATTATTGATAAACAAACAAAAAACCACAGTGTCTCCAATTGGCAGCTAGTAGTAAACTTTGCTTGTTTACCCTTACATAGGTGTGCTGACCCTTGATCTTGGGTATCAGAGCAACTCAAGCAAGTCAAAATTCAGTTCTTTAATTTTCATTAGCAGTATACTCACTGGGACGAATCATTGAGCATATCTGAAACAGAAGAAAATAGTTGCCATTGACCAGTTTTCACAACCAGAGGTGATTTTGGAAGGTCTGTGTTGCTTTGGGAAGTCCTGTGTTTTTGGCCTGAGCAAGGTGAGGAGGAAAAAAAAAAGATTTTGGTGTGTAGATAATTTTGTGCTTAGTGATATCAATATATCTCAGATTATACTCTTGATTTTCCCAGATATTCATGAAAGATGCCTCAAGGAATACTAGAATAAGATATTTTGTTATCAATTCTTCTTGTAAGAGGATGTTCTGGTTTTGACTCTCATTCCTTCATCTTTCCTTATTTTTTCTAATCCAATACGAGGTCCAGCCCAGTTATTGCTTCTTATATTTTCTTGAAACATACTGAAGACTGAGTACTTCTTTACTGGTCTGGGTTCCTGGCTTAAGACTTGGGCCTCATGAAGCTCTCTGCCACGAATAGCATATTTGATTTTAGGGAAAAATTGCTCAGTCTTTGTTTCCTATCTGTAGAACAGGAATAATACCATGCGCTGTCATCACAAATATTTGCAAAGGTATATACGCAGAGAATTTCAAAATGCAGCCATCAGGGTTATAAATAATATCTAAAGTAATAATTTCAGATGGTAGGTGCCAATTTTTCCATTGGCTATTTGGTTTGACAATAAATGCCAGTGTCAGTACTTTTATAAGCTTCAGTGTAGTTTTTCTGGGTTTGCATCAGAAAACAGAAGGTGGCTTAGACATGAATTTCCTCTTTGAAATAACCAAAGTGACATCAGTGGAATTATACAGGAATGATTTTGGCATTGACACTGCTGAAAACATAGTGCTCTCTGAGTGCTTTGGCCTCATACAAAGTGAGCTGTATTAGTAGTACAGGAGTTCAAAGCTTTGGAATTGTAGTCTCCTCTTTACCATTTTAAGTTTTCAAGTACTGCTGCTAACAAGTACTATTTCTGGAAGAACTTCCAGTATTCAAAAATGTGTGTCTCCCACCCAATAGTAATTGTGCATGAATTACTTAATTTCCCATATGACTTTGAGCACATCCGTTTGACTAAAGCTTAAGAAAGTAGAAGTTTTAAAGCATTTTTGTAACAAACTCCAGTCAGACATCTAGGCTGCTTTTCTTATACATAACACTTTCTATTTCCAGACACTGTAAATATTGGCCTTCAGAATAGCTTTGTGCAGTGTTTACCCACATTGCTTTATGGAAGATGAAGAAAGCAGAAAATACTCACTGTTTCCAAAACTGGTGATAATTTTTAACTGCTTGTATTTTTGTATGCATCTTTTGAGACCCTGAGGCTTTATTTCCACCACCACTGGTTCTGGACCCTTCCCTCTCCCACTGGTGCTAGTTGTAAGTTGTAGTCATTAAGCATAGCTACCTCAAGGTAGATATTGAACGCTGTCAAAACTCCTGTAGAAGCTACAGCTTTTAGGTGCAGCGAAACCAGGGCAAAGTTCTGGGAAACAGGTTGGAAATGCCTGAAGTTTGGGCCTCTAGAAAAGCTGTCATTCTTCTCTATTTTTAAATGTACCAGAATGAAATTAGGGATTGAAATGGCAGGTGCTGCTGTTCTTCTGTTAAAAGCGGCAATATCTGTTTTGTTAAGCAGTTTTCTGTTTCATAACTGTAAAGTAAATAAATAAAATCTTTGTGCTGTTTAGGCGGAGTTTAAATGTAGGACTCAAATTGTCTCCAAAACAATTTGTAGGACTTCTCCCCCCATTGTAGTATATGAATAACACCCACTGAACTCAATGTGAGGGTTTTTTTATCGTGTGGCTGAAAAGAAGGGTCCCTATTTATAGCATTCAAACGTTGGCAGGTGCAAGACTGGTGAGAAATGTTAGTCTCACACATACAAACTAGTTGTTTAGGAGAGACTTCTACGTGGTGGGAGCTGCTCCTCGCTGGGCCGCTAGAATCAACAGCGTTGCTCAGTGGCTGGCAGATTATTGAGATCAATCAGCTTTCCTTTCCAGGAGGGTGTGTAACGAGGAAGGGCCTGATGGTGCTGATTGCAGTAATATACATAGCCATGGCAGCCTTAGCTATTATTTATAGAAGTGCTAATTATATCAATAGAAATAGCAATATTAATACTGTTAAGTGTCAGAATCCACGCTTGACAGCATGAACTAAACACAGCTACTGTGAAACAAAGCAGCCAGCTTGTCTCCCTTGTCAAACCACCAATATGCATTTCAGGAAGGGTACACACCCACCTTAATTGCTTGGGGTCTCACCATTTTTGCTCATCTTGTTATATCACTATCATTTCAAGCTGAAAACTCACAAGACCGGCTGTTCCCATGAAGTGTAGACTGTATTCAAAGTCAGTCTGGAAAATTCAAACTGTGACTGGAAGTGTTACAGTGGATTCCAGTTTAAAGCTGTCATCCTACAATGCTGGAGACTGCGAGTGTCTTGAAGTTCAGAATCTGACCCAAACTTTTTTTTTTTTAAGTCTGCATCCTACCACTTCTTGTTTACAACATAGTTGGTGAGGACGCACGTAGATTTCAGTACCCACAGTTACCTTCAGACTACGTTATAGCCAGCCTTAATTGGCATCTTCTAAAGGGCAGAAATCATATTACCAAAAAATAAACAAAACTAGAAGAAAACAAGAGCATATTGAGACTTATTGTTTGGCTGCTTTTTTAACATTTAAAATATGCTTGATTTCCTGTCACAGCTCTTGTTACATCTGCCTACCTCTTGTGACAGTGTTTTAGACTGGGTTCCCACAGGAGCTTACAAATCAAGCAGGTTAATGTCTTCATTAAAACTGAATAACAGTTTACTTTGGGAAAAAAACATATTAAATATTTCAGGATATTGAACACCAAACTACTATTAAGCTTTAACTAATGCATTTACTTTGCTGACACTTGCTCTCCGATGGGATGTGTAGCTCAAGTTAATGTCACTCGAAGTGATGTTTAAGGCTGCATGAGAAAGTGTTTCCAATCCCTTCTAGATGATTTTACTCTAATTCTATCACTCTATACTTGAGAAAAAGTTTTAAATAAGTTATTTCAGCAACTTGCCATCCTTATTTTGGAAGTGTACTGGGTATAAATGTCTCCTTTAGAGTTTTAAATAATCCTTTCTATGTCCTAGATACATGTGGTGCATTGTGTAAAGAGAGTGACAGGCTGTTGGCCTCTGGACATATAAAGAATGTCCTTAACATGCTCTGCCTCTGGGAGGAAAATACAAGGATTGTTGCAAACAGAAAAAGTTTGGGTTTTGTCACCCGTAACTGCGATCTACCTTAAGGCATGACAGATTTAGTGGATCAGGGGGGTAGAAATGGAGGCACATGGCCAGTAGGTCAAGGTTTCTCAGCTGGCAAGTGGAGATATTCTGCGTGGGCTGCTGTTGCTGCAGAGCTGTGGGCTCGTGTCATTCTCACTCTCTAGAGAATCCATTTGCAGTGATGCCATGTGGGACACAGGGGCATCCCATCAGTAATAGGAATGGTGTTTGTTTGGGTTTCTTTTGTTCATGTTGTAATGTAAATTCTGTTGGTGTAATTTGCTTTATCAGCTCTTTTGTTTTTGTTGGGATTTTTTTTGACCTCTTCATTTGGCAATCCTACAGTTTACTTATCTATTATCAGAGCTATGTCAGACAGTGATGCGTCATTCTTTCTGGATCCGACTGCTGCAGCATCCCAGTGCATGATGCAATCAAACAACATTCCTCCACTGGCAGACTTAGGCCAATCCTTTTGAAGTTTGTTAATGTATCCAAAATCAAAGCCACTTTCAGTTCTACGCTGTGAGAATACTGATACTTTGTTGTAACCCTTCCCATCGTTGGTCTGCAACAATCCTGCAACTCTTCTGACATCCCTTTAAACTCTGTGAGCAGGTGATCTGTGAGTAAATCTCCCTGAGGAGTTACAAACTTTCTTGAATTATTTACATCTACTGTAGGAATTCTGTCTTGCATTGCATACTGGGCTGATTGCATAGATGATACAAACTGAGGGATGCAGAAAGAAATGGAGGATGTGCCTAGAACATAAAGATATGCCTTAGACTCATGAATATATTACATAAAAAATAATTCCTACTGTAATGCTGCTGGCTTTTGCCGTGTTAACTTCAGGGAAAAAGATTGTCCACAAAACTTAGGATCTTGGTTATAGCCATAAAGAAATTATTGACAAAGATGAATGGCTTCGAGAATAATTTATGCAATAGGACAAGAATAAAAAGCCTGGTTTAACTACTGGTGGATATCTGAAAGACGTCATTGCTCAGTGGTGATGTTCTGGAATATAATGAACACTAGCCTCATCTCATTTGGCAAACATGGTAATTTCTGGTAGGACAGGAGATAATTAATGAGTGCACATGGAATATATATATTTTTTTTTAATTCATGGTCACAATGCATTTAAGTTCAGTAGAGTAGAAAAAAGTAATTATTAATTTTAGTAGAATATTTCTGTGGGGCACTCCACTTTTTGAGTAAACAAATACAGAGCAATATTTTCTTGAATTTACTGATCATGCACATTTATTCAGTATATTGTCATTCACTCCCTTTAAGTAGTTCCACGTCACATTTTTGGACATTTGTGGTTTGAAAACAAAAATTGTTGTGCCTAATCCTACCTTGCAAGATAAATAAGACAGACCTGTTTTTGTTACCACAGTGTCTGAGTACTTGTACTCTTGTGGTGCAAATTCATACTCAGGTTCATGATTTGCTTTCTGAAAGGCCTTGTGGACATTTGTTAAGGCTTTGCATTTTGTTCCAGTAAAATGTAACATTTTGGTCAAAGTGCATTGACTTTAATGGAACAGAAGTTACCAAAAACCAAGGACTGAGATGAAGAGGGTTAATAATTGCCCTTTTTCAGTGATGGCTCATCTTGGTGCCACATCCACCCAGCCCTGCTGTCTGGCCCCAGTTCTGTGGATGCCATTCACTGGGGCTGATAATGTGGTGCTTTTCACCTAAGCAGCACTGGTCCTGGACAGCATGATAACCGGGACCTGACCTGATAAGCGTGCTAACTCCAGATTCCCAATTAATATTGATGTTATTTGCATGGGTACATTCTAACAGGAAGTGGAGAGTCCCAGATGAGATCAGTGCCACATCCACTGCTGCTGGGCATTTTACATGCTGTAAAAGAGGTGCTGCCTCAGGAAGCTTTTAGTTAAAAAGGCAAGTCAGGAGAGAGGTGAGGGGAACAAAAAGTTAGAAATTCCACTGTTGTGGTTGCAGACCAAGACACAGGGAAAAACTAGATTATTTTATTGGGATAATCCAGGGAAAGGAAATAGAGCTTTTCAGAGGCAACTAACTCCCATTAAAGCAAGTATGGGAGTGATGTGCCAACCTGCCATTTGTGCCTTTGAAAATTTCCCCAGGGAGTCTATTGTAGAGCCAAGCATGGAACTCTGATCTTCAGTCCCCCACCAGACAATCGTTCCTTTCTGCTTTTAGTGTTTTTAATTGAAAAATACCATCTGAACGGTATCTGTAAAGAATTACTTTTCTTCAGAACCTCCAAAAGAAAAGCAAAATGATGTGCTGAGGCAATAAATTAACCAAGGTTCAAAATAAAAACCACAGTCTTGTTATGAAAAACAGAACTGGTGGGTAAATACTGTGAATTTATGACAGCACTGGAAAAATAAATCCACTCTGGTAAATGTTAATACTTTTAGAACTAAAGATTTTTGGTTTAATTATTGAACTATTCAAAACTCTTCTAAGCAGACTTCACATGCAAAAGCTACAGAATGTTTAAGAAAACATACAGAAGTTCATCCCCTGCTTTTCTGCTGGCACTATTTATATCTATGTTGGTGTTTGTTTCAGAGGAGAGAATACTTCAGAATACTGAAGTCCACATGACCCTATCTTACTCTCCCCAAGTAGCAGAACACTTTTCCTTTTGTATAGGGTTGTACGTATATTCACTCATGTTCTCACCACTTTGTTAGGAGGTAGACTCTTTTCCCGTTTTGCAGGTTGGGAAACACTGGCAGAACTCAAGGTTACACAAATACAGAGAAATCGTGAGAGTCAGATTACGCTGCTTGAGTGACCCACGTTCAGGCCACTCCAACACGTCCCCTAATAATATTTTACAAGCCTGAGCCATCTGTGTGTGATGAGATCAGAATTAAGGAAGTCTGTAGTTGCCAAGAGAATTTTAGCAAGCAGAATTGTACAACTACAAAGAATTCCTACAGCATCAACAAGGAAAGCTCAGAGAAATATTAACACTGAGCTCTTTTTGACTCTTAATTGGAGACTGTTCTTGTTAAATTTTAAGGATTTGTTCTTCCTGTTGCACACCTAATTGTTATTGACCGTATTGTGAGCTTTGCATGCATTATTAGGAGTCCCCAAAATGCCTAATCCCATATTTTGCAAAAGCAAGAAGACACTACTGCTGCATCTCTCTGTGCACATGGAGGGGTAGTGAACCCCTACATCTTGGCTGCATCCCAGTGGTTTGGCTTCCTTCCCCTCACAAACATACACACATACACCCACACACAAGCTCAGAAATACCCCAAACAAGAGACCCCCCTGAGAATTCCCTGTCTACTTCTGATCCATGGACTTCTTGCCATGTGTGGACTTCACATCAGAGAGATGGGCTATTACTTATGTCTTCCTTCTTTTACTTTGTGTAAGATGAACTTCACAAAAACAAAGAAATACAAAGTATGTTTTCAAAAGCTCTCAGCATCGTTTTCACTTTTCTCCCGTTGAACACAACTGGGACTTGACTTGACTGCAGGTGAAATTAAGCCCACATTGAGCATTTTCAACTCTTGCAGTCAAAGAAGAATTTGTAATCCTACAAAAGGGCTTCTGAAGTTCTTCAAAGGATTGGAATCTTTAACTCTGAAGAATGGTTCTGATTCTTGAACAGAAAGTCCCTTGAGCTGCTTTCTTGGTTACTATGAGTTAAGTTCAAGTAGGCTTTCTCCCAGTTTGTTTTATTAGAAAATGGTATTTATTTGACTGTGGTATGCTACCTAAAATTGTTATATTTTGTTTCTTTATTTCCATAAACATTTCTCTGTTTGTTTTGGAAGAGTGGTTACTTAAGGAAAAAAAAAAGC